>OZ005653.1:218431538-218936538 GCA_963930645.1 Salticus scenicus | reverse complement strand
CTCCTGTTGATATACTTAAGCAAAAATCTGTAAAATTTCCTCTGTGCTTTTAGAGAGTGGGTGAGAAAGCTTTGAGGAATAGACTAACATAAATTATAGGAATTTTGTTAAGTGCGTGATCTAAGCTGATACGATTTATTGAAATATCCAGTTAATCTAATTAAAAAAGATTTTGTAAGTTTTATTTGACATTTACACATATGATACTAAGCCGTGCTTTAAGTTCAGTTTAACTAAAAATAAAATTATCTTACAAGGTGGATAATTCTTCCCTCCCTTCGCTAAAGAGCTTTGATAAAAGAGATTAGCCTTTTTTTTTTTTTTTTTTTTTTTTTTAACTAATATTATTATTGTTACTACTGGTTCTACTTTAAAAACACTTTCAGCAGGTGAAATGGGAGGAAAAGGAGGCTCTGCAGTTAACCAGTCCTTAGGGAGTAATGATATAAATGGCAAAAGTGCCAAGATGTTATACTAAAAATAAAGAGTATTTCTTCTTAAATAACAGAGGCCTATATCTAAGATTTTCGTTTGACAATTTAAACTAATCATTTTGTTATTTGGTGCACTAAAACAGAAAATGAAGCCAGTTTTTTTCTATCTCGTATAGGTTTTTGTCCATAAAGGGTGCCTACTGACATAATTTTTCCAGTGACCCTTCCGCCAGTATAACTATATGGTAACTTTTATAGTATGTTTCCATGGTTAATAATAATTAATCACGACAACTTACATATTAATGTCTACTGACGTGAAATTGTGTCGGTAGTTCAATTGTGTTGACAAAAATATATAAATGATTAAAAAAAAAAAAAAAAAAAATTGGCATCATTTACGTTTTCGGCACACCAACAAACATATGCATCCGCTAAAATTAACGAATCAAATTTCGCCAAAATTATTTTTGTAGATTTGTGTAATGCTATGAACAAAAATCGCGCATTACATTTATCCTAAATAATTAATTCATAAATTATTCCTTTACATACTAAATAATTTTTGGAATGGAATTAGCAGTTAACATTTTTTAATCATTATATGTATTTCTGTGTTTTGCAAAAACTGGAAAAAATATGATGATCCGAGATGGCATAAAACGTTTTCTCACATTTTACAGTTTTAAGGGACGATTAAATTAAGTCATTTGTTAAATATACATAAAATGCTGGTAATGAATATAATTAAAAGAAATCTATATTTTAAGGTGAATACCTTAAGAAAACTTTACTGCTATTGAAGAAATTAAAATTATTGTCACACAGAAAAAATGCGCCAAAGCTTTAATTGAAAAAAAAAGAACAGTTTACTGTTTGGACATATATCGTGCAACCTATGATTGGTTTAGCTAGATTTTCAAACTATCTTTTTTTTTTTTTTTCAATTTAAGGACTTTTCTCTCAAGGAAATGTTTTCAAACTTTCGGTATTTGAAGAGAACTGGATCTGACTCATGTTTTTCAGAGAACATAAATTTAAGACAACATTTAGGGGGCTGGTAACAAATTGAGCAAAATCAGCAATATATGTGATATCTCTGTATCGTTAAGTAGACGAAATGATCTAAAATTTAGTATATGTTAATATTGGACGTAGTACAATTTGTGGATGAATTTGTGTAGACATGAAATATTATAGCATGATAGATACATGAAATATGCTATCATGTATCATGAAATATGATACATGATAACATATTAAATAACAGAGATATATAAGCATTTATTTTAAAACTTCAATAACAATCAGCATGTTTTTTATTTATAATATACAGAGTTTTAAACAAAAATTATTTCCACTTTCAGATGAATTGAAAAACCACTTTTGAAATAATATACTGCAATCGGAATACAAATATCTTAAATATCTCACAAAATATGAGCAATTTAATGACAAATGTTTTTACTGCGTATGTGCGAAAGATAGAAAACTTCTCATTACATACATTGAAAGCTAGATACATTGAGCAACTTTCGTCAAAAGATCATTTGACTGGAGTAAAAATTAAGCAATTTGTCGGCAAAAGAACGAGCTAGGTTTTAAATATTTTTTAGGAGGGGAAATTTCATAAGGGGTTTTTCACATGCGCTTAATTAATTTGAAGATCCAATTATTTCAAACACTTTGCAGAAGTTATTTATGTGAAAAACGTCTTATAATCTCACAAATCTTAGTAAATAAACAAAAATATGTTAAAGTTACACGTTTTTAAGGTATTCCCCCCCCCCCCCAAAAAAAAAGTACTTTTGGAGCATAGTTGAATAAATTAGATCTTTAAATTAATTACGCAGCATATGATAAACCCCTTATGAAATTTCAGCTCATGTAAAATACCTGAAATCTAGCTTATTCTTTTGCCGACAATTTTCTTAATTTTTACTCTGTTCAAATGCGCTTTTGACGAAAGTTTCCAAATATATCTAGCTTTCAACTTATATAATAAATTTTTTTCTATATTTCGCACATGCGCAGTGAAAATATAATTCATAAAAATGCTCATGTTTCATGATATATTTAAGATATTTGTATTCCGAATACAGTATACTGTTTAAAACGTGTTTTTTTTTTAATTTATCTGAAAGTAGGAATAATTTTAGTTTAAAACTCTGTATATTATAAATAAAAAACATGTTGGTTGTTTTTAGAGTTTTAAAATAAATGCTTATATCTCCGTTATTTAGTATACTATTGTCACAAAAATTCATCCACGAATTGTACTGGGCCCATATTAACATATACTAAAGTTACAGATCATTTCGGGCAATTAACGATAGAGGGTGATTATAAATATTATTGATTTTTCTCAATTTGTTATCGGCTTCCTAAATAGTCTTAAACCAGTCTTCACTGAAAAAAACGAAGAAGACCCAGTTCTTCCAATACAGAATGTTTAAAAACATTTTATTGAGAAATAAAGTTTTTAAATTGAAAAAAAAAAAAAAAAAACTCGTTTGTAAACTTGCTAAATTTTGAGCAGTAGTGCATTTAAAGGCATAAAGCAAAATTTTGCAACTTATTTGTTCGAATTTGTTTCTTTTAATACCAATGACTGTATTTTAAGAATATTTTTTAAACTTTTTTTAAATCAATTATTTTATGCTTTTACATTAATTTTTCTTCTAAAACAAAATTTGTCGTGTATCAAATATTATATTTTCGATTTAGCTGCTAAGAGACACCTCCGTTTTCGATTAACCTTATATTCATGCATAGTTAGTTAATACATTAAGATAAAATTTAATGGAAAATATATTTTTATTATTAATACAAACTCAAAATATTTTTTAAAAAGATGGACAGCAATGTTGCATATCATACACGCATTAGGCGATTTTGAAATATTATTGACAAATAATTCGAATATTCTGCTTAGAAAATAATGCTCTATTAAATTTACATTTTTTTTTTCCTTATGGAAACATAAAAATCTTGTAGTACATGTTTCTCGCTTCATCAATTACACAGACATTTTCAGGATAAATTTAATTTATGGTTGTACGATAACATGCATTAGAGAATAAAGAAATTTAAATATGCATTAGTAATCTGATATGTTCATAAGATATTTTTACTGTTATTTACAGATTTTTATTCACTAAAACCGAATAAAAAATGTTAAAAAAACAAATATACCAATCACTCATTTTTAATATTAATTTTAATTTTATTTATTTATATGTATATATATTTTTTGTAAAACTCATATAATTGTTTAATTTTGCTTGAAAACAGGAAAAAAAACTATTGTAATATTGATTATGAAAATTACATTCAATAATTATTTCTTTCTTTAAAAATTTTATTTATAAGAGTAACTCTACAATAAAATTAAAATAAATAGGAAGGATAGCGGAGAGGGTATGTATGGGAATAAAAAAAATAGAAAACAGAAAGGAACAGATATAAAATAAAAAATAATACACACAAAAAGTCGAATATATCATGAAGGAATTATTTAATTAATAAGACGGAAGAATATATTTATTTCAATGTAATAAAAAGAGAGATTTTTTATTAAAAGATCCTGTTATATAAAAAAAAAATGTACATAAATATTGGTCAAATCGAAGGTCATTTCTTGATAACGCATTCTCGAAAGCATAAAACAAAAAAATAAAGCAAAAATTTGTATGCAGATTTTTTTTTTTTTTTTTTTTTTTTTAAGATTTGTTTATTATAAATTATCATATTTTTTATTTTATAACAACTTTTTTGCCCAATCTATTTATGTAACCCATTGAAGTCTACATAAATGCCCTAAACATACATAGACTTTTTGAAATAGGCTTAAATAATAAGTATGAATAATAGTTTTCTATTGCATTTTGAATAATAATAATAATAATATATCAAAGAAATGAAGATATGTTACTTAGCTTTTGATTTCGCAAAGTTTTTATGTGAAAATTGATGGCTAGAAAATGAAATATTTCGAAAGGACATCAACTCATTTTTAATTTCAGAAAAATTGTCACTAATGAACACACCTCTTTAATCAGTTTAAAATTTTATCTTCCTGTTAGTTTTTATTCACATGTTTTGTAAATTCATTTAATTTCATTGTAATATTTTTACTTCCTCTGATTCATATATATGATAGAGAAAGTGTTGTTTTTGCGTCAAATTTACGAAAGTGAGGTTTTTTAAAATATTATTTACGCGTTTTGAGGTTCCCTGCATCAAAAATTATGGTTATAGCGGTTCGTATGTGTGTGTCTGTATGTCTGTCAGTGTGTGTGTCTGTGTGTTATCATCCTATCTACAGAACAAATTGTAGCAGGGGGTCCAAACTCGGCATTCTAAATATGTATCATATAGAGAGGCTGCACTAAACTTTTCGTTGAGATCAAGCAACTGTTTCGTATACATGGACATCCAAGAGAATCAAATACATTTTGCTATGGGAGAAAACGCAACTAAGTAGAATTTAACATCCATAGGCTGCTTTAAACCAAATTAAATGATTATGTATTTTTTATAGGCATAAAAGCATGCTTTTTGTAGTTTTCTGTATGGAAATTATTCACCGTTCATTTACAGAGCTACACAAAAGAACTAGAATACTACTTGGAAATTCATACAAGTGTATTTCAGGCTGTTCTACATGTTATTAATATAGGATTATATTTAAGTGCACAGTGTGGTCTGTTTTTAGAAGATGTACAGGGCTTCCAATTGTTAATCGAAAACATTATCCATGAATATTAAAGTCATATTTTTAACGTTTAATCTTTGTCTATGACTTTTATCAGAATAACTTAAAAACAGATGTGTCACGCAATTCAAATGCTGTATTTGGAAGTTAATATGAGTTTTTTACTTGAGAAAAATGTATCAAAATTCATAAGTTTCAAGGAATAGTGTGAGTGAACTTGTCTAAATAATTTAAATTGAACATTTAAATTTAGTAACAGCTTTTGGGTTAGCTATGACTGTAAGTACAATATTAAAACGGGGGGTTAAGGGGGACGGTTGCTCTCCTAAACCCGTTGTTACCAGCTGAAATGTTACCAGTTATAACTGCGTAACATGCCTCTGTTACACAGCTATAGTTGATAACATTTCTCAACATGGTTGTGGAAAGTAAGTAGCCTCAGTAATGTTGTGTATTCTTACACAATAATTTTTACAGTGTACCACTTAAAAAGCACTTCTAGCAATTTTTGATAGTGTGTCTGAATAATTAGGCAGTTATATGTGAACCATAAATGCTAATTAGTATATCATAATATTCAAGAAACATATTTTTATGCATTGAAACAATGAATCCTAATGTGGTTATTAGGGTGCATCGAAAAACGCGTTTTTTCTGCAATTCAATTCTAATAGCGCGGAAAACTTGCGCATAGGCGTCATTATAAATGAAAAAATATTAAAATTTTTTTTTTCCAAATTTGAAATCGTGCAGAAGGCCTAAAGTTACTAAAAAAGCCAAAATTCCGATAAATTTAAAAAAAAAATGCAAAAATTACAAAAAAAAAAAAAAAAAAAAAAAAAAAATACATTTTTTGTTCTAATAGTGAAAAAGGTGTTTTTAAGAGTGTCCTTAATGCATACAAAATATAATTAGACCCATTCTTGTTTTACTGAATTCGCGCAAAAAGCCTAAAAGTGCGGGTTGTATCGTAAAAAAACGCTATTTCATGATTTTCGACGATTTTTAAACATGTGCCAAAACCCATAAAAGTTTTATTTTTAATTTGTAATAGTGTAAAAACCATTCAAAATAGTTTTCCCAATCCAGAAATAATACTTTCAGACCTGTTATTCCTTAAATGTATTCGCCCAAAAGGTCTAAATTATAGTATAAGTTAAGTTATAGAGTCCCGTAAAAATGTCGTTTTCCATATCTGATGAGTGTTTATTTAACACATTAAGGTTTGTAATAAGACAAACATTTACAAAAAATGTATTAGCCAAACATATCATATTGCAGCTCTGAGCTCATTTCAACATTTAATCTGTGCTGAAATGACCCAGGACTCACGGCGAGGACGTGGCTGCAAGGCGAGTCCCACCTCCACCCTACCCAACTAACCAACCAGGGTGAATTTTATTTGCAATATTTACAGCAACTATTTACTTTGTACAATGCATATATGTTCGTTGTAGGCAAAAGGTTATTTACGTAGTAGCCCCTTTGAATTCTGACTTTGAATTAAATGTGGGCATCAGCTACACTGTTAAAAAAATGCAGAAAAAATACAGAAATTCTCTGTAATTTCAGAAAAATAGGCGTAAATTACGGAAAAAATACGTAGACAAAACGTATTTTACGACTTTTTTTCTGAAATTACAGAGAATTTCTGTATTTTTTCTGCATTTTTTTAACAGTGTAACTTAATTTTAAAGTAGCTCTAATATAACCATCTCGATTTTCATGCCCGCACACTTTTTCTGCTGCTTCTGTAACCAGTTTTACACACATCTCAACTGACTGGGTGTGGCATGGGAATTTGAGGTAGTTAAACTCTGGTAGCGCTTTGACTTTCAATAAAGAAGCAATGTATTCAGTTGGCATCTTGGACAGTAGTGGCGGCGGTGTTAATTTGCAGATTGACCAATCAATTAGTCCGGTATAGTTATTTGCACTAAAATTTATTGAAGGTATTTTGGAGTCTCTTACATAAACTTCAGCTGATGGCTCATTTCTGGATTTAAGGATCCTCCCGTAGTCATATGCACCTGTTTGGTTTGATATAAATAAAAACTACACTGTGAAAGATGGACCGAAGCATATTTTGAAGGTAGTTAAAACAACCAGGCATCTACCGGACAATATCAAGCAAATCATTGATCCAGTAAATCAAAGGAATGAATTCTTCTGCCACCCTGAAAATATGATGTTGGCTATGATAATGGATGAGAGATCACACATTAGAGAACTTGGATACAGGAGGATCCTTAAATCCAGAAATGAGCCATCAGCTGAAGCTTATGTAAGAGACTTCAAAATACCTTCAATAAATTTTAGTGCAAACGACTATACCGAACTAATTGATTGGTCAATCTGCAAGTTAACACCGCCGCCACTACTGTCCAAGCTGCCAACTGGATACATTGCTTCTTTATTGAAAGACAAAGCGCTACTAGAGTTTAACTACCTCAAATTCCCATGTCACACCCAGTCAGTTGAGAGGTGTGTAAAACTGGTTACAGAAGCAGCAGAAAAAGTGTGCGGGCATGAAAATCGAGATGGTTATATTAGAGCTACTTTAAAATCAAGACAGCTGATGCCCACATTTAATTCAAAGTCAGAATTCAAAGGGGATTCTATGTAAATAACCTTTTGCCTACAACAAACATGTATGCATTGTACAAAGTAAATAGTTACTGTAAATATTGTAAATAAAATTCATCCTGGTTAGTTGGTTGGGTAGGGTGGAGGTGGGACTCGCCTTGCAGCCACGTCCTCGCCGTGAGTCCTGGGTCATTTCAGCACAGATTAAATGTTGAAATGAGCTGAGAGCTGCAATATGATATGTTTGGCTAATACATTTTTTGTAAATCACTTGTTAGAGTCTTATTACAAACCTTAATGTGTTAAATAAACACTCATCAGATGTGGAAAACGGCATTTTTACGGGACTCTATAACTTATCTTATACTATAATTTAGACCTTATGCGCGAATACATTTAAGGAATAACAGGTCTGAAAGTAGTATTTCTGGATTGGGAAAACTATTTTGAATGGCTTTTACACTATTATAAATTAAAAATAAACTTTTATGGGTTTTGACACATGTTTAAAAATCGTCGAAAATCATGAAATATCGTTTTTTTACGATACAACCCGCAACTTTAGTCTTTTTGCGCGAATTCAGTAAAAGAAGAATGGAGGTAATTATATTTTGTATGCATTAAGGACACTCTTAAAAATACTTTTTTCACTATTAGAACAAAAAATGTATTTTTTTGTAATTTTTGCATTTTTCTAAAATTTACCGGAATTTTGGCTTTTTTGGCAACTTTAGGCCTTCTGCGCGATTTCAAATTTTGAAAAAAAATTTTTTTTAATATTTTTTCATTTATAATGACGCCTATGCGCAAGTTTTCCGCGCTATTAGAATTGAATTGCAGAAAAAACGCGGTTTTCGATGCACCCTAGTGGTTATGTTTTGTGCGATATAAAGATATTAAAATATATTTTAAGAAAAAGTCTTTAAAGAAAACAATGTATATGAATTATTTTGCGAATTTTTACAAGCAAAACATTTACACTAATTATTCATATTCAGTAGGTAACATGTCATAGTTTATTCGAAAGATGCAGTCGTAAATATTTCTTAAATTAGATCGAAAGTGATAAAAAAATAGAGATTCAACCATTTAATTGTCAAATTAAAACGTATTAAAAAAAAATTCTTTCAATGTTTGATACTTCATGGCCTTTATAATCATTTTTCTACTAAGAAGGAAACATTTAAAAGGTGTCGTCTTCAAAAAATATTGAAAAAAAAAAAAAAAATGTGTGATTCTAATCTTCATAAAACACCAGAAAGTGAAAAAAATTACCGGCTGAAATGAATTACAGCGACCACAAAAAATTATAAAAATTAAGCATATTTGGAGATTTAGCTCTGTTAGGCGTTCAGTTTACTAGCACCGAGATTGCCGTGTACGAACAGATCCGTGTTTTGTTCCTCCGCCAAGTACTCAAAATCAATCGCCTAACAATTTAAAATCACCAAATGTGCTTAATTTTTATAATTTTTTGTGGTCGCTGTAATTCATTTCAGCCGATATATATATTTTTTTTCATTTTCTGGTGTTTTAGGAAGAGTAAAATCACATTTTCTTTCAATATTTTTTGAAGACGACACCTTTTGAATGTTTCCTTGTAAGAATAATTTGAATAACTTACTTCAGCAGAGAAAAAGGCACATATTATAGTATGAAAATTTTATTATCCTGCTTAAAACAAACAAGCACCTAAAATTCAAAATAAAAATAGTAACATCAAATAAGTAAATAAATAAATAAATACAAAATAGTAATACAAAAGAAATATCGTATAATAGTAAAGCTGTTCTTTGGATTATAAAAACTGAAAAAAGAAAGGGAAAAAAATCGTACTATGTTCACTTATTGTTGTCTCATCTTCCTCAGAAATAGCCATTTTCAGTTGTTAAGTGCTGAAAAAATTAAAATAACAATAATATTTTAATATTATAGAAACCATTATGTCACAATACAAAATATTGTTTACAAATTTATGAACATTTTACCTTTTCGTACATTTGAAATTTACCTTATGAACTTACATTATAAATTTTCTCTTAGTTTAACAAAATTCATCCGAACAGAACAAAAGATTATAGAATTAATAATTTCATATTTAAAGTCAGTCTCTATTTAAAGAACATAAGAATATATTACAACGTTTCCTTTATAATTTCGGTGTGGTTAATGATGATATCATATCTGTATAAAAGTATCTAACATAAATCTCCTGGCAAATATTACAATAAAGCGGAAACATGAAACATTGTAAAATATCTTTAATGTTAAGAAAATTAAAAAAATTTCTGTTAAAAATGCTTTAGACGCTATATCCCTGCCAGTTCCGGGACATTTCACAATTGCAAATCTAATTTAAAAGCGACTTGATAAATGAGGATAAAACACTAAGAATAATTCAGGGTGACATTTACATTTAATGCAAAGAGTAACACATCCTTTATCCTTTCCTTTCCTTTTATTTATCGTTATGAATGTTATCAAATTTCATGCAAAAACTATCTCAACTTTAAAAATATAATATATTTTATTTAATATATATATATATATATATGTATGTATATAAACTGCGCTATTATTTTATAATGAATGATCTACGTAACTGGCTTCAGATTAAATTATTCGTTTCATAACTTCTTTGAAAGCAAGTTTTCATATATATTTATTTTAAGCACACATTTTAATTTAATACATATAAATGTGTAATATGTTTTGACATTTTGCGTTTCTATATTTAAGTAACGTTTTCTTCTATTATAAAAATTAGAATGGGTATATCCGTATAATTAGTGTTATGATAGCCTTTTCATGATAATATGGAATGGTTTAGAGCTATGTTATTTTAGTAATATAAATTATAATTTTTCAGTCCTTAACATATATATGAATATTAAATAAGTTATAAATATAAAAATATATCGACTCTTAATTAGCAACTATGCCCAAGATTACTTCATAAATCTATATAATTATTTTAAAAAATCCTGGAACAAACTTCGAAATAGAAATAAAACACGTAACATAAAATTTCTGTAATGTTATGAAAACTAAAATTTTGCTTTTCGAAATGCTTTAGAACGACTATCCCTATTTATACCAAGACATTTCACCTTCACATATGTCAATTATAATTCTTAATATATTATAACAAAATACAACCTAATCCTGTATTAAAGTGCCTTACTCTCTTTTAATAAATGAGCTAATTCACCATATCAAGTAGGAGTTATTTTTTTCAATCCACATGAATTAAAAATAGATTTATTTGAGCTAATTAGTAGCTTTTATTTAAGCGAACTTGAATTACTGATATTTATCGATAATTGCATTATTTCTGCTCGCTGCAATGGGCAATGCCGTAGTAAAGTGATCCAGGTTATTAAAATCATTTGTATTAAAGTAATTAATAAAATAAATAAAACTCAAATACAAATACTCAATAAAACTCAAGATTGAGTGCGTTATGTTTATTCATTCAATTTACGGAATTTAACTCAAGATATTAGGGCGCATTTCTTTTAGGCAAATGAGTGGAAATTCATTAGAGTTGAGTAATTTTAAATCTTTCATTTTAAGAGAGTAACAATTTCAGTAATTTTGGACTTAAAATAAATAAACACATATACAAAATAGCGAAACATGCTAATTTGTTGCTTGAAATTCCGAAATTTAGAACTCTTAGTGTAAAATTGTGGTCCACCAGTTAACTCTTTATCGTTCATTGGTTTCGCAACGAAACCAAACATTTGACAAAATTTAACAATTTTTTTGCAGCAGTTTTTTAACATTTTCCCATTATTTTAATCAGGTTTTAAACTTTTGTTCCTTTTCTGTTCGGTAGATACTAGCACTATTCCAAAATCTAATAAATAAGGTTTTAAATGAAGCTAAATGCATAAGTTACTTGAAGTTTCTTAGTGTGCGTGAGTGCAAATTGCTGGTTTGATGATGCACTCATGTCTAGTTTTTTTTTTTTTTTTTTTTTTTTTTCGTTTAATGAAGAACTGGACTATTATTTTCACCTGAAACAACTCTTACGAGTTTTTGTAGTCGGTATAATGTTTACTTACAAAGTGTTTTATTTATTAAATTAAATATTATTTGAATTTAATAAGGTAACTTACAGATGTTTCAAACAAAAATTCATCGAAAAGGAACTATGCTTAAGAAAAAAAAAATATTTAAGGTCCGTTATGCGTCTAAAAGCCTTTTTTAGAATTAGTTTTGTAATTTTTAAAATAAATTAAGTACTGAACATTAAAGGGTTAAAATATATTTGTCAAATGTAGCATAACACTAACCGCGTTCTTCCACATTAGGTTCAGTTTTAAATTTCTGTCACACATAGCCTATAACTTAAATTTATTTAATTATAATTACTTTAATTAGTTTTGTTTATTTACGTTTATTAAAAGGCTTTATATTTATCAATTTTTACAATATTATTTTCAATGTAATACTTTCAAATTACAATCCGCCTGATGCAATATAATGAAACTCTACGAATTTAAACATCTCTGTAATGTCAAAAAATTGCACATGTGCTGAAGTTAATTATCATAAAAGTTAGTTATAAGACTTATTTTCACCGGGAATTATACAGTCGGCAGCAAAATTATTGAAGCACTAGCAATAATTCATGTTTAAAAGATGTGAACGCAATACCGGTTTATTAAGTAAATATTTGCCGAGTCGTGTTCTTAGTTCTTACTAAAATAATAATAATAATAATAATAATAAATGAAAAATGTGGACATGTGATTCAATAATTTTGCTGCCAACTGTAATAATTTTTATTGAAATTCACTGTTTCATAATTTTTATAAAAGAAAACAGTGCATAAATTGTATTATATTTTAACCATATATAAAAAGAAAACATTTCCAATAATATATAATTTCCACAACTAATAATTTTATCATTTAAAAAGACGGATGAAACGGATAGTTGTTTTACCGGATATTGGATATCCGGAATTCTTTTGTCTACCGGATGCGGATATCCAATGTCCGGCAAAATCATTATCCCTTGCATCCTTAATTTTAAATGATAAATTTGATAGTTTCTGAAAGGAAATATTAAACCCTCCAAACACGTTTCTCTTTCTTTCTTTCTTTTCTTTCCTTTTTCCTTTCTTTTTTTATTCGTTTCTTAGGATGTATATAAATAACAATCTTTTGAAAATTTCTGCTCTAAAATATACATCTGCACTTTTATAAAAAAAAGAGATTTTAAGAAGGAATAGTCTAATAACTGTCAATACCGATAATTTATTTTAGAAACATTTTTATTGCAAAATGACTGTTATAGTGAAAGTTTAATTGGTAGCGGTTATTTTACTATTCACGGTGTTATAACAATTTTATTATGTCTAAATTAACAGTCAACCGTTTTTCTCATAGACCCAAATTTAGGTAACCATTTATTTTATTATCGATAATATATATTTGGGAATTTTTCAAAAACTGCTCTACTGAAATTTTAATAATCTTCAATGTACCAAATATTTTTTATCAGAAAAACATTATTCAAACAATAGATATATATATATATATTAACATCAACGCATTTTTCAAAGATTCAAACAAAAATTTATTTAACTATTACAAAAGTAGTTGAATAAATCTTACTGTAATTTTGCAAACGATAAGAAAATTGGAGTTTCTCACAGAAAAGTTTACTAGCACTGGAAAATTTAAATTTCTATTTTCTTTGTGAATCTAATTTCAGAATTGACTTCTATCGTAAATTAAAAAGCAATTTCTAGGAAAGCAATTCTGGAAATTGCGTTCTTCCTTTATCGGGTTATTTATATATTCCATTGTGTATACCGCTTATGCATACAATTTTTCAAAGCATTTCGCCCTTATCATCACATAAAGAAAAAATAGAATAAATAAATAAACCTACCGTTTTAGCAATTTTTTATTCCTTTACGAATCTAAATTATAAAAGAAAATTATGGAATACTATTTAATATACACGATTTTATTAATCTTTACAATATTTTACGTTCAAGAATAATTGATTACACTGCAAATGAAAGGGTCTTAAAAAAGACATAAAAACAACTGAAACGGCATTTAGACACATACATGTCTTAAAATATAGATTACGCGTTATAAATAACTTAATTTAAAACAGAAATATGTCTGAAATACCAATTTAGACACAAAAATATTTGAAACACATAAATACGCGAATTTTCAGACAGCAAACGCGTTTGAATTTTCAGACAATTTAGAAATTCAGTCACTTCCATTACTTAGAAATTTTTTCATATGGAATATACTTTTAGAAAACATGCTTATCCTACTTCTTTCCACATTCAATAACTATATTATTTTTTTTATATAATAAGCAGGTAAACTACTTAAACTATGGTAGCTTTGTGAAATTAATTTTTTATGGAATATAGATGATATTTGCATGCTATTATCTTTAACATAATTCATAAACAACATATTTAGACACAAAGCTTATTTCGTTAAAAAATAAATAAATAAATAAATCTTTGTCTTTGAAGCTTTTTTATGATAAAAGAAAAAGTGTGAAGACGGGTGTAGCAAGTAATTTGTAGAGAAGAAAGCGAGTTTATAAGTGAACAATCATGAACAATTTGTGCATAACTTTTTCTTTCTTTCTGATTATTATTATTCATTCAAAAACTATTTTCTTCCACATATTTACCTACATCTAAATGTAAATCCTCGTGTTGTAACAACAAAATGCAACAACAAATTTTCCTGTATTCATGATTATAGTTTGTTTTTATTTAAATATCACTGTAAGGAAAGAAATCGTTATCGTCGAGGGATGCAACCTTCCCATACTTGTTATGCATTATTAAAAAATTCTAGACCTCTTGATATTAAATTTAAGATAATAATATTTATTAAGTTTAAGATACCATACTACCAATAGTTTTGTGGCAAAAAATTGGAAATAAAACATAACACTGCAATTTGTTTCGCGACTACTGCAGTATATTTTATCATGAAAAACACGTATTGCTGTATTCGACGGTGGCGTAATTGGTAAATGTTTGACTTCAACCATAGCCTCCTAAACTAGATGCCTGTCTCGTGTCTCGGAAACTTGGCAACAGTTCAAGCGGTAGACAGCGCCACCCTTTACAGATGGCGCCACTTTTTTATTCAACAGCCACCAAAAATCTTTAAAAGTGGAATTTGATATACATAAAAGGCAAATAGCATCGAAGAAACGTCGATTGTATATATCACATATCACTTCTTAAAATTATTGATGACAGTTGAATAAAAAAGTAGCGCAATCTGTACCAGGTGGCGCTGTCTACCGCTTAAATTTTTGCTAAGTTTCCAAGCCACGCGTCAGGCATCTAGTGTAGGAGGCTATGCTCCGATAAAGCTTGACTCGAGGTTTCGGTTTCCTTGGACAGTGTGAGTTCGAATCCGAACGCCGGATAATAGGATTATTATTATTTTTTTTTATACATATAAATAAATATTTCATTAATGCTCTAAATAATTCTAAAATCTTAAAACCCGATTAAACTACTACTTCAGAAACGCCAAAGAAAAATATTGGAAATGCATACAGCTGTTTCGGTAGCCTATAGCGTACCGTCTTCAGTGCATCCTTTTTGCACTGAAGACGGTACGCTATAGGCTACCGAAACAGCTGTATGCATTTTCAATATTTTTCTTTGAAGTTTCTGACGTAGTAGTTTATTCGGGTTTTAATATTCCAACGCCAAGTCTCCTGTTATTAATTCTAAAATCTATTTTTAACAGAAAAACATAATCGCATGCCATATATATTTATTTATTTATTTATTAAAAAGCCTTAAAAACGGTAGTATTTTTAAGCCTGACATGACGGTGTTTTCTTAAGCCTAAAACATGGCTGCGTTTTAAGACACTTGCAATGTCTTAATTTCAGATGCAAAAAGGTGTCTTAAAAAGTAAGACTTTTTTTTCGCTTAAAAAATGACCGTCCATTTAAGACACTTTTTAAACTGAATTTAAGACACTTACGTTTACAGTGTACATTTGTTAAACAGAAAAATTAATATAACCGTTCTCTTATTTCGTTTAATGTTTACGTTCTCCTTTATTTAGAGATGAAATGCATTGAATTAGAAAATTTATTTCATCTTCGCTTTCCTATGAATTTACATGTTTTGAGATGTTTAGAACATACCGTATTTTTCGGTGAATAACGCGCACCGCGCACCCATAATTTTAAGTTCAATTTCTTAACTTTTAGTTATATTTACCGCATAACATGCACTCCCTTTTTATGAAGAAATCTGAAATATACATGTGCGAATCTCTTTTCCTTTCAAACCATTCATTCAATGATAGTTTCAAATGAAAAGTCATTCAAGTTGTTGAAGAAAATGGAAATCCTGCTGCAGCAAAAATGTTCGGCATTGGGGAAACTTTCGCCCGTGAGAAGAAGAAAAATGAAAGCACAATAATTAACACGCCAAAAAATAAATGTACATTGCGTTAAGAGTATCAAAATGGTCTATCCCAGGAAAAGGTGTTGCGAATTAGGTCTTATAAAATCGCCAAAATGAATTTATTGTAGCAAGAAACAACAAATGCTTTTTTGCTTTTAAGTGGGCAAAAAAGAATAGAAATGAAAATGAAAACTGTAAAGAAAATTTGAGTTTGTATACGTGATTTATGGCACGTAATAATAGAGTCACACGAGAAAAAACAAGAGTTTCCCAAAGACTTTCAAAAGACCTGGACAACAAATTAATTAGTTTCCAGAAGCATGTTTCTGATCTAAAAAGACTAAAAAAATACAGTCTCATATTGGAAATATGAGCGAATGCCTAGTAACGCCTGATATCATAAGATATGAAACAATTGATGAGAAAGGAACAAAAACAATAACGTAAGAACAACAGATCACGAAAGTTCAAAGTAGTGCTTTCCTGCTTAGCGGACGATACAAAATTAAGATCCATGATTATTCTTAAAAATAAAACTATGCCAAAATGTAATTTACGAAATAATGTTTTTATTCATGTGAACGAGAAAGGATGAATGGACGAAAATATTCTAAAATTGTGGATAAGAAATGTTTGGCAAAATCGTCCTGGTGCCTTAAAGGATCCACAAAGTCAATTAGTTTGGGATATATTCAGATCCCATCTAATGGATTTTAATGAAGAAGCTGGGATGGAGATATCTAAAGTAGGAAGCGGCCATGAACGTTATAGCAAAACACAGGTTCAAACAGCTCCGTAAAACAAAACATAGCATCGAGTCATTTTCCATTTAGTAAATGAGATGTTTTAATTACTCTTATCTTATAAGACATATATTAATGATATTCTTGGACAAAGTGGAATAAGTATATTTGAAAACATTCACGATGGAGAATTCCTGTTTATTATTTCAAGACAGACATCCAAAAGAAGAATGGAAGCCATTACGATATCCTTTTCTAAACAGAACACATTTCGACATTTTGAGTCAATGATAAAAAAAATAACATCTTTTCAGAATGACAGACAGCAAGCTAATTAATTTTTTTCGCCAAATCTCATTGGCATCAAAAATCAAGTTGGCTGAACACATTTTAAATTTTATATCTGGTAAACCTAAATAATAGTTAAAGGATTGGCTAAAAATTAAATTACGTCATAGGATGTGATTAAATTTTGTCATTCATCCAGAATTTGGCTAACAGTGCGAAATCAATTGATAAAAAATATTAGAAATTATTTTCAGCTATAATGATTCAACGGAATCTATAAACGTTTGATTGGAGACAGGAAGCTACAATAAAAAAAAATCGTCTGCGGTTTTAAAGCATAAAATGAATGGGTTTCTCTTTCTTTGATATTTTATTTAATTATTACTTGATGAGATTTAGAGCAGGAAAAAGAACAATAAATTATATGAAATTACAGATTAATGAAATAGAAATAAAAATAAAATAGCATAAGCGAAATAAACAAAATTGTATTAAATTCTTTTAGGATAAGAAATATAATGTTTGCTTGTATTATAAATAAATAAATAAAATGTAATTTACATTATTATTATTATTTTATTTTAAAAAGGTATATGTGATGTTTTTCAACATCACATATTTCTCCCCGTCGACCGAAAAAAAAATGGGTTCAGCCATTACATCGTCTGTGATATGACAGCTCAGCAAAAATTAAAAATTAAATCAAATTATCTCCAATCTTGTAAAATAGATTGATTACAAAACAAAAACAAAAAACGAATGGCTTCCAATACAAATAAAATACGTACATTGTCATATTATCAATAGAAAATCTAGTATGCATACTTTAAAAAAAATATTCTTATACAATATTAAAATACAAATACAGAAAATAAGGATATTATATGGTGATGAGATATAATGTGGTATGGCCATAAATCTGTGTACACAAGTCGTTAGAATATATATCCACAAACAAAATGAGCTCAAGTCCTTTGATTTAAAATTCTAATAATTCAGTCATCATATACTTTATCAGTTCGTGGTAAGATGCTGAAATCAGTAGATTTTTATGTTACCATGCATGGCGAGGAACTTTGACGAGTCCATTTCAGTTCAGAGAGGACAAGAATTCGTTGTAATAAATATATAGTTCAAATGTATAAGCAATTTTAATATGAAACTTTGACAAAACAAAAACCCTGTATATTTATATGTTATCAAATATGTATAGTGAGCCTTTTATATTCATTAAAATGTTTAAAGAAATAATACATGTTGAAAGAAAGTAATAATAACACATGATTTTATTTATTCATTTTTTTTTTTTTTTATAGGTAATTGTAATTGGAATATATGAGATATATGCATATGTGTGTGATAAAAACATATTACCTGCACCAAAAGTCTATGTAAACTTTTTTTTTTTTTTTTTTTTTTTTTTTTTTTTAATAATTCCATTAGCACTTTTTTTTTTTTTTTTTTTTTTTTTTAAATCAAAATATTATTCTAGTATGTTAACTTTTAATAAAATGCAATTATAAATAACAAGTAAGTTAAAGAAAAATAACAAAAGTGATATACACTGCTGTTGTAAGACAATGCAGCTTAGGATATAATTTTCTGGACCAGCCATTGATTATCCAAGCTGCGAAATTTCACAACAAATAAAAATCACAACAGGTTGATCAGGTCTGTTGCAATGAAAGTATACATCAAATTTATTTAATCTACCTTTAATCATTATAAATATTTAAAAATTTATACTGCGTAACTTTTAACCTAGGGAAAAATATTGATGAAAAATTACTTTCGGTTTCGTAAATTATATTGATGTGTATCATTGGAAATAATGAGATTCTTATTAAAATTAGAATTATTATAAATGTCAAATAAGTGATTATTACGTGGAGGTGCCAATAAAATTCTATCTATATGCACACGAAATGCCTTATCATCACTAGCATGTAACCGTTTAATCGAAAATGAAACAGGGGAATGTTTAACTGTGACAATGAAAGGACCTGTATATTTAGATTTAAATTTATCCATAGACTTCAGATACACAATATCTTTTGTGCAGATGCTTCTTAGTTTAGCTTTTCTTTGAAAATATTTATTTCTTTTTGATTGGGAATCTTGAATGTTATTGTACGCTTTTTTATAAATTTCCTGAAGGTCTTGCATTAATTTATAGATGTTTACATTAGAGTCCAGGTAAGTGTAATTATAATTTGAATTATAGGTGTCAAAAATTAGTGCTAGTTCTCTACCAAAATGTAGAAGATTGGGCGAGAATTGAGTGGAAGAATGCGTAGATCCATTGTAGAGAGATTTGTGTATATATAGTGCATTTTGAAATGAATGACCTTCTTCTAATAATATATTAATTGAATACTTAATTGATGTGTTTACACGTTCGCTAATAGAGTTCGATTGAGGATGAAAAGCAGACGAATGTATTATTTTTATGCCTAGAGTGTCATTAAATGTATTGTAAACTTGAGATGTATATTGTCGACCTAAATCTGATAGAATACATGCAGGGCGACCAAAGGTTGTAATGTATGAAAACAAACATTGAACTATTTTTGGAGAAGTAATATTAGATAACGGGTAAAGTTCTAAGTGTCTACTGAAATGATCAATTATTGTCAAGACGTATTGACCATTACTAAAAGGACCTACCAAGTCTGTGGAGATTGTATGATTTGGATGAGTGGGTGTATATGTTTTTTGTAATGGAGCAGGAGGTGTTTTGTGATGTTTCGCTTGTAAGCATTTAATGCATGAAGAGACGAAATTGAGGGTATCAGTATAAATGCCCCTCCAAAAATATCTTCTAGAAAGAAATTCATAGGTTTTAGCCAAACCGAAGTGAGATAAATGCGCAATGGACAATGCTTTCGCTTTTAAAGAATTTGGGACAATAATTAAATAACTGAATGAATTGTTATGAATATTCTCTTTCTTGAGCATTAATACTTTAGAATCAGGATTTATAAAGTAATTGGGAAATTTTTCTGACTTTCCGTTTTTTAAGATTTCTTCGTAAATTGCTTTTAATTCAGAATCCTTAATTTGTTCGGACACAAATGTTTGGTCTGAAATTTCTAGCAAGGGGTCTTTAGAGTTCGAATTTCCAGAAATCATATAATTAACATATTCTGAGCATTTGTTTTGATTATCATTACTAATTTTATCATTACTGTTAATTTTGAGTCTGTTTTCATTTTCATCAACATCAACAATTGGTAGTGGTTGTATGTCATGAATTAAGTTTGGATTATCTTTGAGATCCTCTTGATTATTTTCAAAATTGCAACGTGATAAATAATCCGCTAAGATGTTCAAATTTCCAGGAATGTGTTTGAAAACGTAAGTATATTCAGATAAGTCCATTAACCATCGGGTGGTAACGTCAGCGGGATTGGTAGTTTTCTTATATTTTTCAAGGGGAGCACTATCTGACAAAATTACGAACTCACGATTATATAAATAGTATTTGAAGGCGGTGACAGTTTTATGAATTGCCATGAGTTCCAATTTTAACGCAGGATATTTCTTTTCAGAAGGTTTTAAAGATTTGGAAAAGTATGCTATAGGAAGTAATTTACCATTAAAATTTTGCATAAGTGCTCCTGAAATGGCTGTTTTTGATGCATCCGTGTTGACATAGAATGTTTTCTCCCAATCTGGAAGTCGAACTATTGGGGGAAGAAAGAATAATTTTTGAATTTTTTGAAAAATACTCTGATGTTTTTCTGTCCATTTGAATGTTGTTTTGGGTTTTGTGAGTTCCACAAGGGGTTGCGCAAGTTCTGAGAAAGATGGTAAAATCCATTTGTAAAAATTAGCAAGTCCAAGAATTTTTTTTAATTGTCGTTTTGTCGTCGGTGGTGGAAAAGAATTGATCTTTACGATGTTAGCGGTGATAGGTGAAATAGTATGGTTTTCAATATGGAAACCTAAATAATTAACTGCTGATTTATGGAATTCACACTTAGATGGGGATAATGTTAAATTATATTTGATAAGAATTTCTAAAACTTTATTTACTTTTTCACAAGTCTCTTCAAATGAATTTGATCCAATAATAAGATCGTCTTGATAAGCATATATGCCATTAATGTTTATCTCGTCGAGTATTGTGTCCATTAGAGACTGAAATATAGAACTGGCGTTCTTTAAACCAAAACAAACACGTTTGTATCGATAACTGCCAAAAATAGATGTAAATGTTAACATATCTTGATATTTTTTAGGCAGGTCAATTTGGTGGTATGCTTGCATGAAATCTAACGAAGTAAAGTATTTGAATGACGAAAGATTTGAAATAATATTTTGAATCTTAGGGAGTGGGTATGAGGAACCTTGTATGACTGTATTGACCATTCTAAGGTCTAAAGCAAGTCTGTAACGTTGTTTCTTTGAACCATCAGATTTTTTCTTTACCAGCAATATGGGACAAGCCCACTCGGAGCAATTACGCTCAATTATGCCGGCGTTTACTAATTCATTGATCTGTTCTTGGGCTTCTTTTTGTAAAGCTTGTGGAATCGGAAATGGAAGTGTTTTAATAGGGAAATCATTAATTAACTTAAGATTAGGAATTATTTTATCAGTATGTCCTAGAGTACTGAGAGATTTGGAAAAAGCAGCAAATTTGCTTAAAAATAAATTTTCAAGTGTGTTACGTTGATCAAGGGTTAAATGATTCAAACAAAAATCTTTACTTGATAAATCATTTTTACGTTTTAGTAATATATCCTCTGAAGCTTGAATTAAGTGGATATGGTCCTCAATATTTTGTATGTTATTATTACTAGAGCAAGAGTCTTCAATTTTATCTAAATGTGGTTCTTTAATTTCATCAATTAAAAATAATTTGCCAATATGCATATTTTTATTGAGGTGAATTGAATTTTTACCCTTATTTGAGATAAGTAACGTAAAAAGAGAATTATTATTTTCAGAATTAATTTCATTCTTGTAATTCGGTGATACAATAGAATCTAAAATTTCTATATCAGGATCCTTTAAGTCAGTACAAAATATGTAATTCGTTTCTTGTAACTTATTATTTGTTTTTGCAGTAATGTAGATATTTTCACCAGTTTGTATTATAACTTTCTTTAGAAGATAAACATTCATATTATTATCGTCAGAGTTAACATTATATACATCTAATTTTTCATTTCCCGAATCAAATAAGGAACAAGTAAAGTCTAATTTTCCAATTCTCATGGAATTTTTCGAAAAGTCAATAGTGACATGATTTTCTTTAATGAAATCCATGCCAAGTATTCCATGAAAATTAGAACTATGTGGTATGTCAATAATATAGAAATTGTGTTGGAAAAACTTTTTTTCAATTTTGAAAGTTGCACGAATACATGAAGAAAATTCAACATAAGAATTGACCGTTTTAAGAGTAATAGACGAACCTAGTCTTTTATATTTTAAATTTGCTTTTAAATTATCAAATGTTGATTGGGCTAAAAGTGAACAACTACTTCCGGTATCAATAAGAAACTTTATATCATTATTGGCTAATTTAGCTTTTATTATAGGAAGTGTATGTGAATTTTTGTTTACATTAAATAAAATATGATCTTCAATATTATCTGTGCAACTCTCATTGCTGTCACTTGGAATATACCCTGTATTAGAGATATGACTAAAGTTTTGAAATGTTTGGGTAATTTTATTATCTGCTATAGTAATATTAGCAACAGTTTGAGATCCAACTGAATTTACAAGTCTAGTGTGTGAAATTTTTGGAAGAGAATTTGAAGATGACACATTTGTGAATTTACGTTCATTCGCTGATGAGACCCTTAGTTTTCGAGATATGGCAGCATCAGCATCTCCATACCTCTTTTCTAGTTTAAATTACGGTTTTCATAATTACGTGTTTTATAAGTTAAATTATCTCTATTTCTCCATTTATAACAATTTAAAGCAACGTGACCATGTTTGGAACAAAGTTGACAAATCAAATTATTTCTAGAAAAGTTTCTTCTAGGGGAAGGACGAAAATTGGTCTGTCTAGTTTTGTAATTATTTCTATAATTTCTTTGATCAAATTTGGGTCTGCTTGACTGAACTACGTGCAAGGATTCATTATGGGAGGGTGGATTGTTGTTTGTAAGTGAAATGCTATTAATTTTCTCAGATAAATCTTTCAATGTGTTTAATATTACAGAGTCATTTTTATTATCACAAGAAAGAACAGTCTTAGTATTAGTAGTGTTGTTGAATGAATCATATATTTCGGATAGTGTTTGAGCACGTTCAACTGCCTTATTATAGTCTCTTATGTTTTCCTCCATTAACTTAATTTTAATATTTGGGGGAACACACTCTAAAAATTTTGGAAGTTTAATGTTATCAAGGGATTGTTTGTCTTTAAGGTCAGGGAAAGCCTTAGGTACAGCAACATTTACACGATGGGCGAAATTTTTAATAGACTCTCCCGGCAAAATTTTTAAATTATGAAATTCTGATATTCCAGTGTTATATGACGATTCCTTGAAAAACTTACAGAAATTTTCCTCGATATATTCAAGATCTGTCGACTTGTACAAAGTTTCATTTTCAATAAAGTATGCCAACGCGGCATCACGAAGTTTTTCTTTCATTACATGTAACGTCGCGTCATTTGTTAGTTTATTTAACATGGCAAAGGATCTTAATTGATCAAAGAAAAATTTGACAAATCTCGCGTCCCCATCGAAATTAGGAACGGAGCAAAACGCGTTTCGATTCTGTGCCATGTTTTTCAAAAATAAAAATATTAACTAAGTTAAATAAAAATAATATGCATAAGAATTCAATTAATTATCATATGATAAATAAAATTACCAAGACACTTAAAAATGAATAAAATTGTTAAATACTTTCTTTTTTTAATTAAGCCTGCAAAAGTTGGATGATAAAGTTTCAAGATTAATAAAAATATGTAGAAATTATTTGTAATATTTTCCTGTATAGCATTATAGCTTGCAACCATGAAATTGGCTTATATACGTCTTGTTGAGTATATATATATTATAGATATATTTAAAAATATATAATGAATAATACTAAAAATGGATATATATGCAAATGAAAATAATTGTCAAAATATATTAAATTGTAAACACAAAGATCAAAATATGGAAAAAATTAAAAAAAATTTATGCAGTATGATGAAAAGAAAAAAAAATATCACTATGATCTAGTATTTAATTTCACAAATGAAATAAATCTTTACTTGAATATCCAAAAACTAGATATTTCAAAAATAATATAAGCAAATTTTGATCATTTATATAACTTTTTAACTGTTCTTAAAAATTGAAATGAAAAGTTAAAGTAGAATATAATACTCATATGAAGAATAAAAGATTTTACCTATAAGTAAAAATTTATATATAAAGTTTAAATAAATGTCAATATTTAAGAAAAATGTACGAAAAGTTCTTATTGTCAATATTTAAGAAAAAAAAATAATGTGAGAAATGTTTCTTTTTATTGACTCAATAAAATAATTCGAAAGGAAACTTACCCTGTTTCCGAATCTTCTTTTAGCTAAAACAAAAATATATATAGATATAAATTTATTTATTTACGGTATTTTATTTATTCTTTTATTTAAAACTGTAAGGCTCTTCTCCTGTACGAGTGCGCGAGAAAACAAATGAACACAGTAATTTAACTGCACAGATTCTAGAAAGACGACCCATATTTGGCAATTCTCCTTGCACCGATGAATCAACGATCATTTAATACCGAACGGTAAGTGCATAAGACGGTCACAAATTGCGAACATTGCAGACTGTAGAGAGGATGTTATTCAATGAAACCGTAGAAAGTCCACCGGCATGGCATCACACAATATCGGCGATAAGAATCGGTACCGTAGACACCAAGTAATCTCTTTTTAAAAAAAATCACAGATGACATCCCGCAGCATACTAGCCTTTAGTAAAGATGAACAACAATCAACAAATCGGTACATTCGGTGCTGTTCACCGTAACGTAGTTAATTTCTTTTTGGATCATCATTGGGGCAGCTGTTTTTAAAAACATAACAACAACGTAAAACGTCACATTCACGATATTTGTTAATAATAATTTAATTTCGATGCACAAATTTTTCAAGACGAAAAAAAAAATTTGGATATCCGGATATATTATCCGGCCTGAGTCTGGCACCACATATATTTAATGAAGAAGCTGGGATGGAGATATCTAAAGTAGGAAGCGGCCATGAACGTTATAGCAAAACACAGGTTCAAACAGCTCCGTAAAACAAAACATAGCATCGAGTCATTTTCCATTTAGTAAATGAGATGTTTTAATTACTCTTATCTTATAAGACATATATTAATGATATTCTTGGACAAAGTGGAATAAGTATATTTGAAAACATTCACGATGGAGAATTCCTGTTTATTATTTCAAGACAGACATCCAAAAGAAGAATGGAAGCCATTACGATATCCTTTTCTAAACAGAACACATTTCGACATTTTGAGTCAATGATAAAAAAAATAACATCTTTTCAGAATGACAGACAGCAAGCTAATTAATTTTTTTCGCCAAATCTCATTGGCATCAAAAATCAAGTTGGCTGAACACATTTTAAATTTTATATCTGGTAAACCTAAATAATAGTTAAAGGATTGGCTAAAAATTAAATTACGTCATAGGATGTGATTAAATTTTGTCATTCATCCAGAATTTGGCTAACAGTGCGAAATCAATTGATAAAAAATATTAGAAATTATTTTCAGCTATAATGATTCAACGGAATCTATAAACGTTTGATTGGAGACAGGAAGCTACAATAAAAAAAAATCGTCTGCGGTTTTAAAGCATAAAATGAATGGGTTTCTCTTTCTTTGATATTTTATTTAATTATTACTTGATGAGATTTAGAGCAGGAAAAAGAACAATAAATTATATGAAATTACAGATTAATGAAATAGAAATAAAAATAAAATAGCATAAGCGAAATAAACAAAATTGTATTAAATTCTTTTAGGATAAGAAATATAATGTTTGCTTGTATTATAAATAAATAAATAAAATGTAATTTACATTATTATTATTATTTTATTTTAAAAAGGTATATGTGATGTTTTTCAACATCACATATTTCTCCCCGTCGACCGAAAAAAAAATGGGTTCAGCCATTACATCGTCTGTGATATGACAGCTCAGCAAAAATTAAAAATTAAATCAAATTATCTCCAATCTTGTAAAATAGATTGATTACAAAACAAAAACAAAAAACGAATGGCTTCCAATACAAATAAAATACGTACATTGTCATATTATCAATAGAAAATCTAGTATGCATACTTTAAAAAAAATATTCTTATACAATATTAAAATACAAATACAGAAAATAAGGATATTATATGGTGATGAGATATAATGTGGTATGGCCATAAATCTGTGTACACAAGTCGTTAGAATATATATCCACAAACAAAATGAGCTCAAGTCCTTTGATTTAAAATTCTAATAATTCAGTCATCATATACTTTATCAGTTCGTGGTAAGATGCTGAAATCAGTAGATTTTTATGTTACCATGCATGGCGAGGAACTTTGACTTTTTTACACTGACTAAGAACAGGATCCGACAAGGATTTATTTAGCAAAACAGTATGAAGTGTAGTTTTTTTTTACATAGGTATTTTTGTTAGTGTTCGGACACTTTTGTTACCGACTGTATATGTATATATATATTTAGGTCAAAGCATTGCGTTATCAAAAATTTCCCCAAAATAAATTTTTTGAAAAATATTTTTAAATTATTCTTTTTACATATTTATGATCTTCTACACACTTTTTTTTAAATTAGATAGAAATTTTTAAAGAAAATATATAGCAAACGTTAAAACATTAAAGTTTCAACTTTAAATTTTGATTTACTATTTGTATTTAAGAGATAATCAGTAACATACATTTCGCTGTTGGTTTAAAAGAGCTTTTAAAATTTAATCTCGGACAATAAATGTGGGAGAAATCTGGCCTAAATTTAAAAATTTTGATAAAGTTTAATACATTAAATTAAATTTTATAAAAACTGAAGACATTACAATATTTTAAAAGTTAGAAAATTATTTTACGAATCATAAATTATGCAGTAGCGAATAATAGATTATTAAAAATATTTTTGATCATTTTAAGACAAACTTTTACTTATAAAAGAATATTTATGAAAAAATAACACATTTTTAATAGAATTTGTTCTATAAAAGCTATCGATCAAAAGAAAATAATGAAGTTTTATGTTTTTATTTATTTATTTTTAATATTTCTTTGTAAGTAAAAAACAGTAAACAATATTTGTTTCGGTGATACGTCCCGTAACCGAGGTTCTCAATAAAGGGAATTTGGGTACCACTATTTTTATATAGAATTTTATACTTGTTTTATATTTTATGAATTTATATCTATTTAAAAAATATATTCTATAAAAATTCGGTATCCAAATTTCCCTTCGTGAGAATGAGAACCATGATCATATGATGTGCCCTACATATTTAAATCCATAGTCATTATATCCCATAGTCTTGGGATAGACAATGTTCAGCCTCTTCACCCTTTTTTTTTTTTTTTTTTTTTTTTTTACCAAATGCTGGAATAATTGCTTTGGCTCGCAATAGTTTTAATTAATTTCTAATATTTCCTCCCACTTTCCGTGTACATTACCCTCTATTTTAATCATATGTTAAATATAGGTTAAAAGCTGCTGATAAATAAAATTAAAATAAATGAAATTTCCTATTTTAAATTCAATTATAAAAAAAAAAAAAATGAATAAAAAAAAATTTAGTCCTATTTTTTGGGCATGGAAAAATACTTCATAATTTAAATCTGAAAGGAAAAAATGCGGACAATTTTTAACGCACACAAATTGCACGATATGCTATGATTTTCTATAAATATTAAATTATATAAAAGTTTATTCTACGTATTTAACATATTTATATGATGTTACAAAATTGTTCGATAAAATGCTTTTTATGCCAAGTACTGCTTCAAAAATATATTCAAAATTTTATTTACATGTTTCATGAATTTACATTAAATATTCTGTTAAAACAAAACGTTCAATACATTGAATAAAAAACAACTAAATCTTATTTTTGATTCGGTCAATAAAAGCTATCTCCGTTATTGATTTATCTTTATTTTCATGAATAGTTAATAAATGCATCAAAATGTAATTTAATGGAGAATATATTTTTATTGATTCAAACGTAAAATGCATTTAAAGAAGATGCAATGCGTTAATATCCGCTATAAATTTATTGCGCTTAACCCGTTAACGCCCGAATTAATTTTGCAAAATATTATTAGCTGATTATTTAAATTGTAAATTAATATAGGCAGCTGACAGCAAAATATATTAACTTAAGCATATCTTCTGATAGTTTTAAATTTAAAGCCTATCCTCATTTATTGACGTTTAGTGTTCTAGCGAGAAAAATTCGAGATAGAAAAACTTTGAGATAACAGAGTAATTTCCTATCACATGTTGACAAAGATCTCGAAAGTAAAGTATTATAATATATATTATTATTCAACTTGATTTAAGTTAGTATACCTGCGCAATAATCAAAGCTATGTGCGACGAATTAAAATCATAAAATGACTATCCAAATTATGAAATAATAATTAATAGTAGGCACATGAAACTTTCAGGGATCATTTAGAGTGACGCTTATAAACTGTCACTAAAAAGCAGAAATCAATTCAAGAAACCACAAAAAATATACTTGCCATTTTATTAGCTGTCCTCAAATGAGGACACTGGGCGCTAACACGTTAATATAGAATAACACCATTGCCGACAAATACTATAAAAATTCATCTTTAAAAGAATTATTATTATTATTATTTTTAATTTTCTTTATTAAAAAAAAACACAACATTATTTAAAATCTTGAGCTACACTTTTCTCGATTCATTAATTTTCACATATTTTCAGAACAAATTTAATTCACGGTTGTATGATAACACGCCTTAAAGATTAACGAAAATTTAAAAATTACATTTGTAAATCGAAATGTTCATAAAATGTTCTCATAATAATAGAATATTTTACAATTTTAATTTATTGGTATATTTTTGATCTGTCTATCAATTTATCGCATTTAAGGATACCTGGCACCTTTCATTTTGCACCACTGAAGGTTTCATATAAGAGCTTATATTTCAATTTAATATATCTGTACTGATAAGTATAAAGGATTTAAGTCCAAAAATGTCGATTTTGAGTTAAGTACATAGTCAGATTCAGAAAAAAATTCTGTATCGATTGGTATAAAGGATTAAAATCCAAGTCATTTAGTCTTTGAGAAAATCCATTGGTAAAAAAAAGATTCAAGTCAGAAATTTAGCATTAATCTTTGGTATAAAATATTTAATTAAATTTTTCCCCTTTATTAAATGAAGATTGACAATCACTGAGTGGTATAAAGCGTATAATCCAACATAATCCCTTTTTCCTAATCTTTTCGGATGATTAGTTTTTAGTTAGTTTAACTTTATTTTTCGTCTCCTGAAAAATCAAGAATATGGACATAAATCCTTTATACTTTTCAGTACAGATATATAAATTGAACTAAATTAGGTTTGGTCAGTAAAATATATACTCAGTCAAGAATTGTTATGGTTTCGGATAATATATTTTAAAAAATTTGGAAGCTTGAAGTTTGCATTTTTTCATAAATTTATGATCCCCAGATTGCTTAAACTTTTACAGAAAATTAAGAAAAGATTTAATATTTTTTTGATGTTTAATAGAATGTACAGAAATTATTAGGGATAAATTTTGAAACTTATCAATTAGTTTGAGAAGAAAATTAACAAGTGCATGTTTATGTAAAAATTTCCAAATATATATATATATATATATATATATGTATAGATATGATTTTTGTTATATTTTAATCTTTTACGTAGCTTCTATTAAACATCCAAAAAATATTTAAATCTTTTCTTTAATATACAGAATTTTTAGCATTTTGAAAATTATGAAAATTATGAAATCATAAAAAATGCAAACTGATCAAAAGCAATTTAAAGATTTCAAATCTGTAAAAAAAAAAAAAAAAAAAAAAAAAAAAATCAAAAACCCTGAAAGTTGTTGTATAACTATATATTATATTGAGAAAAACCTAATATAGTTTAATTCATAAATATTAAACGGATATTTAAGCTTTTATATGAAAATGTCTGTGATGCCAAGTGAAATTTGTCATGTCCCCTTAAGCCTATATAATAGGCAAAATCTTCAGATCCTGAAAGATAAAGATCCTAAGAAATCAGAGCAGACAACTCTGGCTGCAATAACATCATTTAAAAGTCTAGAAAGGGATTCGAACAGAGATTTGTTAGCATGTACGAGTACAGCACTCCGCTTCAACACAGTTCATCGACCGTAGTAGCTGGAGACAGGGTTTGAAAAAGCCGGAGAACGTACTTGCCAGTGCAACAGTCGAACATGTTCTATATCAAGGAAGGTCTGGATAATATGGGGAATATGCGATCGTGCATTGTCCTGCTATAAAGTAACGTTACGGAGGATTCGAAGATAAAATTGAGGCAAGGGCCTTAAAACATAAAAAATTAACGACCGTTATTCAAAATGCTACAATATGAACAAGAGGTGGTCGAGACGTGTACCTGTGGTGCATCATACCAGCACTGAAGGTGATGGGCCAGTATAGCATTGCTGAATGTAAGCAGGCAATGTACGCTTTCTTTGATGCCGCCAAAAATAGATTCGGCCATCTTAATACTGTAAACAGAACCATGATTCGTCTGAAAAGAACTGAACCATGATTCGTCTGATGTTGTGCCATTAATGCCTCCAGATTTATCATTGACCACACCTTTGGAGACATTCCTGTCTGTGATTTATCTTGATGAATCGCCGAAGCCATGCTGTCCGCATACTGGCCCATTACTTGGAGTGCTGATATGGGTTATCATTGGATAAATGCTTCGATCACCTTTTGCTGATACTTTAAATATTGGCCGTTACATTTCTGATATGGTAACACCCGTGGCTCTTTTCTATCGTCGAGGCATCCGAAACGTTATCTTTCAGCAGGATAATGCACTGCTGCATGTTGTCCGTGTTTTCCAGTCTGAGCTTGATGCAGAACGTGTTGAACTGTTACTCTGGCCAGCACATTTTCCTGAACTTTCACGAACTGAAAACGTCTGATCAATGAATTCCGGATGACTTGCACGTCACCACTCTTCAGCTAATACGGTTGCTGAAGTATGCTATCGCGTTAAAGCTGTATGTAATGTTATATCCGTACAGCCCTCCAATCTGTGTTCAACACCGTTTTTAGGCAGAAGTGTGCTTGTATTGCTGCTGCTCTGAGTAGTGATTTCTCAGAATCTATACTTCGAAATTTCTTCAGAACTCAGAGGTCAAATAAGGAAAACTTTTTTTTTTGGTCATAAAAAACAAAATGCTATTAAAATTCTAAATTAGAATTTTAAATATATTTTAAATCAAACTTTACCATGCTTAAAAATGATTTAATTTCTGTACAGAATTGAACAAAGCTGTAACAGAAGTAAACCTAGATCGAATAAGAAAAATCGTTTTTTGCTGTTTCCCTAATTGAAAGGTATCTACTAATTCTGGGTGATCGAAAAAATATGATGTAGATTTTACCCTTCTAAACGTGACATTTCTTTTACAGAACAAGTGAAATAACTCTTTTTTAATTATAAAATCAGAAATGAATAAGAAGTACTTTACAATAATAATTTTCCTATAATAGGCTGTCGAAAAAAATCACAATCATGTTTTTTCTATAAAAACAATTTTAACTACACTAATTAAAAAAAAATCTGTAGATTTTTTTTTTTTTTATGAACCATTCTTACAAATTTACTCATGCTAAAATTTCTAACGTGTCTAATTCTAACAAAACATTTTTCTTTATCGAAAGAATAACTATGAATTCTATTTGTATTTAACTTCCGTTATATTTGCATTGTAATAGTCTTAATTAGAACACTATTGATGAAGCAAAATTATCCAAAGTTAATTATTTAATGCTACTGCAGTTATTATCTATCTAACAATTGACAATGTGGGATAATCATTCACGATTATAAAATATCATGAAAGAATAAATCAAATAACCTTTTTCAAGATTTGAAATGTTTTAGAAATCACAAATATCAAAAAAAAAAAAAAAAAAAAAGTAACATTAAATAAATATTACTCCAGTGATTGGCATGCTCCAGTAATTGGCATCTATCCCGAAATAGTTAATAAATAAGAAAAATAATAAAATCATATATTTTACATATAAGAATTTTAACATTTTATGTCAAACACTAGAGCATAGGGTACTAATAACTGGTAAAATGCATAACTAGCAGTGTCAAACACTGGAATATAGGGTACCAATTACTAATAAAAGAAAAAAACTGGCAGTGTCAATTACTGAAACACTGAGTGGGTGCCAAATAAAAATTCCTTAAAAAAATAATTGTTATCAAATATATATTTTTTTACATGTATGTGGTTCTGAATGTCTTTCATGCCATACGTATTATCATGAGATTTTCTAAAAATATTTTCTGATGACTAGAATTTTAAAAACATCAGAGATTGCTCTAAAAGTGTCAATCGCTGGTGCACTTACCCTATAATAGATTTTATTTTAGATAATTAAAATAAAATACTGAAATGTGTTATTTTAAAACTAACTAAGCTTAGTAAAACAAAACTCTTTTCAATTGTTAAGTCAGAAAAAACAATAATAATTCAGTATTTTTAAATAAAGTTTATTTCTCAACAGAGAATGCAGTTTTCAAAATTTGGGAAGCTTTCAGTTTCCTTACATTAAAATTTTACTTTATGAATAAACATCAAATATTCTCACTGATTTTAACTAAAATCATACAAATCCAACAAAAGATTACAGAATTAGAAAATCCAGTCTCTATTTTAAAGAATATTCGAATATTCTATAACATTTCCTTTATATTTTAAGTTTGGTAAATGACGATTTCATACCTCGGGAAAAATATCTTGCATAAATCTAACAATTATGCGGAAATATATAACGTAAAATTTCTTTAATGCTAAGAAATTAAAATTACTGTTAAAATGCTTTAGAAACTGTAACCTTAACGGTTCTGGGACTTTCATAATTGCAAATCTAATTTAAAAGTGATTTTATAAATGAGGATAAAACATAAAGAATAGTTCAAAATGACATTTATATTTAAAACACAAAGGGTAACACATTCCTTATTCTCTCCTTCCCGTTTACTAATCACTTTGAATATTATTACACTTCAAGTAAAATTCATTTAAACTTTAAAACTAAAATCTATATATATATAAGAGCAGGGCTATGGGGCAAATCAAATAGAAATACAGTTAGGCCGTTCAAAATTGGTACAGATAGGTTTAAGAGGCCTGTAAGTCGAATGGGGATATTTTCGAAAGTGTAAAGATATTAGGATTGGCGAGAGGGGGGAGGGGAGGGGGGGGCAAAAAAATAAAAATAGAGTTAGATCGTTCAAAATTGGTTTATAGAGGTATTCGATACTTACAAATCAATTGCGGATATTTTCGAATTTGTAAAATTATTAGGAGGGGCGGTAAGGGGGGGGGTATGAGCAAAACCAAATAGAAATACAGTTAGGCCGTTCAAAATTGGCACAGACATGTTTTAAAGGCCTGCAAGTCGAATGGGGATATTTCCGAAAGTGTAAAGTTATTAGGAGGGGCGAGAAGGGGCAGGGGAGAGGGGGGGGGGCAAAAAAATAAAAATAGAGTTAGATCGTTTAAAATTGGTATTTAGAGGTTTTCGATACTACTTCGATTGGGGATATTTTCGAATTTGTAAAATTATTAGAAGGGGCGGGAAGGAGGGTGGGGCGGTAAGGGGGGGCTATGGGCAAAAACAAATAGAAATACAGTTAGGCCGTTCAAAATTGGTACAGATAGGTTTTAGAGGCCTGCAAGTCGAATGGGGATATTTTCGAAAGTGTAAAGTTATTAGGAGGGGCGAGAAGGGGGAGGGGAAAGGGGGGGGCGAAAAAATAAAAATATAGTTACATAGTTCAAAATTGGTATATAGAGGTTTTCGAAACTTACAAATCGATTGGGGATATTTTCGAATTTGTAAAATTATTAGGAGGGGCGGGAAGGGGGTAGGGCGGTAAGGGGAGCTATGGGCAAAAACAAATAGAAATACAGTTAGGCCGTTCAAAATTGGTACAGACAGGTTTTAGAGGCCTGCAAGTCGAATGGGGATATTTTCGAAAGTGTAAAGTTATTAGGAGGGGCGAGAAGGGGTAGTGGAGAGGGGGGGGCAAAAAGTAAAATACAGTTAGATCATTCAAAATTGGTACATAGAGGTTTTCGATACCTACAAATCGATTGCGGATATTTTTGAATTTTTAAAATTATTGGGAGGTGCAAAAAAATAAAATAGAGATAGATCGTTCAAAACTGGTGCATAGAGGTTTTTGATACTTACAAATCGATTGCGGATATTTTCGAATTTGTAAAATTATTAGGATAGAAGGGAGGGGGGGGGCTAAGGGGGAAAAATAGAAATGAGAGTTAGAGCATTTTGGGAATTTTTTCCGAAGACAGTGAGAACCCTGTGCGACATTTTTCCTAATCAGATTTTGTTTCTCTTTTTTTCTTTCATGTGATAAAAATTAATGCAATTCTGGGAATTCAGTAATTATAGTGATTCATTTAAAAATAGGGACCAGCGAAGCGGTCGTCGCCTGCTAGTATATTCTATTTTTGATGTTTCTTTCTTTCTTTTTTTCTTTTTTTTTTTTAACAAATGATATTATTTTACAATAACTGCTTTACGGAATCGTTTTAGGATTAAAATTTTTGTATTAAAATTGAGTTGAAAACAAACATTAATATTTATTTTTAAGTAAGCATTTACATTAAATACACAGTTTAACTTGATATTTTGCACTTCACTTTTTGATTAACAAATGTTTCTTTTCCTTTCCATTTTATTTATGTATTCATTAAAACCAGTATACAAATGCATACATAAAAAACACATAACATGAAATTAAAGAAGATTTTAAGATTCAGAAAACTCTACTATTTTTTTCATTGGAAATTGTAGGAAGTGTATAAGTGTATTTCAGGTTGTGCCGTGTGTTGTTAATATAGGATTATATTTATATGGACTATGTCGTGTGTACATAACCTTCAGAAGATATACATGGCTGCCAACATTTAAGCCATAACATTCTTTTTTATTTTTAGTGGAAGTGCCGTATTATAATATTTTACCATGTTCAGGAAAGCTGCGCAAAAACTGAAATCAATTCCTGATAGCCATACGGTAAATAATGTATTTTTTTAAGCTAAATATTCATCACTTGATTTTGTATATACATGTACACAATCTGAGACTTCCTGAATACCAAAGTCAAGTTTTTAACGCTTGGTCTTTGTCCGTATCTCTTAGAGTAAATTAAAAACAAATAATTTTTCGCGATTCATATGTTGTATTTTGAAGTTAATATGTGTGTTAGCAGAAAGGTTTGTTCAAGATTGATAAGTTTAAGAAATGTTGCTGTGAAAGTTCCCTGAATAATTTTAAATGAACTTTTGAATTTAATAACAGATTTGAATTCTATATAAATGAAGGTACAGTATTGAAACGGGGGGTTAGGAGGTAGAAGCTCCCCTCACACATAATTACTTGTCAAATAAATCTGTTCGAAGCCTAATTTGAATTGTTTTAACATAGGTTTGCTTAACAGTACTCGTTATCTTATCTTTTAATCTCCAATCTGTATTTACAGTATTAAACTTCTGGTTAAGAAAAAGTCGTGTAAGTAATACACCAGATTTTTTTTTTTTTTTTTTTTTTTTTTTTTTTTTTTTTTTAAGATGCGTTTTTATTCCTCAAATATTCAAATAAAACTACTTTAACTATTACAAAAAATGTTGAATAAATCTTACAGCAAATTTGCCTAAGACAATAATAATGGAGTTTCAGAGGGAAAAGTTTACTATGGGAAGCAAATTTAAAGTTTTATTTATTTATTTATTTATTTATTTGTGAATCTAATTTAAGAATTGACTTCTATCGTAAATTAAAATTCAATTTATAGAAAAGCATTTCTCGAAATTACATTTTTCCTTTATCCGATTGCTTCTGATATTTATTCTGTATACAATTTATGCATACAATTTATCGATATTTTTATAATATTTAATTAAGAATGAATATATATATATATATATATAATAAATCTATCAAAGTAAAGGATTTTTCCACTTCTTCGAATCAAAATTACTAAAGAAAATTTGGAATAATATTTCAGATACACATTTTGATAAACCTTTACAAGAATTTTAAATTATAATTAGTGCAACCATTTTAAAGAAAATCTCCAGTTTTTGATAGCTTTTTACGTTTTAAGATGTTCTAGTTTAATGCAATATTTCGATCATAATGAAATGCATGTCTGTGAGTTACCAAAATATTCAGACCGCTCTGTCATATGAAGGCCCATCAGCGGCCGAGCGGTTTTTCGTTCAAAGCTGGTAGACGTGAGGTGCAGGGTTCAATCTCAGGGCGCGCTCGTCGGCCTAGCCGTTCGGAGTTTTCAGTGTTTTTCTCCGAAACTTACGTAAATACGGGCTAAGACCCCTTAGAAAGATCCCCATGGAGGGCACTCCTCATCAAGCCTAGGACCCATGTGCAGCTAATCGGTCTTGCCAACAACAAACAAACGAAACTGTCATATGAAACAACTGATATGCTCTACACTGCAAGTAAGAGAATCTTAAAGGAAGACCGAAAAAAAAAAAAAAAAAAAAAAAGATTGGAAAAGCATTTAAGACACGCATATGTCTTATATAAAGCTTAAACATATTATATATCTTAATTTAATAAACTGGTAGTGTAAATTAACTAATGGAAAGTTTCTTAATTTAGTGATATATCTTAAAATAGGACATTTAAGGCGAGCGCCTGAAATTTAAAAATGTCGTAGGACAGTAGTGGAGACATCCATTTTTGGAAATCATGATCATGAATTCAAAGATTTTAAAGTTTACTTTAAAATGGCCCGGAAAAATTGGGTGCACAAATTAAAAGTATGTATAACACCCAATTTAAATTCTATCATCTTAATCGATCAAAGTTTTCTAATACTGCGCTTTACCTTGTAACAGTAACTATTATTACCAAACGCTTACATCTTTACAAAACACATGGAAAATCATATTATCTGGAATCTCTGCACTGATGCATTTGTATTCCACACCATATTACAGCAATATCTTCATAAGAGAAATTATATGTTTTCTAGGGAACGTTATCACACAATTCATATAACACATTGAAATGTGAAATGCATGTATCATGTATGTATGTAATGTAACTTATGTGCCAATTATATTACATATAAAACGATAATACATTGCATACAAATGTAAGAACAAAATGTAATAATATAAAATATGCAGATATGTAAAACTGTGCTGTATTTGACACTTTAGAATGTATAAAGTTTAAAATTCATTATACTAAAAATCTATTTTTTTTTTAATTTTTTTTTTTTACCAAAATTTTTTACTTCTACACTCACATTTTTAAAGAAACGTCAATTTTGAAATTTAATATTCTAGTTTTTAATATTGTGTTAAATATATATATATATATATATATATATATATATATATAAGATAAAATTTAAATATAGGAGGGAGTAAAACTTGAATTATTAAATAAATAGAACTAGAACAAAGTTTTTATAAACCAATGCACAAATGCAGCAAAAGAGAATATAAAACTATAATAAATAAGCAAAATAATTAAAGCTAGATGAAAATTTAATCCCAGAACACATGAGGGCCTTCATCAGGGGAGATCCTCCATGTAGGGAAATGCATATGAGAAGTTTCTGACGAAACGCTGGTAATTTAACCAAAAAACACGTTTCTAGCCCCCAACGTCTCACAGATGGAAGCAAGACCATACGGCAAACGAATTTTAATTAATACAAAGCATAAAAAGCAATTAAATTCAGAAATCAAGCACAAAATATTATACATCATAATATATTTATGTTCTTGTATTTTATATTGATGTATTATATTTTGTGCTTAATTTCTGAATTTAATTGCTTTCTCTGCTTTGTATTAATTAAAATTCGTTTGCTGTATGGTCTTGCTTCCATCTGTGAGAAGTTGGGGGCTAGAAACGTGTTTTTTGATTAAATTACCAGCGTTTCATCAGAAACTTCTCATATTCCTTTCCCTACATGGGGGAGCTCCCCTGATGAAGGCCCTCATGTGTTTTGGGATTAAATTTTCATCTGGCTTTAATTATTTTGCTTATATTTATATGTATATATATAACTCTCGAAAATGTATTTATTTTAAATATGAACGATCATGCTTAAAATTACAATTTAATTATTAAATAGATCAGAAAAAGTGCATGCATATATCATAATAATAAAAAAGAAAAGAAAAAACATCATATTTAAATTCTATTATCGTAATCGATCGAAGATTTCTAATGGCGCACATTATCACCTAACAACAGCTATTATAGCAAAACACTTATATCTTCCTGAAACTCATGGAAAATCCTATTTTCTGTAATCACTGCAACGATGTGTTTAATCTGTATTTCACATCCTATTCCAGCAATAACATCATAAGAGTAATGTCATATTTTCTAGGGGATGTTATCACGCAATTTATATCACATATTATCTAAAATCTGCGTTATAATGCAGCTATCTAAGCGTAAAACTAGAATTTAATGCATGTCTGCATAAAAGAAGATCGTTCTACGAAATAAGATCCATTAAAATTATTACTACCAGCTTTTCCCACAGGGACAATAAAATCAACTAATCAGAGTAATTATCATCTAATTCGAAAAGTAATGACCCCGCATTTTTTTTTTCAAATTTTCACATTAAGAAGAATCTAATTATCGTCTTAATTAAGTTTCTGTAGTTTTACATCCTTCTTCTTATTTAATCAGCGAATCTTAAAGTGAAGAAAACGCAGTTAAAGCATATTTTAAAAAGAAAGAGAGAAAAAAAGCGATGATTTTTAATTGCTTGATACGTATGCCTAATACAGCGATGTATAAGTTCATTAGAGCAATTTATTAATTTATGGTTTAAAAAAGAATTTAGGAATGATTAGTAATTATATATTCCATTTTAGAATTTGAAAATAAAGAAATAAAAATCAATACAGTATTGATTTTCCTTTTTTTTTTTTTTTTTTTTTTCTAAACTTTTTACAATCTGAGTATTTTAATACGGGAAATTAACAAAATATTACATATTTTTACATCTTAGTTACTGATCGATTTTAAAAAGATCCATACTTCTGTAAATTTTATATGTGTGTAGAATATTACATATACGTACATGAGAAATGTTTGGTAAAGAAAAAAACTTATATTTAGGTTCATTCGATTTAATTATATTTAGCAAGATTTAACAGGGATTTAACAAGGAGGAGGTACCGCTAACCACTCTAAGAGTGGTGTCGAGCGCTTCTAGCTACGCTAGGCCCCTACTCAGGAACGTTTATTTAAAAACTAAAAAAAAAAAAAAAAAAAAAAAGAATGAATGAAAGAAAATTACAATGTTCGCTAAAATTTGAACTACGAATCCAAATTTTGAGAACTAAACTACTTCTATATTCTTTTGCGTTTAAAAGTAATTATAAATCACGCCTTGAAAAATTATTAACAATAATTCAAACTAATTTCTATAACCTTGTATATAGCTGTAGATATTTTAACACAACTCTGGGCGTACGAGACTTTATTTATTTATTTATTTATTTTTTATCATTCCTATGTAGTTTAAAAACAACTGAAAATAGTTTTCGAAAGCCATTTAATTTGACGTACATATTACTTAGCATTTTTATGGTTTGTACGGACACGCCTTTTTCAAAGACTCTTCCATCAATACTTTTATACCATGTAATTACATTTAAGTTTTAAAGCATTTTTCGTATAAAAAATTGCTATGTTATATTAGTGGTGAAGAAAATCAAGAAAATTCAAAGACCGTATGAACCATGATTTCTTCCGATGTTTCTCACACCTTATCATTTTTTAATAATCACTAAAAAAAAAAAAAAAAAAAAAAGTGATATATTACATAAATACCCGTATAGTACTATGGAAGGAATAAATTGACAGAAAATTTCTGTAACAGAAAGACACAGAAAATATTCGTACATAATAGATTTTCCTTTATTAGATCACTTTGTAAAATAAAAAATAAATAAAATTTCGCGTTGGTTGGAGTTCCCTTTCTCTGTCAATGCCAGGAACGAACCAGAGTCGAGGCATAATGGGTAACGATTTTACTTCTCATCCGCAGAATTATTTTTCACTCAGTTACTCATCACTTCCCAATCTTGATTTGAAACAATCAAGTTTTCTGTCTGCAAAACAGAAAATAATATACACCCTCTACATAAAATTTGTAGCCATATACATATTTTATCTAGTTCCAGAAAAAAAGTAATTTTTGACATATGGAGATGTAATTTAATAATAAATTTTTGTAGTTAAAAAGAAGAAAAAAAGTTTTGCTTATTAAAGTACAGAAATTTTCTGTTTTTCTTGTTTTTATTACTATTGTTATTATTATTATTATTACAGTGCTATATCTTCATCCATAATTTTTTGAAGAAGCTATTAGATTTTTTTCATTTCTTTTAGACTTATTTAACCAATTCGTCTATAAATTTTACACGCATGAATAAGCGCTTTTAAATTTATGAAAGTAAACTATTCATAATACAGTTTGAAACGCACTACGAGACATTTCAACCATACCTCTAAAATATGCATTTTTCTTTTTTAATAGTTATTTATACAAAGACATGGCTTTTCATATTATATTCCATAATAAACATGTTCTACTTTAATTGGAATATGTATATTGGTTTAATTTTCATGGATTTCAAAACATATCAGTGTGCTACAGTATATTCAATAACAGTACTAGTTATGCTAAAAAGTACTAAAGAGAGATTTCGCTTAAAAATATAAAATATTTTAATAATTTCTATGTTCCTGTACTCGAATTATTTGCCCGATCGTAATAAAAACGTTCAAATAATATCTGTATATTTTACAGATTTAGATTACTGAAGGGATTCTATTAATATCTGCATCTAAATTATGCTAAAATCAGACTGAATCTTTTCTTACACATGTAAAAAAAAAAGTGAGAAATACACGGACCAACCGATAAATAACAAAATCCTCTGGATTTACGGAACTGTAGAAAGCGTGAAAGTAGAAGTTGGATTAAAATGATTTGGAACTAAACATAATTTTTTTCAAACATGTACGTGTAAAATAAAATAAAAATAAATAAAATAGTAATAAAATTTAAATTTTTAATAGCTTGATATATTTTCTATATTTGTTGTCGGTAATTTAGAATTATGCTTTTTTTTTTTTTTTTTTTTTTTTCAAGAGTTTTCCTTTTAAACATTTATTTTTGGTATGCAAAAATATCAAAAATTTTGTATAAAAGTTTAAAACTTTTATTGCTATCATACGCTTTCATAAGACTATCAAAACTGTTGTAATAAAAGCATTTATTTCTCCTTTTTTTGGACATGTTTTTTCTAAGTACTAGTGAGAATTTCTTATTTGTAGCAAAAATGGCTACATAACATAAATATAATATTTATACTTATTTAAATGATAAAATATTTTATGATTACAATAATTTTTTTTTATTATTATTATTAAAATAGTTTCATTTTACTTTGCACTGAAAGTAATACCCAATATTGTGACATGAAAAATCAATAGATATTAACTAAATTTTAAAAATAAATTAATTGAAAAAAAAAAAAAAAATGAAAGTTATAACAAAAGTTAATTAGAAACTAAACCTCCTAAGCTTAAAATTATTAGACACGCAACTTTTAAGTATTAAGTTTTTTACTTCAGCTGCTGTAAAAAATTCATTTTTCTTAAAAATGCAAGTAATCAGAGAAAGTTGATTAGATAATTTCATTAAATTGATAGCTGATGAAAAAATTGTTTTATACGTAAAAATGCTCCGGAAAGTTAAAATAACTTCTTATTTGACATAAAAATTTTTAAAATACTGAACGCTTTTTATAAAAAATTGCAAAATATAAAATCCAAAAAAAAAAAAAAAAATACATATAATAAATATCTAAAAAAAATATTTTTACACAATTTATAAACTATAAACTACGAAAAAAAATTCAAGGCTATACTATGATTAAAATGTAATCCAATATTTTGTATGATAAAAAATTTAAGTTTAATAGGTTTTCTAATTCTAAAATAATAATAATAATAATAATAATAAAATAAAAAGTTAATATGAAATACATTTTTCGTGTACAAAATTTGTATTTTAAAAGAATATTCTTTTCTCCAAGCTTTGAATAAGTATTTTTCTCATGACTGAAAGTAATTACAGAAAGTTGATTAACATGCATATACATATATAGTACAAGGGCGTATATAGGCATTTATATATTCAAATACAAATTTGTTTTCAAATTCCACGAATATGAAACAAATATTATAGTAACGTCATCCATTAAAGCATTTGAATAATACACTATTGTAAAGAAACCAAATGTATTACAGTAGAATCTCGATCCATTGTTTTTCATGGGGAGCGTGAAAAATAATAATAATAATAAAAATAAATAAATAAAAAATATGAAAGCAGGAAAACGACGAAAGTGGGTTAAAGTTAAAGCACAAATAAAACTATGCTTATGAATTAATACACACAATATATACAGTATACTACTAATAAAAACTAATTTGTTACTTTTCAAACTGTCAAAGAAATAATTTAATGCTGTAGAACATTAAGTAATTATTATTTTTCTATTAAATAAGTAATTTTATGTGATCGTATAAATGCTCGTGCATTTTCAAACACCATAATTACGCCAAACACACTTAGCACTGGCGTAGGCTCAGCCTCCTCGGCGTGAAAATTATTCTCTGTTTCTTCGTCAAAATTTTCATTTTTTGAAATGAAATATTTTTTCTAAGCTTTAGAATGCCTCATGTCACAACATCTTGATTAATGCAAATATTATCACTAAATTGTGTACTAGACACATCCTTTGCTGCGCGCAACCAATCTTCATGTGCATTATCATTATCAACATCATTTTCTTGCTCTTCTGTTTGGTATTCCTCATCATTTTTTCACACTTAATCGCGTTCCACAAAACAATTTTCTAGATTACTGAAAAGGTTAGTTCCTGACAAGCTGAAATTAGAAAATGAATACATAGTCCGGAGACATACCATCACTATGGAAATGGAGGAAAGAGTTATTTTAGGATGAAAGAAGTAATTCCAGTTTGTATGTCATATGGAGTTGCTTGATCTTCAGGAGAAAATGTTTACAAGGTTATGAGAAAAACTGATGAAGGCGAAAAAATGACTTTTTCAAGAACGATGTATGCGGGTTTCGTTAATATTCTTTAAATACAATTTGTGCAGGGACCATACAAAAAAAAAAAAATAAATAAATAAATAAAAATAAAAAAAAATAATAATAATCGGGAACGATAGATCGGGGTTTTAGTGTACTTTATTTTATATTCAATAGAAGAAAAGTTTGGCTTCCTAAAAATTTTTTCTTCCAATTTTCGATAGATTTACATGTTTTGAGAGATCTACAACACGATTACACTGCTTTTGGGAAATGTCTGTATGCGTGTCTCTGTGTGTATCACAAAAGATTTCTGGCAATTCCAGCTGAAAATCTAATGTACATAATTTAATAAAAAATTTATATGTAGATTTATTTTGTGATAAATTAATGTCTTACAACTTTAACTGCAAACCCCTTAACAGCTAACATCACCGTGCCTTTTTTTTTTTTTTTTTTTTTTAATTTTTAGTATTTTAGCATAACATTAAATTTTATATAAATGTACAATGTACAAAACGAAATTCACTTTTATCAAATCATTATGGAATAATAATAATAATAATAATAATAATATACGTGCAGTAGTTTGGAACAATTTCAACCCATCCCGAGATAATTCGTGGAAATCCCAGCCCACACAAATTACGGTGACCAGTAAAAGGAATATGCCTCCCCATAGTTTATTATATAAATATATATATATATATATAATTACGATGGCCGCCGGCGACGACGCCCTCCCGAGAAAAGGCCTCATAAAAAAGTAAACAGTACAGGAACAGCTTGAAATGATAACTTAACAAGTGCTCAGATCTGAAGACTGAAAGTATGCCGGTTTCGTTAATATTATTTAAATACAATTTGTGCAGGGACCACACCAAAAAAAAAAAAAATATCGGGAACGATAGATCGGGGTTTTAGTGTACTTTATTTTATATTCAATAGAAGAAAATTTTGGTTTCCTAAAAATTTGTTCTTCCAATTTTCGATAGATTTACATGTTTTGAGAGATCTACAACACGATTACACTGCCTTTGGGAAATGTCTGTATGCGTGTCTCTGTGTGTATCACAAAGATTTCTGTAAATTCCAGCTGAAAAACTAATGTACATTATTTAATAAAAAATTTATATGTAGATTTATTTTGTGATAAATTAATGTCTTACAACTTTAACTGCAAACCCATTAACAGCTAACATCGCCGTGCCTTTTTTTTTTTTTTTTTTTTTTTTTTTTTTTAATTTTTAGTATTTTAGCACAACATTAAATTTTATATAAATGTACAATGTACAAAACGAAATTCACTTTTATCAAATCATTATGGAATAATAATAATAATAATATATATGCAGAACTTTGGAACAATTTCAACCCATCCCGAGATAATTCGTGGAAATCCCAGCCCACACAAATTACGGTGACCAGTAAAAGGTATATGCCTCCCCATAGTTTATTATATATATATATATATATATATATATATATATATATATATATAATTACGATGGCCGCCGGCGACAACGCCCTCTCGAGAAAGGGCCTCATAAAAAGTAAACAGTACAAGAACAGCTTGAAATGATAACTTAACAAGTGCTCAGATCTGAAGACTGAAAGTAACTGCCGTTCAGCTTCGTTTCCACAATGAATGTGTTAAACTAATTTAATTTCTATTTTCTTTTCCTTTCTTCTTTTTCTACCCCACCCCCCCTCCTTTTTTTTTTTTTTTTTTTTTTTTTACAATTTTTAGTATTTTAGCATAACATTAAATTTTATATAAATGTACAATGTACAAAACGAAATTCACTTTTATCAAATCATTATGGAATAATAATAATATATATGCAGAAGTTTGAAACAATTTCAACCCATCTCGAGATAATTCGTGGAAATCCCAGCCCACACAAATTACGGTGACCAGTAAAAGGAATATGCCTCCCCATGGTTTATTATATATATATATATATATATATATATATATATATATATATATAATTACGATGGCCGCCGGCGATGACGCCCTCCCGAGAAAGGGTCTCATAAAAAGTAAACAGTACAGGAACAGCTTGAAATGATAACTTAACAAGTGCTCAGATCTGAAGACTGAAAGCAACTGCCGTTTAGTTTCGTTTCCACAATGAATGTGTTAAACTAATTTAATTTCTATTTTCTTTTCCTTTCTCCCTTTTCTACCCCCCCCCCCTTTTTTTTTTTTTGTACATGTATAATTATTACTTTCTCCTCTCTCTCTGTAGCACTTGATACAAAATATTTTTATTTATGGAATACTTCAATAGAGTAGTTTTTCCTATTTAATAGTGTTAATAAAGCATAAATTTAACATATTTAAAGACATGAGTTTATTTAAAAATGCATTTAAAGCTCCAATCTGCAATTCAGCTAAAAATTTCAATTCAAAATTTCGTGGATAACACACAAGTATGCAAAATTAGAAGTGGTTAAAAGTTCAAAAAGAAATTCTGAATTATATTTAAGGTCCCAGGCTCTCACCAGACTCTTCAACCGTAAGTATTTTATTGCTCAAGTATGTATTGTTGTCGTAATTATACATATATTCTAAAGTTTATCTTTAATAGGATAACAGGATATGTTAAAAATTAGAAAAAAAATTCATTTGGATATAGGAGTTAAGGACCCCAGATCCCCACATTCGTTAATACTTAAACATGTATTTTCATCGGAGTTACTCATATATACAAACATTATTTTTACTCGAATGATAAGAGGTGAGCTGAAATTCTAAGCAAATTTCGAACAAGTTGCGGACTCAGAGCCCCTTAAACTCCCAAAGCTACACCCATAGACCCGTCATTACTTCAGTAAGTATTTCTACCGGAGTTATACCTGCGTGTGACATTTAAGCTCAAGCGGACGATAAGAGTGGATTAAAATTCGGAGAAAAAAAAATTGGCTTGAATCGAGCATTCCAGGGCTCCAAGACCTTACTCTCTAAATTTCTTAATATTTGAGCATATATTATCGTTAAAGTTATACATGCATGCAAAATTTCATTTCATTCGGGCGATAAACTTCGAAATAAATTTCGAACTGAAGTTTGGTTCCAGTGAACTATCCATAAGTTTATAACTGTTTGCTCATGTATTGCTGTCGGAGTTATACATATGTGCAAAATTGCAGCTCAATCGGGCGGTAGGAAGTGGTTTAAAATTAAAAACAAATTTTGAACTAGAGCTGCGGTATTAGAGTCTTCAGCCCACTCCCCTAAGTCCAGTACTACATTAAATTGAGTTATGTTTACATGTAAAATAAACATGTATTGCCATTGGAGTCGTGCGTGCATGCAAATTATAGCTCAATCGCATGATTGGAAAAGAGTAGAAATTTAATTCTTAGATTTGATCAACACACATAAATAAATAAATAAGTAATATATCAAGGAAAGTTAAACCATGTAAAAAAAGACATTGATTAATATAATCTATACAATGTTAGGGTCTACTTAACTCATAAAAATTAAATTAAATTTGCAAGTAAATTGTGCATGTATTGTAATCGGTATTATGTATGTATACAGAATTACAGTTCAATCGGCTGAGGGAAAATGAGTAAAAGTTCAATTCTTAGATTTGACCGATACACATAAATTAATAAATAAATAACATATCAAGTTAAATTAAACCAAGAAAAGAAGACAACAATTAATATAATCTTTACAATGTTATGGTCTATTTAACCCATCAAAATTAAATTAAATTCACAAGTAAATTGGATATGCATTGTCATCAGAGTTACGCATGTATGCAAAATTATAGCTCAATAGGATGAAGGAAAATGAGTAAAAGTTCAATTCTTAGATTTGACCGATACACATAAATTATTAAAAAAAAAAATAGCATGCCAAGTTAAATTAAACCATGAAAAAAAAAATCAATTAATATAATCTATATAATATTATGGTCTTTTTAACTTATCAAAATTAAATGAAATTTACGAAATTACTTTTAAGTTCAATAGATATAAATGAGTTATTTATCTACATTTACTTGATTTAGTGTATTTACACACATTTTTAAGTATTTCAAATTTATCTTGTATGCCCTTATATTTATTCTATCGATATCATGAAAATTCGATATATAAAAAAAGATTAAAAAAAAAAAAAAAATACTTTTCAATATAATGTCCCAATTCTTGTTTCTGAAAGCAGTAAATTGACTTTTTGCTGAAATTTTACCGCCCATTTCATGTTCACGTTAGTTTTTTCTTCTATTTTTTAGCTAGTACATTTAAACAGGAAAAAACGGAAACCATATTATTTTTGATCTTATGGTATGTTTTAAAATGTGATTCCCTGTTATTCGCTAGAACATGAAAGAGTTCAAATTGCTTTTAATTTATTTATTTATTTATTTATTTATTTTTTTGTAAATTAATGTTAGGAAAACATTCTATTACCGAATTATAAAATTTTGTAAACAACTTATTTCGTATATATATTTAGTATGATTTACTCTTGTTTAATAGATTATTATTTATTATTATCATTATTATTATTATTATTTATTTATTTATTTTGTTACTTTTATCATAAAGATCTTTTTGTGTAAACTTATTATAGTTATGTATTAAAAAATATCTTAGTAATTGATATTTTATAGAAAATGAGACTTATTTTAAAATTAGCAGTTTATTAAACGAAATGTTTAAATTTCCATTTAAAAAACAATATCTAAATATTAAGGAAAATTATTACCGCTGTCGTCATTTTTTTTTTTCCAAACACCGCATATCCTCGCGAATGGGTATGTCCTTTTCATAATGAGAGGTATCAATCTTCACTGAATACTTAAAGGAATACATTACTCCTAGTAGAAGTTTCTATCGCCTTAATTAACGGAGTTATCTATTAAAAACCTCGTGTTAACAAAGATACTCTATTTTCCAACTTACAAAGTGTTTCTGTTATTACATTTTTTTTTTTTTTTCGTCAGTGACGCCATTTTCCACCGCGAAATTAAAATGCAAGAGGAGAAATTGTAATATATATATATATATGAGACAAAAAGAAAAAAAGAAGTTCATAATTTCTTTTAACAAGCAATTTTACTTCAAAAAATGCTTCGCGAAATACTGACAAAAATTTAAGTCTCTAGGGGAGTTATATAATAACGCTGCAACGCTAAATGATTTAGATATTACAAATTTCTTTCTGTTCTTAAAAAAAAAAAAAAAAAAAGTTTTTGTCTTCTTTGTTTATTTTGCTTGTCTATCTAGCATATGTTTCCACCCAAAATATTGACAAATTGTTATTAAGCTCTCGAATGTTAAAACACACCTTTGACATTTTACTTCATTTAAAAACAATGTATTATTAAATATTTTATATTTCAACGTAATATCAAATATGGGGATTTCTATATTATCGTTCTACTTTTGTCTTGTTGTTGTTAGAAACGTCTGAATTATTATTAATATTCCTATTCAATGAAAGGCAAAGTTAAAAATAGGTGGATAGACCCACGCACAAGCTAATGAGTGTAGCGAATCAGGTGTAGGGGGGGGGGGTCGAAGAAGCCTACTGTTGGTGTGCCGAGCGAGCAGAGGACAGCGCTCCCTAGTTATCTAAAATGATATGGACAAATTTTTAAACTAAAATAAGTAATGGATTTTAACTAAAATACAAATGTTTAAATTTATTAAACTTGCTATCTATACAGCATTAATGTTTGATAATATACTGTAATATGTATGACGATATTTTCGCTCATATTAATTTAAAATATTACTCAGGCGATTTCTATAAATTTTGCTATTAAAAAAATAAATAAAATAATAATAAATAATAATAAAAAAAATCTATCTTTTTACTTTAACTTATAAATAAAATTTTTGATTTAGCTAAAAGAGAAAAAAGTTTCAATTTTATTACAAACCTCTAAATACTACAACTTAACATAAATTAAAGTGATATGTTATAGCCGTCACAAAGTTTTCTTCTGTAAATTTTTAAACAACATCTTTTATTTATTATATTTTTCAGTGCTGGAGAGATTAATTTTTTAACATATACAAAATGGCTGATTTCAGCTATGCAATTTAAATAGTGCAAATTATTTATAAAATTATTATTTAACACTATTTTTTTATGATGTCTAAAGATAACTTTGATGTAAAAAAAAAAAAAAAAAAAAAATATTATTATTATTACTTTAATTCTCGAAAGTAAGTTGGTTATGTTTTCTATCCACGACATCTGAGAAAACGCACTTTTTAGGGGTATTTTTTCGTTTGAAATAAGTCAAGTCCTTCCGGTTTATTCGGAAGGGTAGGTTGATTTCTTTTTCCTTATCAAGTAGCCGTCATTTTGTTTCAAAATGGCGGCTACAAATTCATAAAAAATTAGTAGAAATATAGATGTAGGCTATCTACATGTGGAGTTTTAAGCATATCGGTTCATAAATACCTTTTTATGTGAATTTAAAATTTCCAAGTGGCCGGCACTTGGAAACAAGATGGTGGGCCAAGTTGACAAATATATTAAATGTGAGATAAGACTACTGTACAAATATAGTTGGAATTAATTCAGAATCTCAAAAGTCATCGTGTTAAAAAATCAAGTGACTGCCACTTGGATGAAAATAGCAGAGAAAGTTGCTCAGTGAACTAATTAATATAAGATATTGTTGCAAATTTGAAAATAATTCTTTTTTTTTTTTTTTTGTAGAAATTCTTTCAAAGAGGCTTAGTAAGTTGATTAAATGTTAATTTTCTGCATTTCTAGTTTGTTTTAACGTTAAAATAGCCCATTTTTCCCTTAAAAATGCATTAAAAAGCTCCAATATGGCAAGTAATGGATTTGGCGCCAAATTTGGCAACTTTTCCACTTGGCGACTTTTTTGGCGAGAAAATCTATAGTTCATTAATAAAGTTCATTCAGACACTTATATAGTCTAAGTATACATCAAAATTCAAACAAATTCGGAATACGCTGTTTACAATTTGAATTTGAAATTTTCAAGTGGTCTCCACTTGAAAACAAAATGGTGGAGCAACTTGGTTAAGAAACTCATCTTGATATTCATAACACAAGTTAAGACGCTGTCCAAATTTGGTTCGATTTGGAGTATTATTTCGGAAGTTGTCGTGATTTTAAATTTTCAAGTGGTAGCCTGATTTCAAGTGGCCCCACTTAACTTAAGATATCCGCCACTTTGTTGAAAATGGCAGATAAATTTCATTACTAAATTCCATTTACAACCTTATGTAGTCTAGATTTACATAAAAATTCAAGCATATCTTGCTTTAAATACGCTTTTTACAATGTGGGTTAGAAATATTAAAGTGGCTGCCACTTGAAAACAAAAAGTCGGAGCAACTTGGTTAACGAGCTCATCCAAGATATTTATAAGGTCAGTTAACTGTCCAAATTTGGTTTGATTTAGAGTATTATTTCAGGAGTTATCGTGATGACCAAATTTTCATTATATATATATATATATATATATATATATATATATATAGATAGATAGATAGATAAACGAAGTGATTGCAATAGGTCGATTTCTAAAGAAATAAACCTAAAAAATCGATAAGACAAACGGACAAGCTGAAAGTCATTAAAAAAAAAAAAAAAAAATCAAATCGTTTTCAGAACATATTAGAACGTATAAATTCATCAAAAACTGCAAGTCAAATATGTTTACGAATCTAGTACTTTGGACTATGATTGTAAAAGAAAATAAAAATATGAAGAAACTAAATTTTAATTAAGTCTTGAAAAATAACGGTGAATATCAAAGAACTAATGAAGATAAATGAAGAGAAGGTAAAATGACTTATGAAATGATAGTTTAGATAAACGTGTTTTATTCTAGAAATAACAACCCTCCTTGTCCAATATCTCTCACATTTTTATTTATTTATTTATTTACTTATTTCTCAGACTCAGTTTAAATATTCATGAAAATGTTAAAAATCTCAGTATCTCAAAAATCTACATATTCGAATAATCTCCTTTATAAAACTTAGTTAAAAAATATAAACAGGTGCTAACGAACGGCTAGAAAAAAATATATATATATATTAATTATATTTCTAGTGAATCTCCAATCCTCTTTGAATTGGACCTGTTGCGATAACCTTCTCTGATAATAAGAACATGAGCCAAAATATTATATATATATATATATATATATGTAAAAAAAACCTATAAAATAATGCATATTTATGATGTTGAAAATACTATATGCTTTATCGAAGTCATCCACATCTTATAATGTTTATAATTATATAGCAGAAAACTGAGACATAAACATGAGAACCGAAATGCAATACTTTTATCTCTTCCACTTAAAATCGCTTTTTAAAAACCTCACATGGTCATGTATTTATATGCAGGTAACTGACCCCAGTTTGCTTATCTGATGATCATCTGAATTTTAAATTAGCCAATAATGATATTTATTTTGCTTAACTTATCTATGAGCTCATATGTTTTATTTTAATATAAAAAGTATAATTTGTCAAAATATTATTTACATTTTTTTTATTCTTTAACATTCATTGTTTTCACACGAAAACTAAACATTTAACTTTTTTTATTTTTTATTTTTTTAATGCAGCAAGTTTTCAATTTCCCCTTTGTTTTAATCGATTTTCAAAATTTTGATCTTTCTCTGCTGATTAGATAGCAATTCTAGTCCGAAATAGGGGAAATGATGGTTCAATGTAATTATGCAAAAAAGTAGCATTAAATTCCTCAATAGACGTGAATGCACCTTGCTGATTTAATTATGCATTCGTGCCTAGGCTTTTCATCTAATGAAGTGCCGTGATTGATCTGAGACAATTGTTTAAAAAATTTTTAGAGTGTTTAATGACAATGTTATGCATTATTAAATTATTTATTATCTAAATTTAATCAAGTTAACATATAGATGTTTCAATAAATAAATAAATAAGTAAAAAATTAAATTAAATTAAAAATTGAAAATTAAAAATACTATTTTTTTTTTTTTTTTTTTTTACATATTTATGATTGTACATTTATGTATCGCAGATGTTTTTTAAATTAGTTCAAGATTTTTCAAAAGAAAATATATAATGAATGTTGAATGCCAAGAAAAAAAAAAATAAATCTTAATTATTAAGTAATACATATAAACACGTATTCCAAGTGCAATCTGATTTCATGAGGAGATTTAGGAACGTCATTCTATGTGCTTTGTTTCGAACTTTATTTTTAATATGCTATTGTCTTAGGTAAATGAAATATTGTTACTCGATTAAAATTACAATATCGATTTTTCACCTCATTTACTTGTTTTAAAGGCTTTGAATATCTAACATCAACTCTCTACATGATTATTCGACTATTTATACACAACTCAATCACAAAATTAACAATAAAACTTCTAGAACTAAACGAGGTAGTAAAAAAACAGATTTAATTTTTTCTAAAAGTGCCATTATTAAACTCATTTCAGATCTACAGACTAATTACTTATCTAACTATAACTGGATCATTATTCGAAAATTTATTTTTGCAATTAAAAAGAAATACTTAGTAAACTTTCTAAATGTCTTTCAAAGCCAATCCTATAATAAACATTTTTCAGACATTTTTTATGATATTATAATGTACAAAATCAAACAATTTAATTTAAAAATAAATAAAAAGCCCCACAAATTTAAAACAAATACTCAATTAATTGTGAATTTTACAAATCAAATATTGAACAGTATTAACATTACGTCTATCATTAATGACAAAGAATGTATGTTTCCGATTAAAGATTTAAATCTATCTCGTACCTTCAAATATCCTCTTCCTCTTGGCAGAAAGATATTCAATTATAATTCTGTATCTAAGTCTACCTCTTTTACTAACACTGTAACCTGCAAATGCAATGATCCTTCTTTCTCAAAATTTATTGACAGAGACCATGGACACATTATCACAGGTAATCTCAATATTATTGACAATTATCAATTAAAAAAAATCATGACATTTGGCACCAAATTTAGACTTCCAGTTAAAACTAGCATTCCACAAATCTTACAACAGTTTTCTTATGACCTAGATTTATTTATTTATAAACTATCTATTACTCATAATAAACCTATTGCCTACTTCACTCAATGGAAAGTTTTAGTGTTACAAAAAATCAAAAATGCATTATTTATCAATTCTTCAAATCTGGTGTTATTTAAAAAATCTGTACTTCTTAACTCAATCAAATCACTACAGGATGACTTTGTGATCACTTATGTTGACAAATCACCTAACAATTATGCCATTATTTGTAAATCCTACTATCTCTCTATTTTAAACTCTTCAATCAATAATAGTAACATCTTCAGTTTAACTAATAATAACCTTATTATTAATAACCGAAAAATACATAATTACTATAAACTACTTCAACTTCCCTTCAATAACTTTAATTATCCTTATATAGTTCTCATACCTAAGTTTCATAAATCTCCAATTAAATTTCGCACTGTCACTGTTGGGTGTAACACTTATAACAACAATGCTAATAAAGCTCTACTGGATATTCTAAAACAAATTTACAAATGTACTTGCAAAGTTGATAATTTACACTGTCTTAAAAATAGCTTTCAATTAATTCAATACATCAAATCGCTCGATTCAATAGACAACATTATGACTTTTGACTTTCAAGATCTTTTCAATAATATTGAGTTATCAGATCTTAGTAATATCATTTACAGTCTTTTTCAAGAATATAAAGCTCAAATTAATCTTCCTTACAATTTTAAAGAAGAAAAATTTAAAACACTTCTAAACTTTGTTATCCATAATAATTATATCTTCCACAACAACGATATCTATTTGCAACAATTAGGCATTCCACAAGGAGGTTGTAGCTCCAGTATTTTGGAAGATCTCTATCTTTATTATTATGAAAAGCAAATTTGCAATGATGAAGTTCGATTTTATCGTTACATCGATGATATTATTGTATTTTATCTCAACAAGAACTCACAAAATGGCTTTTCCTTCAATTATCCACCTAATTTAAAGCTAACTCAAAATACTTTGACTAATCAATCTATTAACTTTTTAGATCTCAAAATAATCATCGATGGTAATAAACTTTACACAGATATCTATGACAAACGGCAAGATTTTTTGTTTTAATGTAAACTTATTTACACATTTTAATTCATGTCTGCATCTTTCGGTATTTAGAAACATCATCATTAACCATTTATTTCGCATTAATAATTTATGCTCTGCAAAGTTTAAAATCAAGAATATTAATAAACTGATCACAGCCACTGCTAAAATGGGTTTTCCTAAAAACTTTGTATTTTCTATTTTATATCCTCAACCATGTCTCTGTCAGTACAAAAAAAAAAAAAAAGCTGTGTACACTCTTGTGTATATCAACAAAAAAGTTATAAAATAATAAAAGACAATAAAAAAGGTGGCGGTTGGGTGGGCAGATGTTTGATTACGGAGGTGGGGTGGTGTTGTAAGGCTGGATGGTTGGGTGGGTTTGTGAAATTAAATTAAAAAAAAAAAAAAAAGAAGAAGAAGGCTTATTGCGTTTGCTTTGCATTACTATGCAAACTTTCATTTTCCATTAAAATTTCAGTTTTTTCCTTTTTGAGTTGTCAACTATATTTAATGCTCTAATTATGCTGTTAAACACAATGTGATCAATCGGTGAATTTCATTGTGGCTTCGTGGTTTCATTGTTGTTCATCTGCTTTGAAATTTGCATTTTTAAATCCATATGGTTCCTGTTCTGGTTGTGGCAGGCTGGGGGAGTGTTGCCGGCATAAAACTAGTGTAACCCCACAGGCAAGTCACAAGTCTTGCCGCCTGCCTCCTTCTTCCTACCTTGTGTTTCTTAGGTTGTTTTTTCATTAATTTTGATAAGTTTATGGTTTTAAGTTAAGATTTGTTGTTTTACTTTATTGATTCATTTGTTTTGCAGGCTGTTAATTAATAGATCTGGTTTCTTTACATTAGTGTATTTCATCCATTGATGATTTTTTTTTTTTTTTTTTAAATCTTATTGGTCATTGGTGTTTCAGTGATCTAGTATCTGTTGCTTGGCTTCTACTATGCTTAATAGATCATCTTTATTATATATATATATATATATACATATAATTGATCAGTGCATGTGTGTGTGGGCGGTGTATTCTGGTGCTCTTAACTCAAAAACGGAAAAAGAAAGAAAAGTAAAGCTATGAAGCTCTATAATTTTATTATTCCGGTGTATAGATAAATTCGCAATGTTTTGGTGAAAATTAGAAATCTAGAAGTAAGACGGGGAAATCCGGGAATGGGAATGTAAGTTGCAAAATGTAAAACAACCCCTCTTTATTTATTTTATTTATTTATTTATTCATTTTTTCAAATTTTCTCTAGAAGCAACCTTTTAAATATAATGTCCTGTTGAATGTATCATTTTGTTACTTCTTTAAGATATATATTCTGATTGGATAAGTCAATTTTAGGTCTCGACAGTGTGTTTCAAAAGATGGCTCTAATAAATTTCTTCGAAATTTCTATTTAAATTTAGATGTGTTCAAAACATAAGTGTTAGTTGAATATTTCAGAAAAGTTATAGAACTCACGAATAGTTGGATAAATTTTGTCTTCTGCCCACACCTTTTGTAAAAAATGTAAAAACACAATATGTGAGCTACTTGATAAAGGAAGTTCTGCAGTTATTGTTCAATGAAAATTTTTAATTGTTCTGTTTATACTATATATATATATATATATATATATATATATATATATATTTCACTAGAACTTTGACATGTTAAATTTCTTATAAAAGGATAAAATTAAAAAAGTGTACGAGCATAAAGTTTTTTTTTTTTTTTTTCAAAGAATTGCAGTAAAAATCACCGAAATCGGTTAGTAAAGAGTAGATAAAAATTTTGCAAACAAGGGTGACATAATGCATACACGGGCGTTTGTTAATCTTACAGGTTTTGTAAATTAAGGTTTTAAATGAAAAGAAAAGAAATGTAAGCATGCACCAAAACAACAAAAAAAAAAAATACTCAAAAAAATATTTCTAGTTAAAGTAATAGCACAAACCTTCAACAAGATGAAAAGGTACATTAGATGTACATAAAAGAGACAACGATGCTGTTTTCGGCTTCAGGGCAATTAAAAATGGATTTTTCCCAACCGCTGTGGTATACGACGGATCAGTTTAATACAACCTTGTCATGGTGCCTGAGAGTGACTGAACTGTAGAATGACTTTGAAACCCTTTTTTCTGTAAAGAATTGATACAGGCAGGCACATAAAACAGTACCGTTGGTATAACATGCAACTCACACCGTAGCTGTCATGTTGAGAATCAAACGTCACTTACAGTCGAAGCCATTTGATGTTATGTCGCTCATAGCACTATATATTGCTACAATTTATGCAATCGCTATTTAAACTCTACCTTATATGTCTTTACGATGTATGAATTAATTTGCACTTTCAGAAAAATTGTTAGGTGTATGCTTTGATAAACAATTTGTCATCTGACCACATTATCGCTAACATGAGTATATTAAAATTATATGTAGTGGTGAGTAATGCAATTCATGTACTGTTAATCACCAGATTTTCTAGCATACAAGCCAGAAAAAAAAAATAATATTAATAATAATAATAATATATATATATATATATAATTTTTTTATTTTAGAAAACTAATTTTTTGAAAAAAATAATTGATTTATATATTATCACACATTAAGAATCCAGAAAAATTGTAAAATGTTCATTTATTTATTGTTTAAAATCTGCCTTTACTATTTACGCATCCACCCAGAAATAAAATAAATATAGAAACTCAAAATTATCTTTGTCCTTTATGTTCACAATAAAATTCGAATTATTAGCCTGTATCGTAAAATAATCTAAAATGATATCTAATAATAGCAGAAGACTTGGCGTTGGAATATTAAAACAGGAAAAAAATACTACGTCAGAAACGCCAAAGAAAAACTATTGAATTATTGAAATTTTTCTTTGGCGTTTCTGACGTAGTAGTTTATTCCTGTTTTAAAATGATATCTAGTTAATATTTTAGATATTTTTCTTTTGTATTGCCAAATTATTGTAGCGTTTTGTTTTATACATCAACACACCTATTTGATAACACACACACACACACACACACACAAAAAAAAATTACTAACATATAAATTTTCTCAGACTTTGAAAAACTAGTATGTTGAGGCCACCACATGACTTTCTTCGGTATTTTCCTATACAAATTCACTCAGTAAAAATAATTTATTAAAATTATCATTTAAAAAAAATTATCTTCCATAATAATGCAGACGATTTCCATACTAGAGAAGTAGTAGAACACTAAATATCCAAAAGAAGTCGAATTTATTCTCAATATTACATTATTATTATTATTATTATTATTACTTGTTAAAAATGAAAAAAAAATCGATACATTTATTTTAAATTATCGCAGATCTATGGTTCAACCATTCGTTTTAAAGGTATTGGCGAGCATTTTTGAAAGATACCCATCATGGAAATTTACTCCTCTCGAGGGGGGTACTTCTCCCTCAAGAGGGGGAGGCGAGACTCCTACACACACATTTACTTTTCCCACCTGACTATCTCCATTACAAATAATTATTTAAATTTCATAATGATTATATAAAAAAAATAATTCTATTTATGCACATTTATACAAAATTTTGTCATATGTCACCATGTTAAAAATTTAGAAAAAGCGGGATGGCAACGCAAGCTGTATGACAATTTTTACCAAATGTTGGTAGGCCCTAATTTATGTCAATGTGTAACTACATACCGATTTACATAAAATTCTGTGCGGTAGTACCAGAAATACAGTCGCCACAAAAGTTTGTCTCACACACACACACATACAGAGACAGACAGACATTTTCTAAAATGGGTCAAATCATGTTCTAAAGCTCTCACAAAGCGTATAAATCCATCAAAAACACGAGGTCGAAAATTTTTACGAATCCAATACTTTCTTCTCTTGAATATAGAAGAAAGTAAAAAAAAAAAAAAAAAAAAAGATTTTTTTAAAAGTAATAATTAATGTATTGTATTGTATCAGAGATATATACATGAAAAAAAGAGAAAAAAAAAAAAAAAACTACTCTAGTATAATTCAGATTCTACAAATAAATTTTAGCCGTTCATTTAACACAAAGGAAATGTTACTTATCGTCCTTTTATGAAACAATCCAATGAACAATGTTTATGTCTTTCTACAGACAGTAACGCTAATTTCTAACAGAGATAATTTTGCTATTACATCTCTATTTCCTTGTTATACGCCTAAAAGCTGTCCGTTACTCATACCATTACATAATGCACTATTCATGTAAATCTAAATTCGATAATACAATGTTTTTAATAGATAGCAATAGATTAATTACTATCGTCAAATATATTGACACGGGCAACTTTTTGAACCTCTCCGTATTTGGATATTCCGATAAAAGCGCAGCGACTGACATGTTTTTAGATAAAGTTTGGAAACCATTAACGTGTTTAAAGCGTTAATGGAAGCGCCTAAATGTAGCACGTTTCATTGCTATTTAATTTTCATAAATTCGGATGAAAATACTTTATGAAAGTGTGATTTAAATTTTACAAAATATAATTACTGAATGGATCCAAGATCAAAGAAGAGAAGGAGAGATAGAGATGAAACTATTATACAACGCTTTTACCTATGTCTCATCTATAGCTACGATGAATATTAAACTCTTTAGACGGGAATGATTAAAAAATATTTGCTACATTAAACGTTCACAGGAGGTGCATTTTACTGTCATAACAAAATCGTCCTATTTATGAGAATTTAAAACAAAAATCTAGCCGATAAGAAATTACCTTTTTTTTTTTTTTTTTTTTTTAGCATAAAATGAAATATGCTTTCACGCGAAAAAAATAAAAAAAAATATTAAATATTAAATTTGCGCATGCTTATGAAAAATTGAAAATATGAAAATGCAGTAAAAAAACAACCATAACCCTTTTTTTATTATACTTCAGTTTTATATTTCTTTTCTTTTTTCTTTTGTTTAAATATAGCATGTTTTTAGTACGGATGACAGCGCTTGACGTGAAATCTAATCCATTGATAATCCTGAGTAATATTTCAAAATTTTGATGCTGAAATAGATCGGACAATTTTCGCCAAGGACTCTACTTTTGTGAAAGCCACTTTAAGCCAAGTAGCGCATCAAAGGTATAAATAAATAATAAAATATTGAAAAACAGAAAAGAAAAGGAAACAATGAAACTGAAAATAATCGCATAAATTGTGTAAAATGGCGATAAAAATTCGAAAATTGACAAAGGGAGCTATATTAAGGCTAAACTATGATCAGATTTACATAATTATTTATTTATTTATTTATTTATTTATTTTTCTATATACCAACTACTATTAACTAACTCAACTACTATTATAACCACAAAATTTTTTTCTCATGTGATAGATGTAGCCGATTATAGCATATTGTAATATTATATTTGGCATGAAATTGTTGTTATTTTATAGTTGGTAGAATAAATATATATATATATATAGAAAATAACGTGAAAGAAAATATTATGTACACCACCTATCGTGTTGTTCATATGTAACTGGGATTCAAATATAAAACTGCTAATTCAGTTTTTTCGATATTGTACGTTTCGAAACTGTCATCTGATAAGAACCCAAATGGAAGCCCACTGGTGAGCTATTGTCACATGTACTTTTTTTTTGGCTTATAAAACGATATAGAAAAGAGTTTCCTTTAAATATAGTGACCAGCGAAGCAAGCATAGCCTTCGTTTATTCACTAACTTAATTGATTTCACATTCCGTCATTTTTGACGGGGTTATATACTAGTTTAATATATAAAAACCTAAAAAAAAATTTATTTGTCGATCACAATAAAATATGTTAATGTAGACTACTAATGTATACTGTTTTATCTTATCAAGAAAGATTTTAAGAAAAGGTTTAATGATAAATAATTTGTTTACGTTACATTAATAACAAGTATAAATGGCTAGCAACTGCTGAAAAAAATTGACTTTTTCGTCTTCAGTACCTTCAAACGCGTACCTATTAAAAAAAAAAAAAAAAATTATTAATTGACACTAAAATTAATACTTTTTCTGCCATAAGGGTATGAGAATGTAATAGTCATTCTTAAGTTATTTGTGCTTGGTAAAATTTAATGAAATTCTTGAACCAATTACAATCAATATAGAATAATGCATTCGCTCAATTTTGGGGAGTTCTGTATAGTGTCTAAAAAATATAAAAACAAATTAAAAACACTTAAATGCACGTAGCCATAATAGATCTGAAATTTTTGTACGGTACTATTTTTCCTTTTGGTGATGTATAAACGAAAGGTGAATGGTTCGCGTAATATATCACAATCGGATAGTGCTTTTAGGAATATAAAAAAAAAATTGGGACTAGTGTAGAATGAGCGACGGCCTTGGCGCCATTTCAAATTTCAACGATGCCAACAGGACGTCGTATTGTTTGTCTTGCATGAGATTTGGGAAGAAAAAGACTACCACAATTCGCGCTCTTATCGTCCATTTTGCAACCGTCACTCATTCTACACTAGACTCAAATATTTGATCATTTCATATTGTTTAATCAAGTTAAAGATGTTAATCTATACTTACAAGAAATTTCTCCCCTAAACGAAATGTATTTGACATTTCTTTAATGCACCTATACATGTTCTGATAAAAAGATTTGCCAACTACAATTTGCCAATTTTTTTAAAAAAAGATCCAACTAGCATCACCTTACGATACAGATTTTGTATACCAGGTTTAGACTGCCTGCAAATATTTGTTCTTGAGTTCTGTTATCTCTACTGTTGATAAGAGGCACATTGTCCAATAGCTAAAAAATTGCTTTTTGGATTTAGGTGACCTTAAAGCATGCAAATATATTAAAATTCAATTTAAAAAAATATGACTCAGAAGCATTGGTTTCTCTACAATTATATAGATAAGAAAAAGAATACCCAATTAAAGACATAAATATCCTTTTGTGTAAAATTACGGATACAAGAGTTGTCGAATTCACCAATGACATGGTAATATTCTATTATACAAATTCGCCAGTAACATAATATATTTAAATTACATTATTAATATTTTTTTTTAAACATTTCTTAATAACAAAAAATATAAATGTACATATGGTATTTTTTAAAAATGATTCTTTTTTCTCGGTTTTGTTATTTGAATTTGTGCCTTTAACTGATTAAATGTAACATTTCACTTTCTTTACTAGTTAAAAATTATTTGCAAACTTTTATTTTCAGCAAAATTGCTCAGACTAATCCATTGAAGGAAGACCTAATATAAAGATAATATTTGGCTTGTTAATTTAAAGCCATTTTTTGAAGATCAAGGATCATTAGATCAGCACCTACAGCTTAAATTAAGGGTAAATCATGTATTACAATTGGATAAATTACTAATTGTAATTATTTAGTTAAAACATTATAAGTGCAAACTTTTTAGAGCGAATGTTTGATATATATATATATAAAATATTTACCTATGTATGTATAAACACACACACACACACATATGAATAAAATCTTTCTCTCCATAAATGATAAATAAAATGTTATAAAACGTCTTTCTCTTACCATGTATGTCAATACTAAAAAGACCGATTGTAGATTTAGAAGGAAAATAAACAAGGTAAGACAAAGGAGTTCAATATAGTTTTAAAATAATCCAAAATAAGTTTACGGACTGTTTTATTTGATGCATATTTCTGCGTGATTTGAGCTACCGCCGTTTTATGGAATGAAATATTGAATGAAATATTGAATAATGAATAATATGATTACCTAAATGTACTATCTGAATATTGAAATTATAGCAATATGAATTCGATAGAAGAATTTAAACGAATTAAGCACAGATGAACAATCAATATAAAAATTTAAAAAAATGTCACACCTTTATTTTTTTCAACATAAAAGAAATACATCCCTTTACACGTGAATAACAATATTACAATAAAGATAATAATATTAAGATAGTTATCAATATATATGAAATTTTTAAATGTATAACGAAGTCAATTTTGCCAGGTACATAAACAAATTATTATTATTATTATTATTTATTTTTTTTTTTTTTTTTGCTGAAATTTTACTTCAATTTTATTATTCACGTGTAAATATATATATATATATATATATATATATATATATATATATATATATATATATATATATATATATATATATATATATATATAGTATGTTGTGAAAAATAACGAACATATATATTTTTGCATCAAATTGTTATTCCTTTTAAATAATTTTAAAGTTTAAATTGGTTTTTATTTAATATATTTTGAACAAATTATCAGATTGATCTGAAAAATAAGGCGTTTGATATATCTTGTACTCATTAAAAAAGGTTACAGTTTTCTTAGTAATCGGTTGAAAGCTTCAGCTTTGTATAGCGAACTAAAAAATCCGAACAAACGTACAGTTTTATACTTGTAGACGAGTAATTCTCTGAAAAGTGGTCATTTCATGTCCCAGTAGTCTTGAAGACATATTTTTAAAATCACAAAAAGAAAAAGCTGTCAGAACTATCAATATTAATTAGTTATGCATATAAACTGTTATTCTTTGGTTACTGGAATTCAAATAGAATTTTAAAATACTTTTTTGAAATGCAATATATAATTTCCTCACTATGTCCCTATTCACACATGTAAGTAAATAAAATGGTTTCTATGGTATTAAAACATGCATATTTAGATTATTTGCATTGAAAATTTATTAAACACTTTAATAAGTATTTGTCCTTTATACTGCATTTATATATTATGCAATGAAAAAAATTAGAATATTCTTTGTTGTTGTCCCTGGTAATACATATCATTCCCTCATCAAACTATAATTACACACCTACTTACTCCATTAATGGCAGCACATGCTTTATATAAGTCAAACTTAATTTGTATAGCAGCAAAGTAAAGAAACCATTTTGTGTTCTGTTGGAAACATTTTTTAATGAGTAGCATATGGCTCTCAAACCTTAGATTGAAATACAGTATTGTTATTATATGTCATTCCCTCATTCATTATAAAGTTAACTAAAAGAAATCAAATTTGCTTTTTTATGTTATTATAGTAATAAAAATATGTTTTAATAACAATTTAGTGTTTGAAAATATAACTAAGCCTAATCATATTTTTATAAAGTAGTTTCTAGAAATTTTTCATTCCCTCACAATCATTCCCTCATTTTTCTAATTTATAAAAATAATACTTTTTCAAAAAATTATCAGATACAGTTTGGTTTATATTATTTTTTATTAACTGTAACATATGTGTACATGCACAAAAAAAAAAAAAAAAAAAAATGGAGCAATTTTATTTGGGCTAACTTTATTTATTTATTTTTTGTGTTTGAAAGCCCACTTTTCAGAGAATGACCCAGATATATAGTGTCAAATCTTATCAACAGAACGGTCATTCTGTTGGAACGCGGATACATTGCTACCTTCTGAAGTTACAAAAAAATGCTATATACAGCTAAAATTGTTTTAAAATTAATTAAAATTTTTCAATTAATCCCATGAAAAATAAATTATTTACCAAGAAAAAATATAGATGGTTAAAATTTAATTTAAAAACTCTGGAGTGATTCCACTCTACTTTCCAAACATTAAATACAGTCGGTAACAAAAGTGTCCGAACACTAGCAAAAATTCCTATGTAAAAAAAGTACTCTTTATACGGTTTTGTTAAATAAATCCTTATCGAATCATGTTCTTAGACTGACTAATAACAGGATTCGACAAGGATTTATTTAACAAAACAGTATTAAGTGTACATTTTTTGCATAGGAATGTTTGCTAGTGTTCGGACACTTTTGTTACCGACTGTAATTTAAGGTCGTATAAATAAATTAAAGTAAGAAAATTCATAAAATAAACAAAATTGAAAATATAAGAGGATGTTTGAGTATTTTTCTCCATAAAGTGTGCTCTTTAGTTTAACGATATTGCCCTTTAAATAATTTGAGCCCATAGGTCATAATGATAAAGATATTTTTGCTGTGTCTCTGTAAAAATCTATGAGTACTAGATTCCCTAAATTCTATAAAATTCGTGGACTTATAACATATACACCTATAATATGTATACACTGAGAAAAAATTCTGTAACTGACATCTAGAATGTAAATTGTGGCTTTAGAAAAGATATTTCATCCTTATAAATTCTAGTCCCGTTGAAAAGCGAGTTCTAGAAGTCCCTATTGTAATTCTAGAGCGTTTGCCTATATTCTCGAGGGTAAAGTCATTTAAAAATCTCTGCAAATAAATGAGACTACAAGAGGCGGGTTTCTGCAACTATAATCTTGGTTTATTACCAAATTCTAGAAAATCGAGCGAGAATTTCTTGCAATATAAATGATTCAGAGTATTTAGAATATTCAGAATATTGTTTCACCATCTAGAAATGTGTACACTGGAAATTCTCGATAATTTCGTCTATTCAGTTTATTGGCATGCCTTATGAGCATAGCTCGGAAATCTATATTTCTAGTTAAAGGATTTAGAAAATGGCCACTTATTCATTCTAGAGAAATGCGGTATATTTTTTTTCTCAGTGTATAAACTTTCAGCTCCATTACAATAAGTCATTTAGACGCTATAGCTCTTTAAATATATTGGGCCCTTTGCCCATAATGACAAAGAATTTCTTTGAGGCCATTTATAAAATCTACAAATGCTAGATTCACCAAAATCAATAGTATCATGCTACAGTGACCCATAATATACGTAACAAGTTAAAACGTTTCAGCTCAATAGATCAAATCGTTTAGACGCTATCGTGCTCCCTCACATACGTACACGCATACATATAAATAATTTTTAGTAAGAAAATTTATTTAAGCAAATCAGATCACTTGCTTTAGCTATTAAATAAATTTTAATTAAAGACAGATTTTAAAAAATGTTATTGATAATAGCGACAAGTAAATATCGGGGAAAATGAAATTATGGAGGATGAATTGTTTCCACTTTGATGTAAACATTAAATTTTACAGCAGTACATTTTTTTTTTCACTGTTTTAAAGATTTCCGTTAAAAATATTGGAATACCATCATGGTATCGGTAAAATGTCAGTTAGGCATAGAAACAAAGTCCTATTATTTGAATACAGGTATTGCATTGCGAAGTATACATATGATTTATATACTTTTTCATGTTTAAAAAAAAAAAAAAAAACAGAACGTTGTTCGACTTGATGGTAATTGCTATTGATTTTTTAAAATAGGTTTTTTTTCTTCGCAAATCTAAATTAAATATTACCAGGAATAAATGTATGAAAAAATAAATATTACAACAACTTTATATTTTAAATGAGATTTAACATTAGTGCATGTATAAATATAAAAATCAAATGATTACTTCATTTAATTATGACATTTGTTCTGAAACAATGAATCAAAATTAACATGTATTTGTTACAAAAAACAAAATAAGCTATTATATCAATTTCAAAATTATTTTAAAATGATTGGTTTTAACTCTATTGTCTTATTTACATCGCGTTTATATGAAGCATAAAGCACTATAAAGCATATAGCAAAATATGTATTTAAACATGATTTTACATAAACACGAAATCAAAAGTAATGTAAGTAAGATATGATTGCAAGCTTTGTACTGGAAACGCTGCCGAAGGCAGCAGGGTCCCCAAGCAATTCGATAAAAATATTTTTAAAAAGCATTTTCACCGTATTCTGAACTATTCCGAAGGTTTCAAATGTCTAGCTACTCCGGAAGTTAGTTAAATAAATTTTCTGTTGAATCATATGAACGCTGCCGAAGGCAGTAGGGACCTGAAACAGTTGACTAAAAGTATTAAAAAAAATGTATTGCCACCGTGTTCTGAGCTATCCTGATAAATTTCAAATATCTAGCTGGTCGAGAAGTTAGTGAAAAATCTATTGCATGCTTTGTACTGGTAACGCTGCCGAAGGCAGCAGGAACCCGAAACAGTTGGCTAAAGGTATTAAGAAAACGCATTTTCACCGTGTTCTGAACTATTCTGAAAATTTCAAATGTCTAGCTAGTCGGGAAGTTAGTTAAATAAATGTTCTGTCGAATAATATAAGCGTTGCCGAAGGCAGCGGGACCTGAAATAGTTGATTAAAATTATTAGAAAAATGTATTGTCACCGTGTTGTGAGCTGTCCTGAAAGTTTCAAATATCTAGCTAGTCGGAAAGTTAGTGAAAAATCGATTGCAAGCTTTGTACTGATAACGCTGCCGAAGGCAGCAGGAACCCGTAACAGTTGGCTAAAGGTATTAAGAAAATGCATTTTTACCGTGTTCTGAACTATTCTGAAAGTTTCAAATGTCTAGCTAGTCGGGAAGTTAGTTAAATAAATTTTCTGTCGAATCATATAAGCGCCGCCGAAGGCAGCGGGACTTGAAATAGTTGACTAAAATTATTAGAAAAATGTATTGTCACCGTGTTGTGAGCTGTCCTGAAAGTTTCAAATATCTAGCTAGTCGGGAAGTTAAAAATCGATCGCAAGATTTGTCCCTGACAAACAAACACACACACAAACAAACAAACAAACAAACAAGAATCGAAGTTAATAAAAACATGGCAATTAACTGTCATCCAGCTTAGCTAGGTTAATTTTATATGTTGTAAAGTGTTTTAAAAAATCTATATATATATAGAATATTACTTACAGTTTTCTGAAGATGTTACAAATTGTTATGCAATTTCTGTATATTTCTCATATAGACAATATTGATATCTTTTCCAGATACAATTTATTTATTTATTTTAAGGACGATTAGATTATTACTTTAAGAAAAAATAGATTACTATAAAAAGGTTTTGCTATTGGTACCAAGCTATAAAATATATATATTAAAATTAAGTTGCGCTCTGGTACTCACACTACCGATCGCAGAGCTACAAAACTTGGCATGTGGGTACCTGGGACCCTGCAGGTGTGCATCTTATCGAGATTTTTTCGAATTTCAAATAAGAATTTTTTAAAATTTATTTATTTATTTATTTATTTTTATTTTAACCCTACAAGGCTCAATTTTTTTTTTTTTTTTTTTTTTTTAGTGCGCGATAAAAATATATAGATTGTAATTAGTGATCAGAAGATAGGGAAAACTTATAAAAATAAAAATAAAACCATATTTTACGGAAAAATCAACTTTTTATTTCAGTTCTGCATACGGTACACTGAGCCTTAACTATACTTTTTGGTATTAAACTAGTACAATTGAATTGTTTTGGAAATAGTTTCCTATTTGAATTTTTTTCAATTACTGACTTATTATTTTAAACAAAATGAAATAACTATCATATATTTTACTTTTTACTTTCTTCTATCTTCAATAGAAGAAAGTATTGGATTCGTAAAAATTTTTTATATATTGCAATTTATAATAAACAAAATCATATAACTAATATAATAAATTTGTTATTTTTTTATTGATGAAAAGATCTAAAACATTTATTATATTTATTAAGGCAAAGTTCTATGCAACATTTGTCGCAAGATAAGAATGTTTTTCCTTTGCCACCAGGATATTTGCATCGTTGTCTTTTTTCACCCCAAACAGGGAAATGCTCAAATCCATCACGTCTGACATCTCGAGGAGGCAGGATTGATGTAATTGTCTTCTGCCTTTTATTAGAAGGTTTTTAATTGAAATTGACTTGGTCATCGTGTCATTTTAAAGTAAATATAAACTGTTCCGTATGTCGTTCTGTGGCTCAGTTGGTAAGAGCGTCTCGTTAGTAGCGCGGTGGTCGTGAGTTCGGTCCTCGGAAGATCTCGCGTGTTTATTTTAGTAGATAATTAGTAGAAAAGGTGTCAATTGATACAGAAAAATTTTCTTTGCTTACATACTAAAAATTTTTTGAAGAGTTTCTTTAAGAAGCATTTTTTTTTTTTTAAATTTAGATATTGGAAAACACAAAACATTTTAGATATTAAAAAAGCACAAAATGAAATGTTTTAAGTAAAAAATACATAAAAAAGGATTTTTAGAAGCTTTATATATATGTATATATTACTATTATATGAAATTGAATTTGTCATCGGCTTTTTGTCACGTTAAAAAACCAAGACGCTTCCAATATATATATATTTAAAAAAAAAAAAAAAAATGTAAGCAACTCATTGTATCTGTGAATGCATCAGCTGGTTACAGCGTCATGTTGATAACGCGAGAGTCGTGTGTTCGATCCTCGCCGGGCCGAGATGTTATTTTTTGCAAATAATTAATAGAAAAAGTGTCAATTGATAAAAGAAAATATTTCGTTGTGTGTACAGTATCCTAATAATTTTTCGTTTTTTAAACGGCTTTTTATCTAGTTACAAAAAGAACAAAATAAAAATGTAAGTAAAAATAAATAAATCAATAATTTTTTTAGAAGCTTTTTTTTTGAAATTGGAATTTGTCATCGTGTCTTCGTGACACGCCAAAAAACAAGGTGCCTCCCCTTTAAAGTAAATATAAGCAACGCATTGCATTCCTCGTTAGCTCCGTTGGTTAGAGCATCATGTTGATAACGGTTGGTTATGAGTTCGATCCTCGAAAAGCCGATATGGTAATTTTTGGAGATATTTAATAGAAAAGGTGTTAATTAGTAAAAGAAAGTATTAATTAAAAAAAAAAATACCCTGAGTCGAGCAGGAGATATGCGGTTGAAATAGTTTAGACCTCAAAGTGTTGAATCTCTTTTTTTTTTTTCAAGTAAGATATTTTCACCCATTTTAACTGATTTTTATTACATGAAGTTGAATTTATCTCCGCGTTTTCTGTCACGCTAAAAAGTAAGACACTTCCACTTAAAAAAAAAAAAAAAAAAAATGTATTCAATTCATTGTATTTCTATTTCTTAATGGCTCAGTTGGTTACAGCATCATGTTAATTTTTCAAATAATTAATAGAAAAGGTGTCAGTTGATAAAAGGAAATATTTAATTGTGTACACATAATCCTAATAATTTTTGAAGAGTTTTTTAAATAGCTTTTTATCTAGTTACTAAAAAGCACAAAATAAAATTTAAATAAAAATAAATAAATAAATAAATATATTTTTTTAGAAGATTTTAATGAAATTGGATTTCGCTATCGCTTCGTCATGTCACGCTAATATATAAGGCACCTTAACTTTAATGTAAATATCAGCCGCCCTTATAGTTGCTTGCTGGCGCAGTTGGTTAGAGCGTCAAGTTGCTAATGCTATGGTGCTGAGTTCCATCCCCGAATGATCGATGTGTTAAATTTTGCAGATAATTTATAGAAAATATGTCAATTGATAAAAGGAAATTTTTCCTTGTCTACACAGTATTCGAAGAATTTTTGAAGAGTTTTTTTGAAGACGCTTTTTTTAGATACTAAAAGGCACAAAATAAAAAGTTAATATATATATATATATATATATATATATATATATATATATATATATATATGTATATATATAATTCTTTTAGAAACTTTTTATTGAAATTGGATTTTTATCATCGTGTCTTTGTGTCATTCTTAAAAAGAAGGAGCCTCCACTTTAATATAAATTTAAACAGACTTTTTCGTCGCTCATTAGCGCATTTGATTAGAGTGTCATGGTGATAACGCGATGCTTGTGGGTTCGATCCTCACAATCCGATGTGCTACTTTTTTACCGATAATTAATAGAAACGATGCCAATTGTTAAAAGAAAATCTTTCATTGTCTACACAGTGTCCTAAGTAATTTTGATAGTTTTTTAAAGAAGCTTTTTCTTGAGTTACTAAACGCACAAAATAAAAATTTCAGGAAAAATAAAAATAAAAATAAAAATAAATAAATAAATAAATAAAAATAACACTGAAAGTTTTTTATTATTGTGGAGCCCTAAAAAGCCTAAAAAAAATTTATTCTTGCAGAGACATGCTATAAAAATCATAAAAGTTTCAACAACAAGAAAATTTTAAAGAAAAATATAGATATTTCACTTTTGCAAAACATGAAATATTTTAAATATTCCAAATATTTTAAAAAGCATTCGAGAACAATATTCCTTTTTTATAAGTATTTGTTAGATTTTTCTAGAATGTTCCATGAGTTTTCTTGACAGTTCTTAGACATTTGGTTAGAGCGTCATGCTGATAACGCTATGGTCCCGGATTCGGTCCTTGAAAGATGATTAGTACTTTTTTTGCAGATAAATAATCGAAAAAAAAAAAAAAAAGTCAATTGATAAAAGAAAATCTTCTGTTGTCAACAAAATATCCCAAGAAATTTGAATTAGTATTTTTAAGAAGCGTTTTCTTTTTTGGTAACTAAAAATCACAAAATAAAATTTAAGTAAAAAATCATTTTTTAAAGTTAGAAGCTTTTTATTGTGAAGCCCTAAAAATCATAAAATAAAATTTATTCTGGCAAAGAAATGCTACAAAGAAATGAAAGTTTCAACACTAAGAAAATTTTAGAGAAAAATATAGGTACTTTCCTTTTGCAAGAGATGAAAATTTTTTAATGTTCAAAATATTTTAAAAAGCTTTCGAGACATTTGAAATTTCTGGCCTAACGAATGATTATAGAAAAACTAATAAATAAGAATATTGGTCTCGAAAGCTTTTTAAAATATTTTGTACATTAAAAAATTTTCATCTCTTGCAAAAGGAAAGTACCTATACTTTTCTCTAAAATTTTCTAAGTGTTGAAACTTTCATTTCTTTGTAGCATTTCTTTGCCAGAATAAATTTTATTTTATGCTTTTTAGGGCTTCACAATAAAAAGCTTCTAACTTTAAAAAATGATTCTTTACTTAAATTTTATTTTCAATTTCATCAGATAAACTTGGTCTACCTCTCTTTTTGTTTATCGATAGCCCAAACATGCATAAACTTTTCCCTACTTCAAATTTGAAGTCCTTCTGTTTCATTGGGGTTGGCGTATGCTGCTGATCCCCGTACCAGCAATTGATAAGAGTTACATCAAGAAGATGATAAAATAGCCTCAAGTACCACTTTCTGGTCCTAATTTTTATTTTATATTTCCCTAGGAACGAATCTAGGAGGTCCACACCACCCATATGCTGGTTATATGTTTTGATTATTTGGGAGCAATCCACTTGTATATACTTTTTATGTTTCTTTCAGTATCTTCTTGCTGTTTCTATTGGCTCTTGACGCACAAAAGGCGATGATAAAACGACTGGTTTGTTATCGTACCATATAACGGTGACAATATCTGTATTATCACAATTTGCTACCCATTGCTCTGAATAACCTCTCTGAAACTTTTCCTTTTTTAGGTATTTTATGGAAGGTATTTTGAGGTATTTTCCTAAACGACCTTTGTTGACAGTTCCCAGCGACTGTATTCCCTCTTTGGCCAAATAAGCAATCAACTCTGGCGACGTATAATAATTATCAAAGAATAATTTGTAATTTTGATTCTTCGATGATCGTCTAGGTGCCCGAGATTGTGTTAATTGTACCTGTAGTTGTCCCTGAAGTCATTCCTGATGTACTAGGATGAGGGTCTGATATTTCTGGCTGACGATTTTCAATATTCGTAAGAACCTCGTTGACGGGAGACGAACACTGATGTCACTGCGGAGATAAGAAAGTTTCCACGTCGTTAAGTGGCTCGGATAAAAAGTTTTGGATGGACTGAATTTTTTTCGTTGTCATCATCACTTTCAGCGTCAGAAAAATCTTGTTCATCTTCACTTCCAGAAGGAATATTCAAGAAACCCTCAATATCTTCATCACGCAATCTTCTTCGCGACATTATCTGCAATAAAATCAAAGTATTGACAAGGAAAGTTATCGTAAGTACGTATAAGTAAAAATGGACACTAAAGCTCAACGTACCGTATGTGGAACATACATAAAAATATGATTTACTAATACGTTTACTATTGTAATATAAAAAACAACTTACCTCTGCAAAATATACACTTCGTTATAACACACAGTATTTTTTTCGAGTCAAAACTCTTCAATAACTATTCTTTTTTTATTTTTGAATTCAGACAAACGACTAACGTATCACTTTCATTCAAATTTCACACTGAGTGCACTATAACAAAAACACGAATGACATTTTTAGGTAAAGATTCATATTACGACATTGCTAAATGTCAGTAGCTTCTATCAAGATGTCAAGAGATGTCGCTACTAATAGTTTTATAGCTATAGGAACGATTAAAGTCGGTGTTGCAGATATGGAACTGGGTGCCTTGTAGGGTTAAATGTTGGTTTCTATGTTTCATTTTTCATAAATTTATTTTTCCATTGTAATCGTCTGCGAATCTTAGCAACGGCTGTTATGCTATTTATTTTTTTATTTTTACAAATTCATTTGAAGGCGAAATCTTTTTATTTTTTATTTATTTTTTTTTATTATTGTTATATTTATTGACAATAAAACGGTAATGCAGTAGAAAAATTCTGATGTAGCCACCACATCACTTCCTTGGAAAACCATAGGAATATGCATATTTTTATGAAAACATTCCCAGTTTTGTGTGAGGTAACTGATTCATAAGTAAACAGGCAGGTGGCAGGTTCCAGTCCACGGACATTCTTTAAAATCAAAACAAAACAAGAAAAAAAAAAACTTCTACTTCAATCAAAAAAGGCACGATAATACGATTACATATACCACTGAGACAAATATAGTAGTTTTTTCAGGAATAGTACACCACGGCTTGTTACAGAATCTCTCATTGGAAAATGCGCAACTTGGAGTTCAACGAAAATCGTTCCAGTATAGACGGCCCAGTTTCGTTCTCTGGCAAAAATTAGTATCAAGAAAAGATAAATTTTACCAAAAAAAAAATTAACTCAGTTAAAATAGAGAAAGGGTTTCTGGCTATCCTAAAACAAATCTGCCGCAAAATTTTATAGCTAATCTCGCCATACTGCAAATTAGTATACAGCGTAGATTTTTGGTCTTGGCATCAAATTTGGTGAGTTGGCCAACAAATTTCCCGAAAACTTGTAGTTTAGGGTTGCCAAAGTTTGGAAGCTCTAACAGCAATAATAAGAGAGTTCTGGAATATTCTGGAAAAATCAATTGGTTTATTGCGCAGAACTAAATTCTTCGAAAGTTCTATAAATGAGTCACAAAACTATTTAAAAAAAAGCATTCGTCGACTAGAACCTGCTTATTTCTTTACAAATTACTTTCTACACGCATACGTGTCGACAACTTTCATATTAATATCATTACGGGCAGTTATGTGAGATACAACACACTCACACACACACAGACTACAGACTAAAGTTTCTTAAGATGCTAATATATATTACATTGTAGTAGAATTCATAGTTGAAAAGAGTAAAAAATAAAATTAAATAATTACAAGATAAAAAGATCTTTTTATATACCACGTTTTTAAATTTTCTGTTTAATCATATAAACGCTACCGAAGACAGCGGGAATCCGGAGCAAATGGATAAAAGTGTTAAAAAAATTCATTGCTCTCGTGTTTTGAGCTATTATAAAAGTTTCATATGGCTATCTAGCCGGGAAGTTAGTTAAAATTGATTGCAAGTTTCTTACTGGTAACGCTGCCGAAGGCAGCAGGATCCCGAAGCAATTGGTTAAAAATATTTAAAAATGCATTTTTACCGTATTCTGAACTATTCTGAAAGTTTCAAATGTCTAGCTAGTCGGGAAGTTAGTTAAATAAATTTTCTGTTGAATCATATAAACGCTGCCGAAGGCAGTAGGGACCTGAAAAAGTTGACTAAAAATATCAAAAAATGTATTGTCACTGTATTCTCAGCTATCCGGAAAGTTTCAAACGTCTAGCTAGTCGAGAAGTCAGTGAAAAATCGATTACAAGCTTTGTACTGGTAACGATGCCGAAGGCAGCAGGAACCCGGAGCAGTTGGTTAAAAATATATAAAAAATGCATCTTCACTGTGTTCTGAACTATTCTGAAAGTTTTAAGTGTCTAGCTAGTCGGGAAGTTAGTTAAATAAATTTTCTGTTGAATCATATAAACGCTGCCGAAGGCAGTTTGGACCTGAAACAGTTGACTAAAAGTATTAAAAAAATGAGATTGTCACCGTGTTTTGAGCTATCTAGAAAGTTTCAAATGTCTAGCTAGACGGAGAGTTAGGAAAAAATCGACTGCAATCACTTTACTGATAACGCTGCCGAAGGCAGCGGGAACCCGAAACAGTTGGCTAAAGGTCTTAAAAAAATGCATTTTAACCTTATTCTGAACTATTCTGAAAGTTTCAAATGTCTAGCTAGTCGGGAAGTTAGTTAAATAAATTCGCTGTCGAATCATATAAACGCTGCCGAAGGCAGCGGAACCTGAAGCAGTTGACTAAAAGTATAAAAAAAAATGTATTGTCACCGTGTTCTGAGCTGTCCTGAAAATTTCAAATATCTAGCTAGTCGGGAAGTTAGCTAAAAATCGATTGCAAGATTTGTACCTGACAAACAAACAAACAAACATACAAACAAGAGTCGAAGTTAATAAAAACATGGTAAAATAAAATAATGAAAAAGTGAGTTTCCGGCAAATGAGTTGTCAGGAAATTAAGCTGTCAGGAAAGAAGCAGTCGGGAGAGAAAACTCTCTGGTAAACGAATCTGTCGGGAAAGTGAGCTGCCGTGAATGTGAATTGTCGGAAAGTGAGCTGTCGGGAAAGTGAGTTGTCGGGAAAACGTACCTGTCGGGAAAGTGAGTGGTGGGAAAGTGAGCTGTCGGGAAAGTGATTTGTCGGGAAAACGTACCTGTCGGGAAAGTGAGCTGTCGGGAAAACGTACCAGTCGGGAAACTTTACCTGTCGGGAAAGTGAGTTGTCGGGAAAGTGAGCTGTCGGGAAAGCGTACCTGTCGGGAAAGTGAGTTGTCGGGAAACTGTACCTGTCGGGAAAGTAAGTTGTCGGGAAACCGTACCTGTCGGGAAAGTGAGTTGTCGGGAGACCGTACCTGTCGGGAAAGTGGCGTCGGGAAACTGACTTGTCGGGAAACTGAGTGTCGGGAAATCGACCTGATACCATAATTTTCCAGTATTCGTTCATACTGTAGTAATGGCCCGGATTTTGCAGATTTTTTTTTTTTTTTTTTTACACTTTTATTCTGAAATTGATTGGAATTTGTTATAAGAAATAACGCATATATTTAAAAGTAGATTTAAAAAAGATAAAAAGAAAGAAAGATAAAGATAAAGATAAAAAGCATCTTGATATGACACAGATCTAGACTATGCTTTTCAATATATGTCTCAAAATAGGTTCTCAAGAATTAATTTATTTAAAAATTGATTGATTACTGAGGCAAACAAACCTTAATATTGCAGGAAAGGTACCGAAAATTAGTTTCCCTGCCAGAGAATAAAATGTTCTTAATGTCATAAGATACATAAACATTATTAAAATGAAATTTTTATGAACAAAGAATTCTTTGAACGACAAAATACATTATTCGTTTCTTCTTACATTGTTACACACAACAATTGTACACAACAATTTATTGGAACAATTTTTAAGGTCAACGACTGATTTAACAATTATTGAAATAATTTTTTATTATTTGTCTACGAACAATTGTTGAAATAATTTTTCAAGAATTATATAGTTGAAACAGTTGTTTTGTGTTAGAGCATTTTTAATGCTTTTTAAGAATTTTTTTTTATAAATCGAGCCTTTATCTTTCTAGGTACAGAATGTATTTTTTGACTCCATGAAAGATATGGCATAAGCTGTAAACAAACTTGAAACTGCGAAATGGTGCAGAAATTTGATTGCAAAATTCTTCATGAGATTTTGTCGGAAAAAGATAGAATCAGCCAACATTTTATAAACTGAACTGTAACAAATGATTTGAATGACACAAATTAATAGAGCGTATTCTTTAACCCTTTCAGGGTCGGTTATGCCACTACAGCATCACTTAATTTTAATTTTGGACTGCAAAATCTCATTTCGGAAATCTTTTATCAAAATTTTACTTTTATAACATAGCAGAAAATGTCGTCAATTCTTCTTATTTTAATTTTTCTCGTGAAATTCCAGTGGCAGTGTAATTTAAATGATCCCAATTACCTTGCGCCGCAAAGGGTTAAACTAGGCATTCAATGTATGGATTGTTCAATAACAGGTGGACATTTATATCATTAAGTTATTTTTGCGTAACAAAAATAACTTTCATACATGAACATCAATCTTCTCAAAATTACCTATACGACTTGATGAATGTGATTATTTGAACTACCCAGTTTTCAACTAACTAATAATTTAAACACTAATAATATGGCTTGATTTTCCCTGCGGGATATCCACATTTCACATTAATCATCATTTGCGGGAATATAGTGCATTAGATATTAGATATTCCTTAACTTGCTTCTATTTTAAAAGTGTAATTTCAACGTTAACACATGTCGTTATTTTACCTTTCTAACTATTTAAGTAGCAACTTTTCCAGAAGAAACATATTATTTTGTCAACTGTAATATACGTGTCTTTTTTTTTTTTTTTTTTTTTTTTTTCTGAATGTCAATAATACAAAAAACGTTTAAAAATGTTGCAAAAAAAAAATATATATATATATATATATATATGAAAGGTATAAAAAACAGTTAAATTTAAATTATTTAAAAAACTCAAATTAAAAGTGTTGAAATCGCTAGTCGAATATATAATTGCTAATAATACGTAATAGCCCCTTTAAAGATTGTTTCCTAGTAGAAGACTTTATAATTCAGAAATCGGAAAAGAAAGGAAATTTCATATTAAACTGTAAATTATTGTAAAAATATAAAAAATAACGAACGGAAATTGCAATCGCAATCAGTCCAAAATAAATAAATAATAATTCAAGCATTTTGATATCTAGAAATATTCTATAAATAAGCTTAATTAGCAATAAAAAAGTATCTAGCGCCGGAAAAATTCAATAAAAGAATTTAATTAGCGATGTTAAAATAAATAGAAGATTTATGATTCTAAATTAGGGTTTCATTTCAAATATAAAACTTTAAATAATTGCATTAATGACTTGGCGAATTGGCGGGATTAAAGTTCCAGATGGCCTTTGGAAAAACGAAAGTACAACCAATAAGGAAAAAAGAGAAGGCTTGTTAAACCAACTAAAGAAAATGGGAGAAGTTTAGAAATACGTCAAATTACACCAAAAAAGAAGGATTTAAAAGATGGAACTCACCAAAATTTAGCTCATGCCACAGTTTTCTAGTGCTACCTTCGGTCTCTGCAAGGGATCCTGGCCCACGGAGAATCGGCACCCGCCGATCGTGCCATCGCGTAACTGTCCGGAACTAGAGCGAATACCCGCTCAGGGTGTCTACATTCAGACCAAGACTGTACCTTCAACTTAATAAAGGATTACTCGTTAACTGATGGACTCCTCATCATTCCTAATATGCTTACATTACTGGAATATTACACTTAATGTATACAATTTAGTGTATTTATCGAGAGTTATATGGCTCTATTTTTTTTCTCTCGATTAATCACGCGTTTTTCACATTTACTTTTAATTACTCTGTGACAAGTATCACTTTCTTGAGTTGACACTTTAAGATTTTTCTTTTTTAATATGCTTGATTCAATTACTCATTTTAAAACGCAAAATAGATCTGTTTATTAAAGGTATGAGTCCAAGGCAAAAGGATATATATCTTTTGTCTTGGATATATATATATATAGATAGATAGATATCTTTAGGAAAAATTGTCTAATTTAATGAAAGTTAAAAGAAAAATCAGCGAGAGTGAAATTCGACATTCTTTTTCCAAAAATTTATTTCTTTCTCTCTCTCTCTTTTTTAATGATATAGCTTCTTTTTTATTGTTTGTTTGTTTGTTTAATAATGTTTAACTTGCATTAATAATTAAAAAGTTAGGGAGCCTTATTTAAAACATATACTAACCCTTTAACTGCCGCGGGCGTATATATAAGATATTTCGAAGTACGATCTTTTATATTGTACTGCTATCAGTGGAACGACTGACACGGCTTTACAATGCAATAAGAAAACCTTGAATGTGATTTTGACAATATTTTCGAAGGATTTACTCATTTCAGAATTAAAAAAAGATTGGTAGCACTGAGAAGCAAACCTCGTAAGATTTCCTCAGCAGTTAAGGGGTTAATAAACGAACCATATTTGTCATAAAATTAATTTCTTTATTTCCTCTTAAAATCTTATAGTAATCTTATACTTGATTTCTGCAATACATATGGTTTATAATAATTATTTTAAGGCAATATAACTCCTTTTATCGCCAGTTAAATAAAAATTTGTAAGATAAAAACAGTTATTTATTAAAAAGTCTTAATGTATTTTTAATTACTTCCATAGAACATTTTATGGATGTTTTGACGATTAATAATTCACCTTTATGCTATTAAAAATAGTGTCCCAAATTTTGCCAAAAAATTGTATCAAAGTAGTCCAAACAAATATATATATATATATATATATTTGGTGTGGTAAAAGTTTAATCAATTAAGTAGGGTCATTTTTGTAATAAGTTTTCTTAAAATGGTAAACCACAGCGCACTAAATTTCTAATAGTATTTATTGGTTGCAAATTGGTTGCTGCCATTTTCTAATGTTATTTTTGTTTTATTATTATGGATATTATTTATGTATTTATTTATTATTTTTTGTGGGAAACTTAGGGCATTTTTTTTTTTTGTGTGATTCATTTTTATCTTAACCATTTAGTATATAATAAGTTGTAAATTCCAAAATTTATTATAATTAAGATTATTGCACACAAAGAAAACTTACTACGGTATAAAAGTTGATAGATGTATTATCATCTCCATAAACTTTTCATTTATTTACTGTCATTTATTTCAGAACTATAAACAAAGTAATATCAACTATAATTAAATTTGACCTTGAACTCCGCGAGTGAAAGATTTATAGACTCATAATGACTTTCTCTTCTCTAAATAAACATTTTCAAACCAATATTTATTTTACAGAACTATTAAATTCAAACTTTATGGGAAATCATGTTATTCTAAATTACTGTTTTATTTATTTCAACAATGTAATTTAATGATTGTATAAACAAAATAAGATATTAATTTTTCCTTTCAAATGTCATAATATAATATAATATAACAATTTATGATCCATAATGATATACTTAAAAATTGTAATTTAAAAATTCTTCTAGCAGTCTGTAACATTTCCTCAACTAGTAAGGATGCATAAAAATGCATCCCTTAAACTTTATCCAAATAAAAAGACATTTATAGATCAAATTATTTGCAGTATTATTTTAGCTAATTTGAATGAACATTCTTTTCATTATTAGTCAAACCTCGTTAGAATAATAAGTTACAAATGAAATTAGGATTAATTCACCAGTTTGAAGATGACCCTTTTTTGGACTACAATATTAATTGCCGGAGACAGAAGCTCCTACTGCACTACTAAATACAAGGTAAGTGAAGAACTTATTATTTTTCTTTAAAGTCTTACCTTGTTATGATTTTTCAATAATGATTTACTCAACATTGATTATGAAGACCGACTTAAAAATCTCTGGCATACAATAATTAAATTCATATTACATAGGCTATTAGTGGTGGAAGTTATTACTGTAAATTAAATTAAAATTAACAATGGCGTCTTATAAAGACAATGCAATTATTGAGAAGCTCAATGCTTCTAATTATGCTACGTGGTCTTTTAAGCTAGAAATGTTATTGATAAAAGAAGATCTTTTTGACGCCATAACTGAAACTCCACCAGAGCCTATCACTTCAGATTGGTCCAAAAAAGACAAAAAAGCCAAAGCCATGATAAACCTATTTATTAGTGATGATCAGATAGTACATGTAAAGGGTTTGTCCACGTCAAAAGAGACATGGGTCAAGCTAAAAAATTTACACGAACGTACAAACCTTTCAAGCAAGTTATACTTACTAAAAAATTTGTATAGCTGCAAATTAGCCGAAGGAGGCAACATGATTAAACACATCACAAACATTTTAGAAATCAAAGAGAAACTTACTGCCATCGGCGAAAATATAAATGATTCTCATCTATCAGCACTTTTACTGTGTTCGCTACCTCCGTCATATGATCCTCTTATTACTGCTTTAGAAGCAAAATCTGAAGAGGATCTTACACCAAGTTATATTCAAAGTAAGCTGATGGATGAATATAACAGAAGATCTAGTAATAACAAAGCGTTGCAAGTTGATGATAATGCCGTAGCTTATCAAATTAAAAGACACAAACAAAACTTTCCGAAAAAACAAGTGAATAAATTCTGCACATACTGCAAGATGAAAAATCATAATACCAACGACTGTTGGTACAGAAAAGACAAAAACAAAAAACAAAACTATTCATCAAGTTGCTATAACAATAAAAATAAAAACTTTAATTCATCTTTATGTTTTGAAAATAGTGAACCAAAAATGAAACATGACAGGGATGAATCAAATGCATCCGACGATGAAACTCATACAAGAAATAAATTAAAAAATTTAGCATTCATCGCCTGTAAAGAAAACAAAAACAATTGGATCGTAGATAGCGGCTCCTCCTCGCATATCACAAATAACAAAAATTTATTTAGTGAAATAAAAAATTATGACAATTCAAATGTTGTCATAGCAAACGGAAATATTTTAACATCACAGGGCTCAGGTGATGTAGTTATTACTACCGAAACATCTGAGGGGGAAATAAACAAAATAAAGTTACTCGACGTACTTTTTGTACCAGACCTCGAAACAAATTTAATTTCTGTTAGTAAAGCCACCAAAAATGGCTGCACGTTAATTTTCAAAAATGATAAATGTATACTACAAAAATTCGGAAAAACCTTCCTTGAGGGGGAACTAAAGGGTAACTTATATGAAGTAAAACAACCCCAAAACAGTTCAAATGAACATATTAATTTAACTCACGAATGTAACAATAAGAATTGTATCACGCTTTGGCACAAGCGGCTCGGTCATAGAAATTATGCTGACATAAAACACATTATGGATAAGGAACTAGCAGTGGGAATTAATATAAATTTCTGCAAACATGACAAAACATGCGAAACATGCATTAAAGAAAAACTGACAGATTTACCATATCCACAGCAATCTAAATACAGGACTAATAGAGTACTTGAATTAATACATACAGACATCTGTGGGCCATTTCAAACACCCACCATAGGGGGGAAAACATATTTTTTAACGTTCATCGATGATTACACCAGATTCTGCATGATTTATCTCTTGAAACATAGAAGCGAGGTATTAACCATGCTCAAACAATATATAGCATTAGTCAAAAATAAGTTTGGTAAATTACCTGAAAGAGTCAGATCTGATAACGGGAGAGAATATGTGGGAAGTGAAATAGAAAATTACCTAAATCAAATGGGAATTAAACACGAACTTACAGTTCCTTATTGCCCAGCACAAAACGGAGTGGCTGAAAGGAAAAACAGAACACTGGTAGAAATGGTGAGAAGTATGCTATCAGAAGCAAATCTAGATAAGCAATTTTGGGGGGAAGCTGTCAACACAGCAAACTATATTATTAATAGACTCCCCACAAAAGGAAATAATAAAAGTCCCTACGAATTATGGAATGGAATTAAACCTAATTTATCTCATTTGAGAGTATTCGGGTGTAAAGCTTTTGCGTACATAAACAAACAAATAAGAAGAAAATTAGACAATAAAGCGCAAGAGGGAATCTTCGTAGGTTATGACTATAGATCAAAGGGATACAGGATTTACACGGGAGGAAAAGGTATTATTATCGCAAGAACGGTTAAATTTATAGAAAATCAAAACTCTAAACTCTCATCACAAGAAAAACCAGAAAATGATATTAGTCAAAAGGAAACTGTAAATGTAGAACTTAATGACACACCTGAAAATAACACCGAACAAACACTTGAAATAAACAATGAACCTAGAAGATCCTCGAGATCTAATATCGGTGTACCTCCAGATCGACTAATTTACATGGTAAAACATGATCCAATACATGAACCGCAAAGTTGGGCGGAAGTTCAAAATCTCACAAATCCCGTTGAGAAAAATAATTGGATAAAAGCAGCAGAGGATGAAATATCATCGTTAAAAGAACACAACACGTGGACATTAGTAGATCCACCACAAGGAAAGAAAATTATCGGTTCAAAGTGGACCTTTAAAACAAAATATGATGACTCCGGGAAAATACAAAAATTTAAAGCACGACTGGTAGCTCAGGGATTTCTCCAAAAATTTGGGGAAGATTATGATGAAACATTTGCACCGGTGGTGTCCTATACTACAATACGTTCTTTCCTAAACTCTGCAGCTTACCACAAATTAAATGTAAGACACATAGACATTAAAACAGCATTCCTACACGGTGACTTAAACGAAGAACTGTATATGCAACAACCCGACGGTTTTATTAATCCAGGGGAAGAAAATAAAGTGTGTAGGTTGAACAAATCAATTTATGGGCTTAAACAAGCTGCTAGAGCTTGGTACTTAAAAATTGGGAGTTTCCTAAAAACCCTAAATTATGTCGAGAGCAAAGCTGATTCATGCCTCTATGTAAACAATACGTCAGACAACATTTCATTTATTATAGTATATGTCGATGACATATTAATTGCCGGAAATAACGGGCAAATTAATGAAATAATAAGGAAATTAAGCAAAGAATTCGAAGTTAAGGATTTAGGAGAGGTTAGTTTCTATTTGGGCATGAAAATAACTAGAAATGATAGAGGGGATTTCGAAATAAATCAAAAACTCAAAATCGAAGAGTTAGTACGTAAATTAAATTTAGAAATCTCTAAACCAACATATACACCAATGGAAACAAATTACTTAAAATTTGATGATAATGATAACCCATTAGAAAACAACACTAAATACCGACAAACAATAGGAAGTTTGCTATATTTGGCTACAGTTAGCCGTCCTGACATATTAGCTGCCGTAAACATATTAAGTAGGAGAAATGAAAGTCCAAGAAAAAAGGACTGGGAAACAGTAAAAAGAGTTGTCAGGTATTTAAATACCACAAAAAATCTAAATTTCGTTATCAGTGCCAATGAAAAACCTAAACTGGTAGTTTACGCAGATGCGGACTGGGGAGGAGACAAGTCCAACAGAAAATCAACATCAGGCAGTGTTTTCATGATAGGAGATAATCCTATTCAATGGATCACAAAACGGCAAAATTGTGTCGCTCTTTCGTCGGCTGAGGCCGAATTTATTTCTGCCACGACTGCTGCGAAAGAAATCATGTGGATACTAAAATTATTAAAAGACTTGCACTTGCCTCAAGAGTTACCTATCAAAGTTTTTCAAGACAATATTTCGTGTATAAAACTGATAGACATCGGTTTTACTGCAAAACTGAAACATGTTGACCTGCAATTCAACTACTTAAAGGATCTAAAAGAAAAAGGTGTGATAGAACCCGAATATTGTCCAAGTGAAAAAATGACTGGTGATATCTTCACCAAGGCACTTCCAAGACAGATTCACGAAAAACACCGAGAGAAATTGAAACTGATTAGTGGAACTTAAAAGATTTATGGAGCTGAAGGGGGAATTGATAGATGTATTATCATCTCCATAAACTTTTCATTTATTTACTGTCATTTATTTCAGAACTATAAACAAAGTAATATCAACTATAATTAAATTTGACCTTGAACTCCGCGAGTGAAAGATTTATAGACTCATAATGACTTTCTCTTCTCTAAATAAACATTTTCAAACCATTATTTATTTTACAGAACTATTAAATTCAAACTTTATGGGAAATCATGTTATTCTAAATTACTGTTTTATTTATTTCAACAATGTAATTTAATGATTGTATAAACAAAATAAGATATTAATTTTTCCTTTCAAATGTCATAATATAATATAATATAACAATTTATGATCCATAATGATATACTTAAAAATTGTAATTTAAAAATTCTTCTAGCAGTCTGTAACATTTCCTCAACTAGTAAGGATGCATAAAAATGCATCCCTTAAACTTTATCCAAATAAAAAGACATTTATAGATCAAATTATTTGCAGTATTATTTTAGCTAATTTGAATGAACATTCTTTTCATTATTAGTCAAACCTCGTTAGAATAATAAGTTACAAATGAAATTAGGATTAATTCACCAGTTTGAAGATGACCCTTTTTTGGACTACAATATTAATTGCCGGAGACAGAAGCTCCTACTGCACTACTAAATACAAGGTAAGTGAAGAACTTATTATTTTTCTTTAAAGTCTTACCTTGTTGTGATTTTTCAATAATGATTTACTCAACAAAAGTGAACCTCCGAGATATTAAAAATACTTACAAGCAAAAATCTTAACATTTAAAATTTCATCTTCATTTTTTACATGTCTCATTAAATCAAGGATATTAAGCAATTTAAGCAAAATTATATTCATTTCTCTTTCTTATCCACGGTAGCAGTAAAAATCGAAATTTCAAAATTGCCAGGTCATTAAACATATTATATGCTCGATTAAACTTGAAATTTCTCAAGGTGAATAATCAGGTTATTATATTCATTTCTTTTAATGATATACAGTATGCATAAATATATTTTATTTAACGTTATTAAACATCTATTTTAAACTTTTATTTAAAACACATTAAAACACGTTTCATTATTATTACTTTTTACTAATTATATATGTAAAATATTGTTTATTTATTTATTATTTATTTAAGATAGTCAAATAAATCAGTTATTAAATTAATTTCTTAAAATATATAACAAATGCAATCATCAAAATTTTAAACAAGTGTTTCCACCAGATATATTTTTTGATATTATAATAGCATAGTTATATGATTAATAATACAGTTTATCATTTTTTATCCAACAGAATCTTCGAAAAAACTCAAATTCATAAAACGTGAATTACGGATATTACGTGAATTACGGAAAAAACTGGACGTATAATTGCTGAAATTCGCTTCTTGTATTCACATTTATCTGCCGAGATTTTTAAATAAGTTTGACCACGATAATATAGGAAAACGCTCCTAGAACTCCAATAGGGGTTTCTAAAACTCTCATTCAAAATGAACAAGGATTTATAAGGTTGACATGAAACTATTTTTACTAGAGCCACAATTTACAATCTAGATGTCAGTAACTGAATTTTTCTGAGTGCATGTTAACTTGAATCAATATTGTGAGGTTTTGCTAGCTTTACAATATTTTACAAAATGTATAAAATAGTCTATCTGTAGTCGGTAACAGAAGTGTCCGAACACTAGCAAAAATTCCTATGCAAAAAAATTAGACTTCATACTGTTTCGTTAAATAAATCCTTATCGAATTATGTTCTTAGACTGACTAAGAACAAGATTCGACAAGGATTTATTTAATAAAACCTTATGAAGTGTACTTTTTTTACATAGGAATTTTTGCTAGTGTTCGGACACTTCTGTTACCGACTGTATATGTATACGCATGCATATTATATATATATATATATTTTTTTTTATTTATTTATTTTTTTTTTTTTCATTCTAAAAAAAAAAAAAATAAAAAAAAATAAAAAAAAGAAAGGAAACCCCTTTAAAGCAAGCATGGTAGATTCACAGGTGTATTTTTTCTTATATTTAAACTGAGTATATAATTGAAATATTAGATATACATTTAATAGGATTTTTATCTGATTTTCGGGAAAAGAATCTCATGCAACATTTTAACAAATACAATACTTGTTTTTAAACATAAATAAACATTTATCTCATTTTAAATATTTTTTTTAAATCATATTTGTCATACAGTCAAAGTTTTAAAATTTTATATATTTTCTAAATAAGAATGAAAATCCAATATATGTGTTGTATTTAAAGAGCTCCAATAACAGAAGTTATTGGATAAATAATTTATAAACAAACAATTAAATGTTTTTATAAAGTAGAAAAACAAAAAGAGGTAAAAATTACGGTCTCCGTGAAACATTTCTACTTGGAATAATATTTCAATTCCGTTGTATGTGTAATAAAAGGGAATATTTGAATATTTAATATTTTATATATGATTTCAAAGGTAAAATTGTATTATTCAATGTTTAGGTATTTAGGAATATGTTAATAATTCTTTCTGTAGTAAATAAGCAAAGAAATAAATAAAATACTTTAAATTTTTACGCTTCAATATAAGCTTTTCATATTAATGATTGAAAAGGCATCTATTTTATTGCTTTTCTGCATAAAATGTATTTCAAAAGCTTACATTAAATTACTGTTAAAACCTGTTTTAATAAATAATTTTTTACTTTTCCTTAATATAAATAGAATATATAATTTTTTAACTTATAAACTCGTTTATATTCATAAATAAATGAGAACTTATCTCAAAATATTAATTTTTATTTGAAACAAAAATTAATTTTCATGTATAATAACTTTTTAATTTAAAAATATACTTTTATTTGTGCAAAAGGTTTGTATAAGAATTCAAAAAATAAATAAATTTAAAATTCATAATGGAAAAATATTTAAAAATTAAATAAAACACAGCATTTTACAACGTGGTTTAAAATTATGTTAATTATTTATTAATTTAATTACATATAAAAATTTAGCTTCAATCTGTTTATTTATTTTATTTTATTTTGCTAAATATTTTTCTTAATAAAATAAAGTCAAATGAATTTAAATAGCAACAGTTAATTATTTTTTCAATAATTGTAGAATTGAAGAATCAGCACAATAGATTCTCGATTAATCAGAATCGAATTCTGTCGATTACGGATAATCCGAAACTTCCCTCACATCTAAAATCAGGTAAAAAACTCAAAATACCGATTAATTCGGAATAAATCGGTAAAAAAAATTTAAACATGAGTTACTCGTCTTCTGGAAAAATTTTAATTGCTAATTAGTAGAATAATCTTAAAACTAGAAGAAGGACAAATATTTGTTACATACCGGGTGATCCAAAAGTCAGGACAAACTTTAAAAATGAATAATTCGAAAACGAATCAAGATACAAAGATACGGTTTGCACCAAACGGATGAAAAAGAAACCGGGTTTTGTGTAGCAACGAAAAAAAAAAAAAAAAAAAAAAATTAGTTCTGTTGGCGACCAACAGATGGCGCTATGGTGTTTTATTTCACCAAAAGATGATTTACAAATGAAAAATGTTTGATAACTTACAAGTCAGCTTAATTACAGTTAATTAGTACTACTACAATAACTGCTCAATGTGAGTTCAGAAGTACAGCTGTGAGACGATTCACCACATCGTTCACAGGATTTAGTAGCATTTCTTGCGTTATGGCAGACACATTTTGGCGGATGTCATCTTTCAGTGCTGCTAGTGATTCCGGTTGGTCGCGGTACACTTTTGGCTTCAAGAATCCCCACAGCCAAAAGTTACAGGGTGTCAGATCGGGAGATCTTGGAGGCCATGAATGATTAAAGTAGCGACTGAGAATGCGATATTCAGATGCATGTAAGCTTCGACAACCATTACCTTCCGCAATTGCTCCTTTTTATATCGTTTGTTGCATTGCATAATCCTACATAAGAAATCCGACAGCGCCATCTGTTGGTCGCCAACAGAACTGTTTTTTTTTTTTTTTTTTTTTTTTTTTTTTTTTTTTTTGCCACACAAAACCCGGCTTCTTTTCAATCCGTTTGGTGCAAACCGTATCTTTGTATCTTGATTTGTTTTCGAATTATTCATTTTTAAAGTTTGTCCTGACTTTTGGATCACCCGATATACTGTGAGATATGGTATCTGAGATCAATGGATTGCAAATTTTACCCAAAAGTGCGATTTGGTTTATCGTAGATGTTTGGGATTAGTCAGAAAGTCAAAATAGCGCATTTCTTCGAATTACATATGAAAGTAAGGTTTCATCCTTTCAGTCTTAACAAAACAATGGAGTCAAATTTAATAACGCTGTATTGCAATTATTTTCAACTGTTTAAATGTAAGTCTAAAAACTATTTTAACTTTATGTTAATTCCTTTCAAATTCATTAAATATTTAATCTTCTACTGAATAAAAAAATTACATTTTGTTTTATTTTTTCTTAATTTTATTTGAAATTTGCATAATTCCATTATCGATGCTTTTAGTAATCCAGGATTAAGCGTTTCTCATTAGTTCGGGTTGACAGAAAGCATACTGTATTTTTTCCTGCCAAAACTGTGAAAAGTTTGTGCCTTCAATTTTTTTAAAAACCTGAATTTAAATTAAATTAACTCTAATAATGAAATATCCTTTAATTTTCAGTTTGTTAAAGCATAAACATATCTTTCAACGTTTTAATTATATTTTCATTCATTACTTTTTTTTTAAATAACATGATTTACAATCTCCGCATTTTAAGCTAGAATATAGAGAATTACTTATCATTAAAACAAACCATAGATCGTGGTTTTAATTAAATTCCCATCTAAATAGTATTCTACAAATGAAACGGGTTGAATATTATCACTAAATTTTGTATATAGATTACACAATTCTTCGCGTATGAAACTGAAAAAAAAAAAAAAGCTCAAAATTTAAAATTAAATTGTTCTTTATACGAAAAAAGAGCAAATTTTATTATAAAAAATATTAATATACAGCTAAAACCTTTATGAACTGGTGTTTTATTACTAAGACATTAAATCAGATTAAATAAAGGAAGGAAAATTAATAACATTAGGTCTATACTGAATACGAAAAAAACATTTAATTGAAATAGATACTATTTGAAAGTATGCATTTGTAAGGTAGATTTTGAAGAATACTTGAGCTATAGGAAAAAGGTCCGCAACAAACTCCAGGAATAATAAGCAGTCGCAATAACTAAAGGAAAAATAAACTGTAGGCCGTGAAGAATAAGAATCAATTATTTCGCATCAAACATCTTTATTTAGGCAATATGGAAATCAAGAAGGTTTTTAAATAAAAATTATTTTCAACTGACTGTTATAAAGTTTAACAGACATACAGAGGGTTAGATGAGAGAGAGAGAGGGCTTCGCGATTACGTGTTCTTACGTCAAGATTTAAGAGCGAATTCTAAAGTTGACTCTACTGCCATTAAGATCAGACTGATGAATTACGCCAAAATTATTAAAACAGTGCCAAACTTTCCAGCCAAAGCTAATCCTTTGTTTGTAGAATAATTTAATATAAATATTTTGAATTTAGTAAGTTCGTTACAGCAGTTTACGCCAAGTTTTATCGCCAGAAGACCGTTATTTAAGGGAGACACCCAGACTAGGATTTATTGCACATCCTGTGATAAAAAAATATAAATTACTCTTTAATGATATTAGAACGGAAATGCATTGCTTAATTTAGCTTCGAATAAATAAACATACGCAATTTAAAAGAATGAAAATGTAATTATGTATCCAACGGCTTATGACTGGAAATAATATTATTTTATATTTTATTTATTAAATGATTTAGAAGAGCTTATGAATGTCATTTAAAAGGAATATGTTTTTTTTTTTTCTCAGACGATTTATTAATAGCATAAGGGATAAGTATTATTAGAATTAAGATATTTATTATAGACAAAAGCGAATAAATAAAAGTAATTTAGAATTTCGTTATCTATTTTTATTAGCTATTTAATTTATTGAAAATATAATAATTATTTATTGCCTTTATTTAAAGCTGTAATTAAAATTAATATATGTGAAGGAACGACTTCACAGCATTTAAAGCAATTACATTAAACGGACTCAAAACGAAGTTAAAAACACACTGAATGCGACTGTCGTCATGTCCATAATTATCCTTTACATTGATGAAGAAAGTGTTCAACAGCAAATTGTAATTTAATTAGTATTATATCTCAGATATAAAGCATAATAAAGTTTTTCAATTAGCTAAGATAGCATCGTAATCTAGATTCTTTAATTATAAACCATAACCAGAAATAAAAAAACAACCAGTCCCAGTAAAATTGATGAACATGTATTAATAAAAGAGTGACTGATATCACATTTATCCGTGTACTATTAAAACGCAAGTTTCTTTACGAATCATAAAACAATTAAGGACAAATCATTTTTTTTTTTTTTAACTAATCAATGTTAAATTCAATTAGTTAAAATTTGATACAGTTTCAGCACAAATAGAAATAAAAATTGTAGCATTCCATAGTACCGAATTACCGTAATAAAACATATTACAAGGATACATATAATTCATTACTTAAAGAAAAATATGCCAGTGATAAATGACGCTGTCAATCCACACCAGAAATCCCCCTTTAAAGAATACAAAGGAATTATGTGCTGAATACGCTGATTTTTTTTTTTTACTCCGAATGCAATAAATTTGCGTATTGATTGTCATATAGAAATAAAATTAGTCAATCCGTAGGATATTTCATGCGACTAAAAAAATCTAAAGCCATATTTTTAGAAACCCTTTCTGCCAATCGTAAACTTTAGGACTTGTTCATAATAAGGAAATTTTTGGTGCACAGCGCTTTGTACCGAAATACAAACGTTATACTTTGTAGTAGTTTCTGAACTGTAGAAATCGGTCTCTGATTGTACAACCAATACTCTTATAATTTGAAGAAAAAAAACTGTCTTTTAATGTGCAACAAAAACTTTGTTTTACGTTGTCAACAATGACATCTTTAACATTTTATAGGCACTTCAAGATTAAATATTTAAAATTCTGACATTTACAAAACGCGCTATCTCATCTGAAGACATTTACAAGACATATGTCTATGTCATACGTGTTTTAAGTGGTGAAATAGACAAACCATAGCCGAAATATTCCCTTAAATTTATAATTAAATAGTTAAATAATTTTATAATTAATATATTATAATTTTGTAAATAACGCACGTCTATCTAACGACATCCTAAACGTGAATGTCGTAAATCATAGAATGAAACAGGCATGCATCTGCAAAAAAATTAGTTCGAGACATGTTATACGTCACGCATTTCCTTTGAACGTGTGGAAATCTCAGAATTTCTATTATTGGACCCTAATCTACTGGACCCGATGGGCGACATATGATTTTCGCGTTATTAGATTTTACTGCTTATACTCTGTATCTTATTAGAAAATTTCATGTCTAACAATTATTTTATTAAACCCTCTATTTTCTAGAGAAATCTTTATTTAATATTTTTTATGTAAAAAAAAGAAATGAAATTGAGTTTTTCTCATAAATAGCAAGAGAAAAGAATTCACTATTCGCACCTCTTTTTCTTCTGTGATACAAGAACCAAAACCTAAGTGTTGTTAGCTCCAATCAATATTTCTGCACTGAAAAAAAAATGTGAGTAGTATCTAAAATAAAAATTGTGGATCTAGTAAAAATAATAATGAATTCTATTTCTTTTTACTAGAGAGATCTAAAAATCCCTATTAGAATTCTACAGTGTTTTCCTATATTATCGTGGCCAATCTAGTTTGAAAATCTCTGAATCCGAACATAACAGCCGAGTTTTAACAACTATGATTTTGTTTTATGACCCAAATTCTAAGAAATCAAGCAAGAATTTTTTTACAATATTCATAATACACATAATTTTGTGTCATCATGTAGAAAAGTGTAGATTAGAAATTCTTGATCATTTCGTTTACCCAAGTTGTTTGTTTACCTTGAACGCATATAACTCAAAAAACTGTATTTCTAGTTTAGAGTTTCATACTTCTCTTTATGTCTTGTCGGACTGAGCAAGATACGTCCGTCTGGACTGCTATGTCGGCAATGCATTAGTCTGCGAGTATGCCTTCCCGTCCGCGGCAATGTTAAACCGTTAGCAGTGCATTTCTTCTTTTCTTTTCTTTTCGTTTTCTTTTTTTTAATCGCACGGCGCTTTTTTGTGACTTAGCATAGGCCGGGGGACCATTGATGACCATTTGATGACTGCCGAAATTGATGACCATTTGTGAAGGAGCTCCCAATGAGCGGTCATCGCTACCCCTAACAGGAACACTACATTCATGCCTTCTCCGGGATTCGAACCCAAGCCCAAGCGTTGAGGAGTCAGGGACGCTAACCACTACACAGTCTGGGCCACAATACATTTCTATGTTTACGAATAATTTTCTGTCTTCCGAGAAGGTTAGCAATCAACAGTGTATTAAGGTAAATTTTACGATAGCAAAATACTGAGCCTTCCGTTTACAGTCGGTAACAAAAGTGTCCAAACACTAGCAAAAATTCCTATGTAAAAAAAGTACGCTTCATACGGTTTTGTTAAATAAATCCTTATCGAATCATGTTCTTAGACTGACTAAGAAGAGGATTCGACAAGGATTTATTTAACAAAACCGTATTAAGTGTACTTTTTTTACATAGGAATTTTTGCTAGTGTTCGGACACTTTTGTTACCGACTGTACGTCTGTGTTTAGTAAGGAGGTTACTGAGCTTCTCAAGGGTAACTGTAGCAAATTCCTTTATTTAATTTCAGACTCTTAACACATCCAGAGACCCGTGTTTCAACAGGACTATAGTAAAATTGAAGATCGTACTTATATTAATAAAGTAAAGATTTCATATTGTTATTTAGCTAAACTGTCCAGATCTAATTTCCTCTGTAGATCTCTGTTATCGTGAGTGCAGTAGATTTGGCTTTCTGAGAATTATTGCCTTAATTGTTTTTTTTTTTTTTTTTTTTTTTTTTTTTTTTTAATAATAACAATGTAGATAAAACTGAATGTGGCAGTTAGAATTATCCCTATAGCAAATTTGGTGTCATTTCATTTTGCTATTTTGCTTTAAAAATACAAAGTATAACAAATGTGTGTTAAAATAATGTGCTGTTATAGAAACAGGTCATTGTGTGCACGCACCAAATTTCCCAGAATTTTTTTTTATTATAAAAATAAAATTATAAGGAATAAATGAATAAAGAATAAGAATAATAATAAGAGTAATGATTACTCCAAAAACTTATGCACGTATTTACTTAAGAGACAGGTTTGTTGATAATATAAAAAATATTGAAATAAATCTCTAACTTTGCCGAATTTATTATTCATGTTTATTATTTTAAATTAATGTTTGTTTACTTTGATATCAGTTTTTACTTCCTTATACAAAGTATAAGAAAGTATAGTAATCCCGATTTGCGAAATGGATTTTTATTTCACATTGCTCGAAAACGAATGATCGCTTAATGTTGCCAATTTATACGTGTGGCTGTCATGATGTATAGTTGTACACCTGCAAGTGTCGTCTTAACACGAGCTCTCGTTTTAGAGATATAAGCGATTTTACACGATTTTTCATGACGTCTATATGTGTGTCTGTCTGTGCGTGTGTGTGTGTGTGTGTGTGTGTGTGTACAGTCGGCTGCAAAGTTATTCGAGCACTAGCAACAATCCTTGTCAAAAAAAAGTACACTTAATACAGCTTTGTTAAATAAATCCTTGTCGAGTCATGTTCTTAAACAGTCTTAAGAACATGATTCGACAAGGATTTACTTAGCAAAACAGTCTTAAGCGTACGTTTTAAATATAGGAATTATTGGCTAGTGCTCGAATAATTTTGCAGCCGACTGTATGTCACATAATTCAAAAACGGTTGGACGTAGAAAGTTGCGAATTGGTACATAGGTTTGTTACAACATATAGTTGTGAACCTCCCTTTTTGGACTTTGTATGATTTTCCGTTTTGGATATATTTAGGAAAATTAGGTTCATAGTGACCAAAAATACATAGGTTTTGGCCATAATGTATCAAAAAACGGTAATAACTCAAAAACGGTTTGGACAAACCTAGCAATTTAACTGACTTCCCGTCCAGCTAGATATCTGAAACTTTCAGAAAAGCTCAGAACACGTTAACAATGCGTTTTTTAAATATTTTCATCCAACTATTTCCGATACCTGCTGCCTTCAGCAGCGTTTATGTAATTCAACAGAAATTTATTTAACTAACTCCCCGACTAGCTTGACCTTTGAAACTTTCAGAATAGATCATAACACGATGAAAATGCATTTTTTAAATACTTTTATCCAACTGTTTAGGGTCCCTGCTGCCTTCGGCAGCGTTACCAGTACAAATCTTGCAATCGATTTTTAACTAACTTCTCGACTAGCTAGACATTTAAAACTTCCGGTAAAGCCCAAAACATGGGGACAATGCATTTTTAAAATATTTTTAGCCAATTGTTTCGTGTCACTGCTGCCTTCGGCAGCATTTATATGATTCAACAGAAAATTTATTTAACTAACTATAAGACTATATAGACATTTGAAACTTTCAGAATATCTCAAAACACGGTGAAAATGCATTTTTTTAATACTTTTAGCTAACTGTTTCAGGTCCCTGCTGCCTTCGGCAGCGTTTATATGGTTCAACAGAAAATTTATTTAACTGAAACTTTAATTTCTGAAACTTTCAGAATAGTTCAGAACACGGAGAAAGTGCATTTTTAAAAATAATTTTAGCCAATTTTTTTGGGCCCCTGCTGCCATCCTCAGCATTACCAGTACAAATCTTGCATTCCGTTTTTAACTAACTTTCAGAAAAGTTCAGAACAAGGTGATAATTCATTTTTTAAAATATTTTTAGCCAACTGTTTCGGGTCCAATGTCAATGTTTTTTAATATTATGTACATTTCTAAAAGTGTATAAGGAAGTCATGTGGTGCCCACATCAATTTTTTCTTTATTATACTTGCATTACTATTTTTTTAGCTAAACATAAGAATTAGCTTTAAAACATTTGTAAAGAAATCAAAATTAAATTAAATAAAAATTAAGACATTTTATGACGTTTTATACTTCAGAAACCAAACATAAAAATTTGATGAATGAAAGAAAATTCGATGAATAATAGAAAATTTCCCATTGCAAGCGGTTTTAATGTTTTCAATATACAATAAAAAAATTAAATTAAAAACAAGGTAAGACATAAAAACAAAAAATCATGAACATTTCTCATAAAAAATTTATTCAAAAGAAAATTGAAAAGAGTAGCTTACATTCATGAATAATTTATAAGCACATAATTGCTTACATGTATTATATACTTTATCGTGATTACATATAAAGGAAATGAAATTACAAAGGTAAGCATTTGAATATGCACTTACTATAAAATTTTCATGATATAAAATTCAGAAAAAAATGTAATATAAATGGTCTTCGAAATTTTGGATGGAATATGTGCCAAACATGTAGTTTAAAATAAATATGTGTATTTCATCAATAAAACGGAAATATTGTAGCATGCATTTACTTTGGTAAACATGAAATATAGGTTTACTAATAATTTTAAAACAGAAGAACATTATTATATTTGTGCATTGGATAAATATTGATTTTGTATGATAATTTAATTTTTCAGATGTAAATAACAAAGAGAATAATAAATATGATTTTGTGTATTTTAACTATTAAGTTTTCATAAATTATATATTTTATATATTTCATAATTATATATTTCATAAATTATATATTTAGATATTTCGTAAGATGATATGTATTATAAAAATCGTGGTTTATAAATTATAAATAATATACTTTTAAAGCCATATAATTAGTTTATTACATTTTAATTGAAAATATCTATTTAAATTTGTATTAATTAAATGTCATTTTTTTTATTCTTAAAATTTCATTTCCAATTAAAACTTTAAAAAAAGTAAATATATTCATTTCAAAAGATTCTTTTTATCTATAAATCCAATTATTTTTCTTTTCATTTGGTGATTACTTTATTTTTAATATTTAATTTCTATAAATTACTTACCTTGCAAAGTATTATACAATATTTCTTCTATAATAAATAAATAAATAAATAAAAATTCTGAATTTATATAATACTTTAAAAACGAACTCTTTTAAAATAAAATTTAATATTTCATGACTGTAATATTTTGTCTTGTTTGAACTTTTTGGAAAAATATAGCACATTTTAAAAATATACTAATTAGCTCTCAAAGGATAAAATTTTCTTTTAGAATTCATTCAATGTTAAACCTATAATTTCTAATTATCTTTCTCAAAAACTAATATTTTGACATTCTAACTTAATTATGCTGTGCAAGGAAACCTAAAATATAAAAGAAAACTGAAAAGTTTTCTGATTACCTATTAAGAATAATGATTATGGTGCTTATGATAAGATATTTAAAAGCAATGCTAGAACTATAATAGAAAAACTTATAATCAGAAAAAGCAGTACAATTTTTGATATTTATCTTCTACTTTTAAATACACATGTTTAGCCATCTGACGGCCTTTCAAAAATGCAAAATTGTAATGTTGCTTTTGTTGCATAGTTATTTCAATGTACTAAATTAATATTTATTTCAACTTAAGATTAAAAGTAGAACTGTGCACATGCTTATAATTCTTATAACTACTCTTTACGAACTTTAAACATTAAATATAAGCTAAAATTCTATAAGTATATAATTTTGAATTATAAGTGTATTGGGGATAAATGAACAGCTCAGTGACTGGATATATCCGTCAGTGGATTTCATGTGGTTTACTATAATTATAATCACAGGAACTTTTGTTGCAACGATTTATAAACTATGATAAACTAGGATTAAATGTGTATATTGTTAAATTAAAAGTATACATTTTGTTGATATGTTCGGAGTATGTAAATTTAAATATATTATAACGTACCTAGATTATAACTTACAGTGTAATTTAAAATCTTGTAATGAATTTTGTTGGTACAGTCAACAAAATGAACATTTTTAACTCTGGAAAATATGAAAGAACGCAACATTTCGAGGAACAAATGCCCCAAAACACACATAAAAATTACAATTTTGTTATAACATCGATGAAAATTGTTTCTTTACGGCACACACAGTACGACGGATTGAAAATCTCGCGGGACAAAATTATATATAGGAATAAAAGTAATTTAATTATTAGTTTTTATTATTATTATTATTTATTCTTATTTGCTATTTGCTATTATTATTATATTATATTATTATTATTACTATTATTATTATTATATATTATTATTATTTACGATTAATTATTAATAATTAATTAGTTTTGTTGCAGTTATCAACGCTAAAGCTTCTTCGGGCGTATACTTAGGCATTTCTTTCTCTGCCTTTTTCAATTTTTTTTTTTTTTTTTTTTTTTTTTTTTACCTTGGTTGCTCTTTTGGGACTTGAAAGCAATTCGTCTAACATTGTAGCAGCATCGCTTTTACCAATTTGCCTCAATTTAATATTGGTAGCATGACTTAACTTGTTTAGTGTACTTTCTGTAACAAGTTATTTTACTTTCCTTGTTTTAGACATAATTTTTCTCGATTCAAAATCTTTTTTTTTTTTTTTTTTTTTTTTTTTTTGGACGTAAAATTTTTTTTACACTCGATAATCCACTTGTGCTGCGTAAATCAAAGTTTTCTAAAGATATACTAGCATTATCTGAAAGTTGAAATAATTTTCGTTAAAAACACTGTATATTATAAATATTTTTTTTTTTTTAAACTAAATAATAAATGCTTATATCTCCGTTTTTTAATATGCTATAGTCACACAAATTAAACTGGGTCTGTATTAACATATCCTAAAGTTCATTTCGTTCGCTTAAGGGCCCTCTTCACTCACTGCCGTCTGAAGCCGAACCTAATGTTATTCTCTGGGAAATTTTTCTTTATAAATAACTTATTAACTAATACATATTTTTAAATTATGTTTTCACATTCTGAAAATTCTCAGCTGTTAAATTGACGCACCTTTTCTAAAAAATTATTTTTTTAATTTTTTATATTTTATTTTGAAGCTTAAAAATACGAATTTTCAATATGTGAATTTTTTTCATTTTACAATTTCAAAATAAAATATTAAAAATTAAAAAAATACATTTTTAAAAAAGGTCCGTCAATTTAACAGTTGGGAATTTTCTGAATGTGAAAACAGAATTTAAAAATATGTATTAGTTAATAAGTTATTTGTAAAGAAAATTTCCCCATAGAATAACACTGGCTCGGGCTTCCGGTGACGGAGAGTGAAGAGGGCCGTTAACGACACAGGGTGATTACAAACATTATTGATTTTGCTCAATTCGTTTGCGGCCCCTTAAATCTTGCCTTAAACCAATATTTACTGAAAAAACATGAGGAAGACCCAGTTCTTTAAATACCCAATATTTGAAAACATTTCATCGAAAGATAAGTTTTTTAATTGAAAAAAAAAAAAAAATACTGATCGATTGCAAATCTTGCTAAACTTGTGAGGTTTGCGATGACGCAAACTCCATCTTAATTAATTAATTAGATAACTAAATAGATAAGTGAATAGCACGAGACTTGAATATAAATTATAAATAAGACTTTTATTTGAACAGATTAGTGAGAGGGCGATCTGGCAATTCCGATAGCTGAGTCAGCGTAATACGTTATCAAAATATATGTATAAGAACTAAATTAGATAATTTGAAATATCTCACCCCAGCAAACAGTCGAAGGTGTAGAGGCGGGTGCACTCTTTTACTCCACTACTGTGACTTCACTGTGGGTCAGCGGATTCCCGGCTAATCCAACTTTACATTCACGAATGCTAGCAGTAACACACACCAGCACTCATCAAACTACATAATCTTAACACAACTAAATATCCGCTAACGAAATATAACTTCATCCGAGCGCTAAGTCTAAAACTTTAGCGTAGACAGACCTCAGAGAAAACTCCACTACTCCACCATTCACCAAATTAAGAATATCCACAATCTACATCACCCCTTTTACGAAAACCATCTCCATCATACTACTTTCTACCAACTTCCTTTCTCTTCATTTCAATCAAACTTTTAAAATCGCTTCCAATTCATCTACCTCTCACAACCTAATTCCTTCGTTACAGCACCATCTCGACACAAAACTAATCCGACCTAAACTTTCGCCGAGTCACTGGCGTCGAAGCGATTTAACCATCCCACCTTGATAATTTGCTGGACCCAGCTTATTTTCAAACCAACTGTGGTGACCTTCTACAGTATCAACCTCACAAATTTTTGAGCTGGAATGTATTTTGATTGAATGAATACCTTTATAAAAGCTCTTGATATTATTATTATTATTTTTTTTTAATGTTCTTACTTTCGTCAAATCGGTAAAATCTCCTTTAAGAAACAGTTAAAAAAATGTTAAAATATCTGGTGAGAAAGAGTTATACGCCACTGCCACTGATATTATTGATTTTTTTATGTGATTGCGTCGTCAAAAGACGTAAAATTGATCTAAACAAAGAAAAGGTCGTGAATTTCCCTGTATTAACCAATTATTACACAAGTTTTACAGACAACTACAGTATATTTTATATACAGATTTGAAACAAAATCTGCAGAAACATTTTTTGACGCATTCATTTCTAAGATCTAAAGCTGGCCTTCATAATCAAGAGACCTAACAATTTTCCTGTACTAACCAACTATTACATTAAAACGAACATCTAAAATAGGATTTATGTAGCAAATTTCTAGAAAACCATCAGATGTTTTATTTCAATCGCGACTGTTATTTCCACTTTCATATTTACCATAGCTTCGCAAGCTAATCCGTATACCAAAAGCCAAATAATACATTACAAAAGCACGTCTAAAAGGGCTTAAATTGACGAAAATATTTAAAGGCTGTTTTTCAGAAGCATCCACAGACGAGAACCCTGAAACTGGGCTTAACAAATGTCTACGCTTATTAATTTTTCCGCTATAATCAACTAATAAACGAGAAAAGACTTCTAAAAGGGGGTTTACAGATTCAATTTCTAATGAAAAATTTCTACTTCCGCTTTCTGATCTTCGACTTCCGAATTTCCAGTTTACCCCCAAAATTGGCAAATTCATCTGTACATGCGACATGTCTTATATTTACAATTTCGTTGTTCTATTATTTTTCTTTCGCCTTGAAGATACGATAATCAGAAAATTGGCTACATTTATACATTATAACGCTTACCACACGCACACTGACCAATTTTTAAAGAAAGTCTTTTTTGGTCTCACGCGACCCTAAAATATGGAAATAGAGTAAAAGCTTAACATGTAAAATTTGACCGAATATAATATTTCCATCAGATACAGAAGTCGGGTAATACAATTAAAAACTAAAATTTCATATTTATTTGAAATTAAGTAATTTTTTAACTACAACATAATTACATATTTCAAACTTTATTGCTATGTACAGCGCATTTTGTTTATAACTTTTTGTATATTCATCTTTCTAACATCTAACTGTCTAATGTGAGAACGCACTTGTTACATAATATATATAAAAATTGTTTAATTTTTTTACAGCTTCCCGTAAAGTTATTGTCTCTTTAAGGTTTTTATAAATATTTATTGATTGTTATTTCAGTTTTCTTTTCTTTGTAAACTTAAGAGTTACTGTTGCATATATCGGACTACTAATTTGATCTTTAGTAAGGTTCATCGAAAGAGACACACTAGTTATTTATATAAAAGTATTTCGATTCTTTTTTACTTACTCATTTAATTAAGAAAAAATACGCAATCATTAAAATAAACTTTTTTTTTTTTTTCGAATTAAGTAAAAATTAACTAAACAACATAATAAATACACTGAAGTTAATACTGATAAATATTAAATATTTTGAACAAAATCTTTTACTTTTTGTCCTCAAATATGACATGAAGGTAAAATGCATTTTTTTTTTTATTCTACATGAAAATATCGGAATAACATTCTGGTATCGGTAAAACGTCAAATCGGCATGGAAAACAAAATTCCATTATTTGAACACCGAAGATAAATTACTGAAAACAGCAAAAGATTTATTTACTTTTGTATAAAAAAATAAACAAATAAATTACAGGATCTGATAGAAATTGTGATTTATTGATAGAAATTGGTGTTCGTTTTTTAGAAACGAAGATTTAACTATAATAATAATAAATGAAAAATAAATATATATGCAATATTGATTTTTGAATAATACTTTCACGATAGAAACGAAATCATAAATTTTGTAGACATGATTTACTTTAGATAGTAGAAGCTCACTTTTTTAGCTGTTTCTATTCATAAAATATCGCACATATTGCTTGGAATTTCTTCACTCTATGTAAATAAAGTTTTATTCTTAAAATAAAAATGATAGAAAATAAAATGTACACGGTTGTTATTCATTTATTATAAATAAGTGAACAAATATGAATGAGTTCTTATGCTAATAGAATGAAAGAATTTAAAAATAAAATATTAAGATATAAGAAATTTTTCGCGTTTATTAAAGAGAAATATACATACACTAGTAATTTTTTTAAAAAAAGTTCCGAAATATACTAATATTTTGTATACCTGAAGTAAAAGGTGTAATTATGACCATCATTTTTTAATATATTAACTGAATAATATCAATAAACCGAATATTTAATACTGAATATTATCTGTAAACAAAATATTATTGATTTATTGGAATTCAAAATTACCATTTTTTTCTGTGTATAATCCGCAGGTCTGGAAAATAAGTGTTTCACATCAGAAATTTTATTTACCAGACGAATATATTTTTAAACAAAGTTTTGTACAAATATACCATTGTTTCTAAAATTTAACTTTCTGGTGTTAAATCGATTTATCTTACCTGTTAATTATACGCAAAAAAATAGTATATACTGTCTCAGAATTACATGATTTTTGTCTCAGTTAAAAAAAAAAAAAAAAAAAAAAAAAAAAAAAAAAAAAACAAGAAAAAAAAAAAAACCTCGGTAAATTTAAATTGTCTATTGAAATGTATATTTTATTTCAAAACATATTTAAAAAAAAAAGTTTATTAAACTGATTGACTGGTTTGAATCGTTTATGATAAATAGTATAATAAAAAAAATCCATTTTTTAAATATATGTAAATTCAAAAATATGCTTTTTATGTAAATTAATACATTAAAATTTCACAAATTTAATGATTGAACATTTAAAAATATATTTTAAATGTAGAATAGTGATATTGATTTTGTTGTTATATGAACTTTAAAACAATATATTGTTTAAACCAAATATAAGTTTATTTTAGGTATGTTTTCTCTTTAGATATGAAAACACATTATTTTATAATTTAAAAAAAATTTCAATTAATCATTACAAATTATTAATTATTAAGGTAATTTATTCCTGTATAATAGCGATTTTTCCTTTATTGGAATAATGCGATAATCATCAGTGAACTTTTATCCCATCTCATCAAATATTCTGAAAATTCATTAAATTGAATGCCCCATTCCATAAAACTTTCATTTAGTTTGCAGCTATTCAGGAATTTAGGAATATTAAAAAGAGATCATTTAAGACCAATTCTGTTCCTCTAAAGTGAAGAGATGAATAAATAAAGAGGATAGACTTGACCAAAATCAAGAGTTCTATAAGTTTATGTTAAATATTTGCGAAGAATAAAATTATATCTTAATATGATTATTTTATTATTATGTAATTTTAAGATATGGATATGCCGTCTGCTTCCGATTTAAATTTTAATCTATTCGTAATTTTATTTTTGTTAAAAATTTATTACTGACATATGAAATGGTTTTTTACCACATTTCCTATAAAGCTGCATTCAAGCATAGTAGTACAATATTGCATTACTTTATCAACTAAAAATTCCTTAATTTATACAAAGCCTAAAATTATATTCAAATAAAATACAATAAAGATATGAGTAAATAAATTGCATAGACTTCACCAAATTTAAAAGTTACTTTTGCAATTACTTTTACATACAATATATATATTTTTAGCATGATGTATTTTATATTATATTATTAGAAACATTAGTAACAGTTATTTTTATACTTCTGAAATAAATTTTAAAATATTTATATTCATTTATTTATTTATTTATTTTTAATTATTTTATATATATACAAACACTTGAAATCATTATTTCTTTTCCTTTTGTTCTTCTCGTAAAGCTAAGGTGCAATAAAATAGGACAAATTACATTTTATTCCGAACAGAAATTAATTATCATTTTTTTACAACAAAATAATGGAAAAATAATTCTGGACAAGATTTTTCAATGTGAATTGTAGATCGGTACAGCGCTGCAATAACCACAAGGCTCAAAATTTAAAACTAATAACATGATTTTTAAGGATACAACATATTTTACTTTAAGAGGCATTTAAGTAATATTAGATTATTTCAATTAAAAAACAATACATAAAAGTGGTTAGGAAAATATACAGAGCAGTATGGATATAAAGGAATGAGGAAGATGGCGAACGACAAATTTTTAGATGATCTCTTTGGAAAATCAAGTAAAGGAATGCTCGCGGAAAAATCGCAAAATCACAATAAATACTAAAAATGATAGCGATTGAAAAATTTTCCGCTAGGAAGTCAAACTAATATTGTTTTTTCCCATGTACTCTATGGAAAATTTTTAAAAATAAAACAACCGCTGAGAACATCAACCCTAAACTTGGCCGAAATATAATCGCCGAAGACGATATCCGTCAGATGACGCCACCCTGGAAATGAAATACAATAACGTTCGCTAATGATATCTATTTAAATAAATGAGGTTATGAAAAAAAAATAATAATAATAAGGAATTGGTATATTCATCTGTTTTGAAAAAACAGAAATAAATAAATTGCCCTATTAATAAATCCCTCATATAATAAGAAAAGAAAATTTTTATTACTTAAATGAACGAAATGGAATTATTAAAAAATTTCTTTTTAGAATTATTAATGGCTGCAATAAACATTGTTTAATTTAAATAGTTGCTAACATCTAAAATCATATGCAACACGCCAAAGTCAGACTAATCAGTATTCGTAATATAGTGTCATTTGAGAAGGCAAATTTGTTTAAAATGTGAGAGGAAAATTCGAATACCAAGACATCTGTTGGTGAAAAAAGTCACTAATATTATATATATATTTATCTATAATAACATGTTTATCCGCGTATTTAGTGAAAACCGAAGTGATACAGCAATACAGTTTGAATAATATGTATATATCTGTTACATTTGGATCCTACGCTATATACAATCTTATACGAAGTTGCTTTCTTATGATGACAAATCAATATTTAAAAAACAAATTTTTTTAAACTAAATTCGACTTTATAATAAAAGATTTTTCAATGCTCCCGTTTATCATACTTTTTCTCTTCTTTAATGTATTTTTTATTCATATTCCTCAGTGGAAAAGAAAATAAATTAAACAAATTAAAATAACTATGCATTTATGACTACTTATGAAAATGAATCTACATATGTAGAATTGTTTATATGCCCATGAGATACTCCAAAACATTAAATATATATATAAATAATAATAATAATGAAACTCTCTTTAGAATTTTTTAAAACTTCATCACATAGAAAATACTTAGCAGTTTATAAGCAATTACATTTATCATTTACTGTTGCCTTTGGGAATATTAATGAATTTAAATGACAAATTTTCCAGGTCATTGCATCAATAATGCATTTGATCAAATTTAAAACTACCCGAGGCTTTTAATTAGGCGATTAAATAATTCTTTTTTTTTTCTTTTACAGAAAAGGAATTATTATCAACGATTTATTGATTGTTTCAAAATTACCTTCATAGAATATTATGTGGAAGCTAAATGAAGTACAATAAATGCAAACTTTTAAGAAATGAAGAAAAAGTTGAATGTTAATATTTAATGTTTAATAAAACTATTGCAAGCATGGCAGTTACTTTAATATCTTTTGTTAGTCATCCAAAGAAAAAAATAATAATTTGTTGAATAAAATTTACAAATGTGCATCAGACTTTTTCGTAAAAAACAGAAGAATTTTTTGTTATACTTAAAACATACTTTAACGTAAAACAAACATATATTTTTACAAATAAGTAAAAGAGCTTAAATAAGAGAATTCAAAGTATTTAAAACATGATATAAAATTAATAATAATGCGTTTTTTTTTTCTTTTAAAAATATTTCAATATTAAAATAATTGATCTCCCAACAAAGTAAAAATGTAATAAATAATTTCTCCACCAATTATGACGTAAAATAATCAAAATTTCTTCTCAGCGTAATGGTAAGCAATGGTTCAACTAGTACTAAAATGAAGGATTTCGACAAAAGCTGGCACGCCGATGTCCAGTCTCTTTCTAATACAGGGTCTCTAACATTTTCTTAGAGTGAAACTTGTGGTTTGAGAATAATCGCAATGTGTTGATGAGGCTGAAGAAATTTGGATTGATACTTGTGTTTTGAAATGAATCGAGATGCGGCTATAGAAACTACCCGGAAATGGATGTTGAAATGGTGTTGTGTTTTGAAATAATTTAACTTTGTGTATAGTGGCTATGGATTTTACTTAGTTATTTAATTTAAGATTCAATTAATTTCATGCTGCAGATTGAGTAAATATTGATCAATTCTTTGTTTGTTCCGTTTTATTTTATTCATTTTGATATTAGCTTTGATTGTGCTTTTTTGTTACGGGGGGAAGAGTTTTGATCCTATAAAAGCATGCCGTAACCCGGCACGTATGTCTCAAGCAATACGAGGCGTTTTTCGCAGTTTTATTCATTTATTCTACGTTTTTGGGTTTTGTGTTACATTACTTTTGTTCTAAAATATTTGGTTTTCATGTAAGTTTATTATAAGTTATTTTTCTTTCATATTTTTAATATTTTGAATGACTAAAAACATATTTTGATATCGTATATATATATATATATATATATATATATAGTGTAACAAAATTGTAGACAGTAAGACAAACATATAAACAAATTCCAAATTTGTCCATAAGATATAAAAAAAAATATATATTCAGTAATAGTTATATATATATATATATGATTTAAGCCACAATACTCACGTTTTAATGAACAGGAATACCTCTAACGCCAATAACGTAACACATGAAAAATAGCGGATTCACAACAGAACAAAATATACATCCTTACCAGAACCTTTAATAAGAAAAATGAACATTGCAAATTTTAATTACAAATAAGAAAATACTCAAAAATAGAAGAATATCATGTTAAGGAATGTTCATGTCACATATACTCTTCGATTAAAAATATTACAAGATTTTAAAATCTTTTGCAGCTGTATTAAATTAAAACTCTATAGTGTACGTCCTATCTTGCGATAAATTTTACCTTTAAAAAAAAAATAAAGAAAAATAAATATGTATTAGCTAAAAGAAATAGTGACAAATAATTATCATGAATGTATCGCATGGTGAAACAGCGTTGAAAGTATATTAAATGTATGCTACCTACAATCCATGGAGTTGGGTATATAATTTAAATATATACAAACACATAATACATTTGAACTTTCTTTATATTAGAGATAAAATAAACCAAATCTTTATATATAATATAAATAAAAATTTTTATTAATAAGTTATTTAAATATAATTAATAAATGATTTAAAAATAATTAATCCATTTTTTCTACAACAGTAAATTACTTGACGGGAAAAAATGGTGAAAAAAATTAATAATAATAAGATTCATATAGATCGAGATAAAGCATAATTATTGCAAACTTTTTTTTCTATCTATTAAAAATTCAGTTAAACGATAATACATTAAAAATTATATTTCTATCCCTATATGATTTTACAAATTCAGATGAATAGTAAAATAGTTTTAAATATAATTAAAGATCAATAAATATTATTTATTGAAAATATTAAGAATATGTCTATGCTTTAATAAATTGAAATAAACAATAAAATAGTTTTTATTTGAAGATAATATCAATTTATTTTTATTTTAAAAGAAGATCATTTTATTTTGAAAAATTTTAAGAGCTATTCAACCACAAGTTCAATTTAACTATAAAATAGTTTTAAACGAAATTGAAGATCAATTTATTTTATATTCTGTTAAAAATTTACTTTAACATAAAATAGTTTTTTGAGTAAATAGAACTTTAATTTATTTTACATAATTATTACACAATATATATAATAATTTTATAAAGCTATTGTTTAATGGATATCATTTATTTAAATGAATATGAATCGTAAATTTACAAAAATAATGTAATAGGTATTATTGAAATATTAAGAATCTTTAAATTGCTTTTTAAAAATGGCAATTTCCCAAATAATTTATTAATCTAAATTATTTTATAGTAATAAGATTTAGCAGTATCTAAATTAATAATTTTATTATAAACGTTATTCATATGGTTTGATATAAAGCAAATAAGGATGGGTAATGAATTATGGAATTTTATTGAAGGCATTAAATTATAAAATCGTCTGATCTGAAATTAAATCATAAAGTTGATAGAATTTTTTTTCAGTGAAAATAAATATGTTGTAGATATTTGTAAAACCCTTTGTATTTTTAGAAATCTTATTAACCCGTTATCAACCGAATTAATTTTGCAAAATATTATAAGCTGTTTAATTTCACTTCTTAATTAATATAGACAACTGATAGTAAAATATATTAACTTAAACAATTATCATGATAGTTTTAAATTTAAAGCCTCTCCTCATATATTGACGTTTATTGTTCCAGCAAGAAAACTTCGAGAGAGAAAACTTCGAGAGAGAAAAACTTTGAGATAACAGATTAATTTACTATTTTATGTTGACAAAGATCTCGAAAGTAAAGTATTATAATATACATTATTATTCAACTTGATTTAAGTTAGTATACCTGCGCAAAAATCAAAGATATGTGCGACGAATTAAAACAATAAAATGACTATCCAAATTATGAAATAATAATTAATGGTTTGCACATAAAACTTTCAAGGAATTTTAGAGTGGCGCTATAAACTGTCATTAAAAAGCAGAAATCATTCCAAGAAACCACAAAAAATATATGTGCCATTTTATTAGCTGTCGTCAAATGGGGCCACTGGGCGCTAACGGGTTAGAGAAGTAGCTGTTGTACCCGTTTTAAACACATGAAGTGGCAATAAAAATGAAGGAGTAATTTAAGATAAATCACTACATACAAATAAGTGTAAAATTAAAGCAATTTCTAAAAACAAATAAGTATGGTTTATGGTTAATAAAGCGTATAATAAAATTGTAATAATTATTTACTTATATTTATCAACATAGTAAGCTGTAAATGTTAAAAAAGATTTTAATAATGTAATCTGATATTAAAGTCATCTCCACATTTTTTGAACAGAAAGTAAATAAATGAATATATAAATAAACAAATAAATGAAACTTTGATTCTATTGCATTAAAGAATTGTACCTAAAACAATGAGTTTAGTTAAACCATCAAGATAGATAAATAAAATCTAAAAACGAATCAAGTATTATATGAACAAGAACATATGGTGTAGGTGTTAATATTTTTATTAACACCTTATGTTCATATAACAGTAGGTTGTAAAATAGAAATATAAACAGATAATTACACTGAATTGTACTATTATTAAAACATTAAATGGCCACTAAATATTATGCAAAATTAAATTAATATCAATACCACATAAATATAAAGTAAAAAACATTAAGAATATATTTTTACTTTTATGTTCTAAAAATTCTGACTGAGTGAAGTAGTTTAAAAAGTAAAAGCAAGATTTGATTCAGGCAGATAGATTTTTTCCTGAAATGAGATAGGACTCTGAAAATATTTCCGTAATTTATTTTCATTGACAGTGGACTCGTGACTAAAGTGTGAGTAAAATCGGTTCGGAAATACACTCCTTCTCATATTTATAAGGACACTTTATATTTTGAAATAACTAATGTAAAAGTAATTGTGAACAAGATTAACTAAGTGCACTTAATATATCTAGTATTCTTAAAACCAAAATTGCTATAATTTTTTTAATATGAAACAAAATTAATAAAAAAATAATGCAAAATGTGTTTTTCTCCACGTTTTTAGACGTTCATAATTATAGGGACAATCCAGATTTTTTCGTTTTATTTAAATTACTAGCGGATAAATTACAGTTGACATGCGAATTTGTTAACTACTGGGCTAGATTAATTCATATATAAGCCTTCAATTTTTCTTGGACGGACATTACTGATAATTCCTCGAAAAAAAGAACGTTCATGTAGTGAAGTATGATAAATGTGTTTTTTAAGTAGAAGGATAATTTCAATCCGCCGAATTTCTAATGAAATTCGAAGATCTAAAATTGCTAAAGGAAATGTGATCAAACGTTGAACTGTTGATTCGATAGGAGAGAGATCTGATGCAAAATCAGAGTTGTTTTACAGAGATCGAAGACTCATAATTCCCCTTACTGTTCTACTCATAATGACTGCTGCTGAATTTGCTCGTATTTTTTAACGAAAGGTTGGGGTCCACATTTATGCATGCTTAAAATAATTAATAATATGTTAAAATGATTAAAAAACCTGTAATAATTAATAAGCATTTAATGGGGGAAAGCACGTCTGTGTTAAAATTGAATAAAGACAGTAATAAATGGTAAAATGTTGCATTTTCGGATGAAAAACATTTTATTCTTGATTAACCAAATGGTTTTAACAGTTACTGGCACGATATGAAGATAGCGAAAGACAGAGCAGATTTTTTAAATGTAGATATGAATCGGGCATTTTGAAGGTGGATCTATGGTGCTCTGGGGAGCTGTTTCTACTGAAGGCAGAAGGAATTTAGTAATTTTTTTCTATTATTATGAACATCAAGAGAATATCTGCAAATTTTAAACGTAGAATTCTCAGATTTTTGTTAGATTTTGGGGGGTAATAATATTTTTTTCAACCAGACTTATATTTTTGCTCTACTTTTAGAGCAATAGGAAATAGTTTGAAGAAAGAAACTTCTGTATGCCTTTTCCATGGTGTAAAAGTTGAAAAAACCTTAACTTATGATATTAGAAATGTGTATGCAAGTGGAAAGCAATTTTAAATAGTTTAAATGTATTAAGAATATCATATATGCTGTATGAAATGGTATTGAAACTGAATATTTAAAAAAAAATGTATATATATATACCAGAGAGAATGTCTGACTGTTTAACCCTAAAAAGGGACCCCATAAAATATTAATTTAAAGAATAACTGAAAAAAAATTACTAAAATTCGAGCTGTTCTTATAATTGTGAACACCTGAAAAATCATCTTTTTACCATATTTAAAGTTTTTTAAGATAGAAAAACGATAAAACTTTTTAAATATAGTCTATTAATGAAATTCAAATTAATTAAAAATATATTTGTTTAAATAATAGTGTTCAGTGTTTAGTTAATATAGAAAACCGGGTGTCCTTATAATTATGCGAAGGGCTGTATTGCCTTAAAAAACAGTCACAAGATTTCACACAAGCAGGCTGATTTTTACACCTGAAACCCGTTCCTTGTGAGATAAATTCCTGTAAAACATTGCAAGTATTGTTAGTGGTGTGTTAGTGATGTCAATTTTTGGGACATTTTTATTCAATAATTACAAATAATTTTGAGGACTGATGCTTAATATACACTGTTAAAAATTTCTGCAAATTTAATGCAAATATTTATCCAGAGTCTCTGTAAATTTACAGTAATTCTTAGTTGAAAGCGAATAATCGAGATTCTCAATCTTTATTATGTATTTTTACGTAATTTTATTTTTTTATTTTTTTATTTAAAATTAAAAATGAGTGTTTCTGCTTTATAAAAAACATTCTAAGTCCGAAATACTTTCTGACCAATAATGAATTAAATTAATATTAGTTATTAAAATGAATGTATAAAATAAGTTTTTTAACATATCCGTTTATTTTTCTCTGTAATTTTACGTAAGACTTAAGATAATAGATTACACAGAGTTTTCTGTGGAAATTTTTAACAGTGTACATGATAAACAATTAATCTTCGATGTGATCACGCAATCATTACAATTAAAAATTAGCGATAGATATTGAATAAAAGAATTTGCTAAATGTGGCAAAACTATGGTTCCTGTATAATATGTGAATAAAATCAGTTCTGAAAAATTTCAGCAAAAATGAATCGTAAAATTTGACACAGACAACCCCAGAACCAACCCCAGAACCGAACCTAGAACGAACCCCAGAATAAATTCCTAAAGGAAGTAGAATATAGTATTTTCATCTACTAAGGACATATGTGCAATATTTCAGCAAAATCGGTTTTAAAAAGGTTTAAAAATGAATCATATAATTTGTAAGAAAGATCGCTGAAAATGATTCATATTGAATTGCCATCGATTAATTAGTCGATCACAAACTTCGGGTGAAATTGTTTTTTCCGATGTAGTTTAAATATTGACTTCAAAATTTGTCTAGACAGAAAAAACAACCAATCTAAATAAAATTGTGAATAATGATAATGATAATAATAATAAAATGTTGACAGGTTCTTAAAAGAAATAACCGAGAAAATAATTTCTTTTTTCGTTTTCTGAAGGAATTTCTTGGCTTGCTTGATATCTAAAACGTTAAAATTTTGCATTTATGTGCATTTTACTTATAAAAGTATAATTGTGCATGAGAAAAATGTTTTGCTCATAACTCTAAAAACAATAAAAATTTAAAAATGGTCGATGCATGATAGTTTAGGTTGGGTGCATGCCTCAAATATTGGTAATTTCCATATTCTATTACTTTAACATTTTTTTCATGATATCCGCCCAAATAAAGCTTACTAGACTCCCCCCCCCACACACACACCTACTTCCTTTACCTCACCTTTCTCTTAGAGATGACATTTTTAGCTTTCTTTGATGACTGGAATAAAAATATATCACAATATATTTCTATTCTGCGTGATTTACTGATAGCAGCTGAATCGGGCGTGTGCAGATGCTTTCTTCCCATACATCGCAAACTAATTAAAATGTCGAACCGATCCATAAATAAAAATTTTGAGCAGGAACATGCATAAAACACTGCCAAAAATCCTTCATTTCTGTGTAGCAGTGTTTATGTGATATACAGGCCAAAAAGTGCTATACACCCTCCATAAACATATGCGCGCAGAATATATTCTGAAGGTAATTTTGGCTTCCTTGATGTTTTATCGCAATTTCTTTTTTATTGAACGTATTTTAATGACAAAAGACTTACTGTACTTGTGCAAACATTTTTTTTTTAATTTTGCCAATATCATTAAACCTAATTACAATTTTGCAATTGTCGACAGATATAATTTTAAGTTAGGTACAGGCCTAAATCTCTACCAAGTGTCACTGAATTCCGTCCAGCTATAATCACAACATACCTGTTGCAAAAAAAGGATTCTAAATAAATAAATTTTTAAATATTTTATGGATATCATTTTAGTTTGTGTGTATATATATATATATACTAGCTGACCCGACAAACGTTATTTTGTCATATAAATTATTTCTAGAGTATATTTTGCTAGAAAAAAATAACTAACTTATTGTAAGTGTGTAAGGATGTGGTATATAAGTGGAAGATGTATGAAGCGCTGTGAACGGTGAAAGAATATAAAAATAACAAAACACCAATCATTTATTTTTTTTATTTATTAAAATTGATTCTTTAAAGTTATATACATATCGCTACTTATAACAATATTACTAAAAAACAATATCAATCCCTTAATGCAACAGAGTGTACAATATTTTTTGTTATCCCATCTTTCGCCAATACAAACAAACTGGATGGTTTGCCCACTCGAGAGCCACGTATAATTGTCCGTGTGAAAAACATGATGTGCTCAAATCTAAGCCACAGACAGACATCGTTTGGCCCTGAGACTTATTGATAGTCATTGCAAATGCCAATCTAATTGGAAATTGAGGGCGTTTAAATTGAATTGGCACATCTGTGGGTATAATAGGGATTCGCAGTAGTAATATATTTTCACCTCGGAATTTGTCATTTAAAATGATGGCTTCGATAACATTTTTCATTATTTTTTTGATGAATAATCGCGTGCCGTTGCACAACCGTTGTGGGTTCAAATTACGAAGCAAAATAACCGGAGATCCAACCTTCAGTTGTAAAATATGTGGTGGCATGAACTCATTGGACTCATTGTTAGTCCAATGAGTTTAAAAACTTTGTTGGATAATTTACAGCTTCGGTGACATCGCAAACTGTATCATTAGATTTGTATGACACCAAGTCTCCTGGTAACAAATGTTGTATCTTGAGATTCAATTCGTTGACGTCCACATTTTTGCTGCTAAAATTGCTGCCAGCCACTCATGATTTGTGTATCGTCTGTGTACATCGGGAAATATCTGGTCAATAAGAGCATCTTGAGAATCAATGATTGTGCAGAAATCGGTCGGTAATTTTATTCATCCAGTTTCATCTGTAGTAACTTTTCCATCGCCGATATCTAACAATTGTTTTGAGAATGTTTCAGCGGATGGATCTTGAAGCTTTTGAACGCACAAATTTACTTTCAGTTGTACTTTTTCAACATTACGCCACAATGACGATGATTTTAAGCACGCGTTGATCTCATCAGCGTATTTTGAACGCGGAATAACGGGAAGTGCTTGTCTGAAATCACCTGAAAAGTGTAACAGAGTGCCGCCAAATAGTTTGTCGTTGTTTTTTATATCTTTCAATGTCCTGTTCGACGGATCAATCGAATGTTTGTGTGCCATAGTGCATTCATCCCAGATAAGAATTTTACACTATTTCAGCACTGTGGCCATGGACGATTGTTTTTTTATGTTGCACACTGCGTCTGGGTTATTTTGAATATTTAGTGGCAGTTTAAATAATGAATGAGCTGTTCTGCCTGCAATGCCAGATGATGCAACAGCCAATGCGATGCCATTATTTGATCGTATTTCGGCGAGAATTAGCGAAATAAAGAATGTTTTGCCAGTTCCACCTGGTGAGCCACCCCCCCCCCCGAAAAAAAAAAGAATCCACCTTGTCCTGCCAAAACTGCGAGCATGATGCGGTCGTAAATGGTTCTTTGTTCTTCATTCATTAGTGGGACATTGCGAGCAACAATCGCTGCCATTTCTACAGTATTGTATTGTAGTTCACGATTCAATTCAGTGCTTATTAAATCAGATGCATTTCGATTTGTTGAATGCATACCGAAATGACTGAGTGGTAAGTTGGCAATGATAATGCAAAGATCTTCAATAGCAATCAATGCTTCATTGTACATAGCGTCACTGAATACTATCGTTAGATCGTTGCACCGTGAACGATGTTGATGCAATATATCATCAGTCATCGAATCTTTGTGATTATCCCATAATGTCTCTGATCGAGCCGGGAAACATGTAGTCAACACTATAGCGAATAGTAGACGAATTTGTTTTTCTGTACAGTTCAGTCCTACTTCAGCAAGCATACACTCCCACTGGTTGTCGTCTTCCAGCAAGCCGAGTGCAAGGCATGCATCTTTATACGTTAGATACTGTTGTCCATTCACTTTACGTAAATCTTGAAATGACAAAGGGCCGATGACATTAACCAATAACAGTCGAAGATAAAAGCACTCAGTCTGCCTTGGATTGACTGTAAATACTCGTCCCAAGGTGTTTGATTTGAATAAACCGGGACATGCATCAATCGGCGTGCCTATCTTGCGGATCATCCATTTTTTTGTTGGAGCCCATGTGAAACAGCGTGGTACTTCTGAATAGAGTAATGTTCGTGCAAAAGCACCAAAAGCATCCGCACGATTACACAATTCAAAAAATTCGGTGAGTGTAGTTTTTGATGGATTTATAGCACGATCAATCGCTGTCTCGCTCGTGAAATATACGCGCTGGCCATTTTCAAGATGGACAGCTAAATAGAAGGGAATGTCCTTTGTAATAACTGTGATTTATCTTATATTGGTCAAACTAAAAGAAATCTTGAATGTCATTTACGTGAACATTCTCGGTATGTTGTTAATCAAGAAATTTCTCAATCTTCTATTGCGAAGCACAGTTAGGAATTTGATCATAGTTTTAATTTTAAGAGTGCCAAAATTATCTTTCATGCCAAACACGTTTCCGAACTGGATTTTTTAGAAAATTTAGCTATTTACCTTAATCATGATAAAATTGTCAATGAAAAATCTGATTCCACTTTGCTGTCTACAGCCTGGAAAAATTTGTTTAATTCAATTAAATAACTTCCTTCATTATGTTTATAACATCATATTAGTTATAATAAAATAATTCTAATTTAAATAAAAAAAATAATAATTAATGGATAAATTTTATTAAATTCACTCATTAGTTTAATATTATTGAAAAAAAAAATAATAATAATTGTTTACTCCTTTCCTCCCTCCTCATTTTGTGGTGTGTGTGTACGTGTGTTCCTCTCTGATTGGTCCTGTCCTGCATGTTGCTTCCTATTGGTTGTTTGTGTTGCTCCTCCCCCTCTGGATTTTGTCCTGCTTTCAGTCTTGCTTTTGCCTCCAAGGCAGTTGCACGTGTTTGCACCCGATGAAGAAAGGCTACGTCCTTTCGAAACCGGTTGTGCTGATTTAAAAATTATGGTGTGTGAAGAAGTTTGAATTTCTTGCTATTAATATGAGCATTGAATGTTTTGCTCAGCAGAGGCGAATTTGGGACAAACCAACGGTTATCAATGTCAATATCTATGTTGTTGACATAGATGACCGCCATAGATGATAAGATTGTCCGCCATTATCGGGATTTCTTCGACGATACATTGGATATCCGTCAACATTTGTGATCGTGAAATTTTTCGGAAAACTTTTAGTACATTTTCCATCTGCACAAATAATAATGGCCTAAAAATTCATTTTTCATTTTAACATAATATAACTCCGTCGGATATTGACGAATTTTTTAAAAGAATATACCATTTTAACTAATTTTAACATTTTAACAATATTAACGTTGAAAAAATATTTTAAACAGTTACGGTTAAAAATTCATTTTTCATTTCAACATTAAATAAATTCTGACATCGTGTTTACGATTCTAAAATATTAACTTTGAAAAAATATTTTAAACACTTCGTAAGATACGGTTAAAAATTCATTTTTCGTTTCAACATTAAATAAATTCTGACATCGTGTTTACGACAACTCACGCCATCTAGGTGGAAAAGTTGAAAGAGTTGGTTAAAAATTAATTAAGAAAGAACTAATTAAGTTACAACTTTCATTTGTAAATCTAAACCATTCTCGAATCCACCTGAAGACACACAAAAAATTTCATTAAACTCAGTCCAGCCGTTTAGGAGGAGTTCAGTGACATACACACGCACAAAAGAAATATATATATAAAGATATATATATACATTTATCAATTGTTCCATTCAACTGTTCTAGATGATATCCAAATCAGGAAAAAAATAGGAGTCTTATTATTACTTTTTACGTTTAATTTTCAAGTTAAATTATCATTCTGAGCGTCAAATAAAAATGCAAATTGAAAGTTAATGTAGTGTGATTATAATATGCCTTTCAAAAGTTAAATGTTTTCATATAGGCTAATAATGCGTAAGCTTTAGTCAGTGTTTAATCCTACATAATATTCAAAAAAATTTAGTATGATATTTAGCATAAAGTGTTATTCAATGACTTATATATATTTCATAATTTCAATCACAGAGAATTTTCAGAGATTGTTCTTTTTTTTCCCCTCTAGGATTAGCGGCTGTATTCATCAATAACTTCAACTAGCGGTTTACCCAAAAACTTGTAAAACTTATAAAAGCAGAGTGCAACTTTTCAGAAAAAACTCACACGTTAATTCGGCCATTTAGCGGCATTGTTATTTTCAGAATTTTTAGTTGAAAATAACCAATAAAAAATTTTGTGAAATATTCGATGCTAGATGGCAGAAGCAGCGTGAAAATTTTGTTTGAAAGGTACACCGTGACTTTAGACTTTTTTAAAGTTTTTGCGTTGAAGCAGTAGTTGAAGTTGAAGGCGATATGACCATAAGCCAAGAGTTTCATTTTGCAACACTATGGCCATACTTTTTAAAAATTTATCAACTAGAAATTTATTTTCAACATTTCTATGGAAACAGTTGAGAAGTAGAAATGAATAAAAACAGATTGCTGTGTAAAAAAAAAAAATATAATAATAATAAATGTATATATATATATATATATATATATATATATATATATATATATATATATACTAGCTGACCCGACAAACGTTATTTTGTCATATAAATTATTTCTAGAGAATATTTTGCTAGAAAAAAATAACTAACTTATTGTAAGTGTGTAAGGATGTGGTATATAAGTGGAAGATGTATGAAGCGCTGTGAACGGTGAAAGAATATAAAAATAACAAAACACCAATCATTTATTTTTTTTATTTATTAAAATTGATTCTTTAAAATTATATACATATCGCTACTTATAACAATATTACTAAAAAACAATATCAATCCCTTAATGCAACAGAGTGTACAATATTTTTTGTTATCCCATCTTTCGCCAATACAAACAAACTGGATGGTTTGCCCACTCGAGAGCCACGTATAATTGTCCGTGTGAAAAACATGATGTGCTCAAATCTAAGCCACAGACAGACATCGTTTGGCCCTGAGACTTATTGATAGTCATTGCAAATGCCAATCTAATTGGAAATTGAGGGCGTTTAAATTGAATTGGCACATCTGTGGGTATAATAGGGATTCGCAGTGGTAATATATTTTCACCTCGGAATTTGTCATTTAAAATGATGGCTTCGATAACATTTTTCATTATTTTTTTGATGAATAATCGCGTGCCGTTGCACAACCGTTGTGGGTTCAAATTACGAAGCAAAATAACCGGAGATCCAACCTTCAGTTGTAAAATATGTGGTGGCATGAACTCATTGGACTCATTGTTAGTCCAATGAGTTTAAAAACTTTGTTGGATAATTTACAGCTTCGGTGACATCGCAAACTGTATCATTAGATTTGTATGACACCAAGTCTCCTGGTAACAAATGTTGTATCTTGAGATTCAATTCGTTGACGTCCACATTTTTGCTGCTAAAATTGCTCTTTCTGCCAGCCACTCATGATTTGTGTATCGTCTGTGTACATCGGGAAATATCTGGTCAATAAGAGCATCTTGAGAATCAATGATTGTGCAGAAATCGGTCGGTAATTTTATGCATCCAGTTTCATCTGTAGTAACTTTTCCATCGCCGATATCTAACAATTGTTTTGAGAATGTTTCAGCGGATGGATCTTGAAGCTTTTGAACGCACAAATTTACTTTCAGTTGTACTTTTTCAACATTACGCCACAATGACGATGATTTTAAGCACGCGTTGATCTCATCAGCGTATTTTGAACGCGGAATAACGGGAAGTGCTTGTCTGAAATCACCTGAAAAGTGTAACAGAGTGCCGCCAAATAGTTTGTCGTTGTTTTTTATATCTTTCAATGTCCTGTTCGACGGATCAATCGAATGTTTGTGTGCCATAGTGCATTCATCCCAGATAAGAATTTTACACTATTTCAGCACTGTGGCCATGGACGATTGTTTTTTTATGTTGCACACTGCGTCTGGGTTATTTTGAATTGGCAGTTTAAATAATGAATGAGCTGTTCTGCCTGCAATGCCAGATGATGCAACAGCCAATGCGATGCCATTATTTGATCGTATTTCAGCGAGAATTAGCGAAATAAAGAATGTTTTGCCAGTTCCACCTGCTGCACCCCCCCCCCCGAAAAAAAAAAAAGAATCCACCTTGTCCTGCCAAAACTGCGAGCATGATGCGGCCGTAAATGGTTCTTTGTTCTTCATTCATTAGTGGGACATTGCGAGCAACAATCGCTGCCATTTCTACAGTATTGTATTGTAGTTCACGATTCAATTCAGTGCTTATTAAATCAGATGCATTTCGATTTGTTGAATGCATACCGAAATGACTGAGTGGTAAGTTGGCAATGATAATGCAAAGATCTTCAATAGCAATCAATGCTTCATTGTACATAGCGTCACTGAATACTATCGTTAGATCGTTGCACCGTGAACGATGTTCATGCAATATATCATCAGTCATCGAATCTTTGTGATTATCCCATAATGTCTCTGATCGAGCCGGGAAACATGTAGTCAACACTATAGCGAATAGTAGGCGAATTTGTTTTGCTGTACAGTTCAGTCCTACTTCAGCAAGCATACACTCCCACTGGTTGTCGTCTTCCAGCAAGCCGAGTGCAAGGCATGCATCTTTATAGGTTAGATACTGTTGTCCATTCACTTTACGTAAATCTTGAAATGACAAAGGGCCGATGACATTAACCAATAACAGTCGAAGATAAAAGCACTCAGTCTGCCTTGGATTGACTGTAAATACTCGTCCCAAGGTGTTTGATTTGAATAAACCGGGACATGCATCAATCGGCGTGCCTATCTTGCGGATCATCCATTTTTTTGTTGGAGCCCATGTGAAACAGCGTGGTACTTCTGAATAGAGTAATGTTCGTGCAAAAGCACCAAAAGCATCCGCACGATTACACAATTCAAAAAATTCGGTGAGTGTAGTTTTTGGTGGATTTATAGCACGATCAATCGCTGTCTCGCTCGTGAAATATACGCGCTGGCCATTTTCAAGATGGACAGCTAAATTGAAGGGAATTGGAATTTATTGGATTTTATTTATAAACTCCAATTCCCTTCAACCAAATCCCCTGTTCCTGAGCTTCGAAAATGGGGTATCTATAATGTCCTTTGTAATAACTGTGATTTATCTTATATTGGTCAAACTAAAAGAAATCTTGAATGTCATTTACGTGAACATTCTCGGTATGTTGTTAATCAAGAAATTTCTCAATCTTCTATTGCGAAGCACAGTTAGGAATTTGATCATAGTTTTAATTTTAAGAGTGCCAAAATTATCTTTCATGCCAAACACGTTTCCGAACTGGATTTTTTAGAAAATTTAGCTATTTACTTTAATCATGATAAAATTGTCAATGAAAAATCTGATTCCACTTTGCTGTCTACAGCCTGGAAAAATTTGTTTAATTCAATTAAATAACTTCCTTCATTATGTTTATAACATCATATTAGTTATAATAAAATATTTCTAATTTAAATAAAAAAAATAATAATTAATGGATAAATTTTATTAAATTCACTCATTAGTTTAATATTATTGAAAAAAAAAAAAATAATAATTGTTTACTCCTTTCCTCCCTCCTCATTTTGTGGTGTGTGTGTACGTGTGTTCCTCTCTGATTGGTCCTGTCCTGCATGTTGCTTCCTATTGGTTGTTTGTGTTGCTCCTCCCCCTCTGGATTTTGTCCTGCTTTCAGTCTTGCTTTTGCCTCCAAGGCAGTTGCACGTGTTTGCACCCGATGAAGAAAGGCTACGTCCTTTCGAAACCGGTTGTGCTGATTTAAAAATTATGGTGTGTGAAGAAGTTTGAATTTCTTGCTATTAATATGAGCATTGAATGTTTTGCTCAGCAGAGGCGAATATGGGAGAAACCAACGGTTATCAATGTCAATATCTATGTTGTTGACATAGATGACCGCCATAGATGATAAGATTGTCCGCCATTATCGGGATTTCTTCGACGATACATTGGATATCCGTCAACATTTGTGATCGTGAAATTTTTCGGAAAACTTTTAGTACATTTTCCATCTGCACAAATAATAATGGCCTAAAAATTCATTTTTTCATTTTAACATAAAATAACTCCGTCGGATATTGACGAATTTTTTAAAAGAATATACCATTTTAACTAATTTTAACATTTTAACAATATTAACGTTGAAAAAATATTTTAAACAGTTACGGTTAAAAATTCATTTTTCATTTCAACATTAAATAAATTCTGACATCGTGTTTACGATTCTAAAATATTAACTTTGAAAAAATATTTTAAACACTTCGTAAGATACGGTTAAAAATTCATTTTTCGTTTCAACATTAAATAAATTCTGACATCGTGTTTACGACAACTCACGCCATCTAGGTGGAAAAGTTGTTGAAAGAGTTGGTTAAAAATTAATTAAGAAAGAACTAATTAAGTTACAACTTTCATTTGTAAATCTAAACCATTCTCGAATCCACCTGAAGACACACAAAAAATTTCATTAAACTCAGTCCAGCCGTTTAGGAGGAGTTCAGTGACATACACACGCACAAAAGAAATATATATATAAAGATATATATATACATTTATCAATTGTTCCATTCAACTGTTCTAGATGATATCCAAATCAGGAAAAAAATAGGAGTCTTATTATTACTTTTTACGTTTAATTTTCAAGTTAAATTATCATTCTGAGCGTCAAATAAAAATGCAAATTGAAAGTTAATGTAGTGTGATTATAATATGCCTTTCAAAAGTTAAATGTTTTCATATAGGCTAATAATGCGTAAGCTTTAGTCAGTGTTTAATCCTACATAATATTCAAAAAAATTTAGTATGATATTTAGCATAAAGTGTTATTCAATGACTTATATATATTTCATAATTTCAATCACAGAGAATTTTCAGAGATTGTTCTTTTTTTTCCCCTCTAGGATTAGCGGCTGTATTCATCAATAAATTCAACTCCCGGTTTACCCAAAAACTTGTAAAACTTATAAAAGCAGAGTGCAACTTTTCAGAAAAAACTCACACGTTAATTCGGCCATTTAGCGGCATTGTTATTTTCAGAATTTTTAGTTGAAAATAACCAATAAAAAATTTTGTGAAATATTCGATGCTAGATGGCAGAAGCAGCGTGAAAATTTTGTTTGAAAGCTACACCGTGACTTTAGACTTTTTTAAAGTTTTTGCGTTGAAGCAGTAGTTGAAGTTGAAGGCGATATGACCATAAGCCAAGAGTTTCATTTTGCAACACTATGGCCATACTTTTTAAAAATTTATCAACTAGAAATTTATTTTCAACATTTCTATGGAAACAGTTGAGAAGTAGAAATGAATAAAAACAGATTGCTGTGTAAAAAAAAAAAAATATAATAATAATAAATGTATATATATATATATATATATATACTAGCTGACCCGACAAACGTTATTTTGTCATATAAATTATTTCTAGAGAATATTTTGCTAGAAAAAAATAACTAACTTATTGTAAGTGTGTAAGGATGTGGTATATAAGTGGAAGATGTATGAAGCGCTGTGAACGGTGAAAGAATATAAAAATAACAAAACACCAATCATTTATTTTTTTTATTTATTAAAATTGATTCTTTAAAATTATATACATATCGCTACTTATAACAATATTACTAAAAAACAATATCAATCCCTTAATGCAACAGAGTGTACAATATTTTTTGTTATCCCATCTTTCGCCAATACAAACAAACTGGATGGTTTGCCCACTCGAGAGCCACGTATAATTGTCCGTGTGAAAAACATGATGTGCTCAAATCTAAGCCACAGACAGACATCGTTTGGCCCTGAGACTTATTGATAGTCATTGCAAATGCCAATCTAATTGGAAATTGAGGGCGTTTAAATTGAATTGGCACATCTGTGGGTATAATAGGGATTCGCAGTAGTAATATATTTTCACCTCGGAATTTGTCATTTAAAATGATGGCTTCGATAACATTTTTCATTATTTTTTTGATGAATAATCGCGTGCCGTTGCACAACCGTTGTGGGTTCAAATTACGAAGCAAAATAACCGGAGATCCAACCTTCAGTTGTAAAATATGTGGTGGCATGAACTCATTGGACTCATTGTTAGTCCAATGAGTTTAAAAACTTTGTTGGATAATTTACAGCTTCGGTGACATCGCAAACTGTATCATTAGATTTGTATGACACCAAGTCTCCTGGTAACAAATGTTGTATCTTGAGATTCAATTCGTTGACGTCCACATTTTTGCTGCTAAAATTGCTCTTTCTGCCAGCCACTCATGATTTGTGTATCGTCTGTGTACATCGGGAAATATCTGGTCAATAAGAGCATCTTGAGAATCAATGATTGTGCAGAAATCGGTCGGTAATTTTATGCATCCAGTTTCATCTGTAGTAACTTTTCCATCGCCGATATCTAACAATTGTTTTGAGAATGTTTCAGCGGATGGATCTTGAAGCTTTTGAACGCACAAATTTACTTTCAGTTGTACTTTTTCAACATTACGCCACAATGACGATGATTTTAAGCACGCGTTGATCTCATCAGCGTATTTTGAACGCGGAATAACGGGAAGTGCTTGTCTGAAATCACCTGAAAAGTGTAACAGAGTGCCGCCAAATAGTTTGTCGTTGTTTTTTATATCTTTCAATGTCCTGTTCGACGGATCAATCGAATGTTTGTGTGCCATAGTGCATTCATCCCAGATAAGAATTTTACACTATTTCAGCACTGTGGCCATGGACAATTGTTTTTTTATGTTGCACACTGCGTCTGGGTTATTTTGAATATTTAGTGGCAGTTTAAATAATGAATGAGCTGTTCTGCCTGCAATGCCAGATGATGCAACAGCCAATGCGATGCCATTATTTGATCGTATTTCGGCGAGAATTAGCGAAATAAAGAATGTTTTGCCAGTTCCACCTGGTGCACCCCCCCCCCCCCGAAAAAAAAAAAGAATCCACCTTGTCCTGCCAAAACTGCGAGCATGATGCGGTCGTAAATGGTTCTTTGTTCTTCATTCATTAGTGGGACATTGCGAGCAACAATCGCTGCCATTTCTACAGTATTGTATTTTAGTTCACGATTCAATTCAGTGCTTATTAAATCAGATGCATTTCGATTTGTTGAATGCATACCGAAATGACTGAGTGGTAAGTTGGCAATGATAATGCAAAGATCTTCAATAGCAATCAATGCTTCATTGTACATAGCGTCACTGAATACTATCGTTAGATCGTTGCACCGTGAACGATGTTGATGCAATATATCATCAGTCATCGAATCTTTGTGATTATCCCATAATGTCTCTGATCGAGCCGGGAAACATGTAGTCAACACTATAGCGAATAGTAGACGAATTTGTTTTTCTGTACAGTTCAGTCCTACTTCAGCAAGCATACACTCCCACTGGTTGTCGTCTTCCAGCAAGCCGAGTGCAAGGCATGCATCTTTATACGTTAGATACTGTTGTCCATTCACTTTACGTAAATCTTGAAATGACAAAGGGCCGATGACATTAACCAATAACAGTCGAAGATAAAAGCACTCAGTCTGCCTTGGATTGACTGTAAATACTTGTCCCAAGGTGTTTGATTTGAATAAACCGGGACATGCATCAATCGGCGTGCCTATCTTGCGGATCATCCATTTTTTTGTTGGAGCCCATGTGAAACAGCGTGGTACTTCTGAATAGAGTAATGTTCGTGCAAAAGCACCAAAAGCATCCGCACGATTACACAATTCAAAAAATTCGGTGAGTGTAGTTTTTGGTGGATTTATAGCACGATCAATTGCTGTCTCGCTCGTGAAATATACGCGCTGGCCATTTTCAAGATGGACAGCTAAATTGAAGGGAATTGGAATTTATTGGATTTTATTTATAAACTCCAATTCCCTTCAACCAAATCCCCTGTTCCTGAGCTTCGAAAATGGGGTATCTATAATGTCCTTTGTAATAACTGTGATTTATCTTATATTGGTCAAACTAAAAGAAATCTTGAATGTCATTTACGTGAACATTCTCGGTATGTTGTTAATCAAGAAATTTCTCAATCTTCTATTGCGAAGCACAGTTAGGAATTTGATCATAGTTTTAATTTTAAGAGTGCCAAAATTATCTTTCATGCCAAACACGTTTCCGAACTGGATTTTTTAGAAAATTTAGCTATTTACCTTAATCATGATAAAATTGTCAATGAAAAATCTGATTCCACTTTGCTGTCTACAGCCTGGAAAAATTTGTTTAATTCAATTAAATAACTTCCTTCATTATGTTTATAACATCATATTAGTTATAATAAAATAATTCTAATTTAAATAAAAAAAATAATAATTAATGGATAAATTTTATTAAATTCACTCATTAGTTTAATATTATTGAAAAAAAAAATAATAATAATTGTTTACTCCTTTCCTCCCTCCTCATTTTGTGGTGTGTGTGTACGTGTGTTCCTCTCTGATTGGTCCTGTCCTGCATGTTGCTTCCTATTGGTTGTTTGTGTTGCTCCTCCCCCTCTGGATTTTGTCCTGCTTTCAGTCTTGCTTTTGCCTCCAAGGCAGTTGCACGTGTTTGCACCCGATGAAGAAAGGCTACGTCCTTTCGAAACCGGTTGTGCTGATTTAAAAATTATGGTGTGTGAAGAAGTTTGAATTTCTTGCTATTAATATGAGCATTGAATGTTTTGCTCAGCAGAGGCGAATATGGGACAAACCAACGGTTATCAATGTCAATATCTATGTTGTTGACATAGATGACCGCCATAGATGATAAGATTGTCCGCCATTATCGGGATTTCTTCGACGATATATTGGATATCCGTCAACATTTGTGATCGTGAAATTTTTCGGAAAACTTTTAGTACATTTTCCATCTGCACAAATAATAATGGCCTAAAAATTCATTTTTCATTTTAACATAAAATAACTCCGTCGGATATTGACGAATTTTTTAAAAGAATATACCATTTTAACTAATTTTAACATTTTAACAATATTAACGTTGAAAAAATATTTTAAACAGTTACGGTTAAAAATTCATTTTTCATTTCAACATTAAATAAATTCTGACATCGTGTTTACGATTCTAAAATATTAACTTTGAAAAAATATTTTAAACACTTCGTAAGATACGGTTAAAAATTCATTTTTCGTTTCAACATTAAATAAATTCTGACATCGTGTTTACGACAACTCACGCCATCTAGGTGGAAAAGTTGTTGAAAGAGTTGGTTAAAAATTAATTAAGAAAGAACTAATTAAGTTACAACTTTCATTTGTAAATCTAAACCATTCTCGAATCCACCTGAAGACACACAAAAAATTTCATTAAACTCAGTCCAGCCGTTTAGGAGGAGTTCAGTGACATACACACGCACAAAAGAAATATATATATAAAGATATATCCTTAAAATAATAGAAGTATTTAAATACATTAATAATGTAAATACGATTTATGAAAATAGTTTAATCTTTAGAAAAAATGAAATTTTAAAACTTAAAAATAAATAAAGAAAGAAAGAAAGAAAAATAAAGAAAGAAAAAAAAAATTATATATATATATGTATGTATATAATGCACGAATCACCGATATTTAAGGAATGAATCCGAAAAATTTCAAAATTTGAAATAAAAGTTTGTTAATATTTTACTCTTAAAAGCATCAATTAATCGAAGACAGTTATAATCGATAAAACATTAATAAATGGCACATTTTAAAATGCGAAAAGGTATATTCAAAGAAAAATTAAAAATGTATGTGGAATTTTACGTGAAACTTGTTTTTACTCAAAAATAAAATTAACTAAAAATTTTATTATAAGATTCGATGCGTATTTTTTTTTACTAAAATTTGTATTTCAATCGTACGTAAGTTTATAATATGTATATTGGATGCCATTAGCATAATTATTTTCCGCAAAATTTCAAAAAATAAAAAATAAGATAAAATAAAATAAATAAAATAAATAAAAATAAAAACTTTATTTATTTATTTATTTATTTTTTGTAATTTTTCGATAACAGAATAAAGTTAAAAATTAATAATTAATAAAAAATAGAATGATATGGAAGTATTCTATTCATTATGTGTGTATATATATTAGAGTGGATCGAAAAACGCGTTTTCTCTCCAATACAATTCTAATAGCGCGAAAAACTTGCGCATAGGCATCATTATAAATGAAAAAAAAAAAAAATATATATATATATATATATATATATATATATATATATTTTCAAAATTTGAAATCGCGCAGAAGGCTTAAAGTTACCAAAAAAGTCAAAATACCGGTAAATTAAAAAAAAAAAAAAAAAAAAAAAATGCAAAAATTACAAAAAAATATTTTTTTTTTCTAATAGTAAAAAAAGTGTTTTTAGGAGTGTCCTTAATGCATACAAAATATAATTAGACCCATTCTTGTTATACTGAATTCGCGCAAAAGGCCTAAAGTTGCGGGTTGTATCGTAAAAAAAACGATATTTCATGATTTCGACGAGTTTTAAACATGTGCCACAACCCATAAAAGTTTAATTTTTAATTTGTAATAGTGTAAAAACCATTTAAAATAGTTTTCCCAATCCAGAAATTATACTTTCAGACCTGTTATTCCTTTACTGTATTCGCGCAAAAGGTCTAAATTATAGTATAAGTTAAGTTATAGAGTCCCGTAAAAACGCCGTTTTCCATATCTGATGAGTGTTTATTTAATACATTAAGGTTTGTAATAAGACTCTAACAAGTGATTTACAAAAAAATCTATTAGCCAAACATATCATATTGCAGCTCTCATATCATTTCAACATTTGATCTGTGCTGAAATGACCTAGCACTCACGGTGAGGACGTGGCTGCAAGGCGAGTCCCACCTCTACCCTACCCAACCAACCAAACAGGGTGAATTTTATTTACAATATTTACAGTACCTATTTACTTTGTACAATGCATATATGTTCGTTGTAGGCAAAAGGTTATTTAAGTAGAAGCCCCTTTGAATTCTGACTTTGAATTAAATGTGGGCATCAGCTGTCTTGATTTTAAAGTCGCTCTAATGTAACCATCGCGATTTTCATGCCCGCTCACTTTTTCTGCTGCTTCTGTAACCAGTTTTACACACCTCAAATGACTGGGTGTGGCATGGGAATTTGAGGTAGTTAAACTGTGGTAGCGCTTTGTCTTTCAATAAAAAAGCAATGTATTCAGTTGGCATCTTGGACAGTAGTGGCGGACATTTTAACGAGTTACCTTATAGGCATTTGTTTGATCACTTGGATGGAACGACAACAGGACAAGCATCATTTAGCGGTCCAGATGGAAAACAACTCCCTGGATGTGAGAAACTTCCTGTTGTAGATTTTGAGCCGATACAATCAGAATAAGTCATTGATATCACTAAAAACGATCTGAGTAAAGATCAGAAGGATCTCATAGACATTGTAAAAGCGGTCAACACAGGAATCTGTAATCCAGAATTGGCTGCTAGGGACCCTGGACGCATCAGCCACTCTCGTTGGCTAACGTTTGCTTACCGGGTTTTAAGATTGTATGTATCCCAAACTAGTCCAACAATTGAGTTACAGACTCTTGCAAATTACATAGTGAAGTCATATGCACCTGTTTGGTTTGATATAAAGAAAAACTACACTGTGAAAGATGGACCGAAGCATATTTTGAAGGTCGTTAAAACAACCAGGCATCTACCGGACAATATCAAGCAAATCATTGATCTAGTAATTCAAAGGAACGCATTCTTCTGCCACCCTGAAAATATGATGTTGCCTATGATAATGGATGAGAGACCACACATTAGAGAACTTGGCTACAGGAGGTTCCTTAAATCCAGAAATGAGCCATCAGATGAAGGTTATGTAAGAGACTTCAAAATACCTTCAATAAATTTTAGTGCAAACGACTATACCGAACTAATTGATTGGTCAATCTGCAAATTAACACGGCCGCCACTACTGTACAAGATGACAACTGAATACATTGCTTCTTTATTGAAAGACAAAGCGCTACCAGAGTTTAACTACCTCAAATTCCCATGCCACACCCAGTCAGTTGAGAGGTGTGTAAAACTAGTTACAGAAGCAGCAGAAAAAGTGTGCGGGCATGAAAATCGCGATGGTTATATTAGAGCGACTTTAAAATCAAGACAGCTGATGCCCACATTTAATTCAAAGTCAGAATTCAAAGAGGCTTCTATTTAAATAACCTTTTGCTTACAACGAACATATATGCATTGTACAAAGTAAATAGTTACTGTAAATATTGTAAATAAAATTCACCCTGGTTGGTTGATTGGGTAGGGTGGAGGTGGGACTCTCGCCTTGCAGCTACGTCCTCGCTGTGGTCCTGGGTCATTTCAGCACAGATTAAATGTTGAAATGAGCTGAGAGCTGCAATATGATATGTTTGGCTAATAGATTTTTTTGTAAATCACTTGTTAGAGTCTTATTACAAACCTTAATGTGTTAAATTAACACTCATCAGATATGGAAAACGGCGTTATTACGGGACTCTATAACTTAACTTACACTATAATTTAGACCTTTTGCGCGAATACAGTTAAGGAATAACAGGTCTGAAAGTATAATTTCTGGATTAGGAAAACTATTTTAAATGGTTTTTACACTATTACAAATTAAAAATTAAACTTTTATGGGTTTTGGCACATGTTTAAAAATCGTCGAAAATCATGAAATATCGTTTTTTTACGATACAACCCGCAACTTTAGGCCTTTTGCGGGAATTCAGTATAACAAGAATGGGTCTAATTATATTTTGTATGCATTAAGGACACTCTTAAAAACACTTTTTTTACTATTAGAACAAAAAATGTATTTTTTTTTTGTAATTTTTGCATTTTTTTTTTTTTTTAATTTACCGGTATTTTAACTTTTTTGGTATCTTTAGGCCTTCTGCACGATTTCAAATTTTGAAAAAAAAAAAATTAATATTTTTTCATTTAAAATGACGCCTATGCACAAGTTTTCCGCGCTATTAGAATTGTATTGCAGAAAAAACGCGTTTTTCGATCCACCCTAATATATATATATATATATATATATATAATTTTTAATAAACGATTATTTTTGTAAGTTTAATAATTTAAATGTATGAAATTTTATAATAATAATAATAAAAATATTTTTAAAATATCAATCGAAACTTGCATATGTTTTTGCAGGAATGCCCCCCCCCCATCCCACCCAGCCTTTTTTTTTTTTGTACATACAAAGTTTTTTTTAACACACTACAGATAATTCCTTTTGGCAATTACAGTAAACTTGTTAAAATATTTTAAAAAATGCATATAGTAGCTATAACATTTTGCATAAATATTTCAATTACATATGATTTTTAATAAGAAATTTATATATATATATATATTTTTTTTTTTTAAGTTTAAAACTCCAGGTAAATTATCGAGTTTAAATTAATTTTTTGGGATTGCATATTTTGGCAAATTATTAAATAATTATATAAATAAATTAATAAATAAATTTTGGGTATTTTGATATTTTAACAAAAATATATAGCAACTATAATATTTTCAATATATCTTTCAATTACAATTGATTGTAAATTATAAATTGATGCATATTTCTAGTTATAAATCCAAGAAAATTATTCAATTTAAATAAATTTTTGGTATTGCATATTTTGGCTATAATATTTTTTCTCTTAGCTCTCAATAAAGTATATAAGAAAATAAATCTTTTTAAGAAGGTATAGCGACTTACTTAGAATGTGGAGAATATATGATATTTAAAATTTCATTCTTAATTCTATGATTACAGTATTACAATGACTAAGTAGTAGACGTGAATTTATGAAGTTAAAGAAATGCTATTTTGCAATATAGGTGTGATGAAATAAAATTATGTATATTATAACTAGCATACCCGGCCACGCGTTGCCGTGACTAAGTTATACTTTGAATTATATGGCAGTAAACTATTTAATACTGTCAAATTATTATTTACGAATAAAGACGAAAACGTTGTAGCCGATGTAAAAACCCACAGGATTGAGATTTGAACCTTAGGTCAAAATTTGGAAACGATTGATAAAAATTTTCGTAGTGTTGATATTAAGTACAAATTAATTTTATTGTAGGGTCCTATAAGTTTTAATGGAGAAGTGATATATATTATTTCTAATGCTACTTAGGATAAAATTGCTAAAATGACTAATATGTAAATTAAATTCTATTAAAATTCTATTAAAATAAAAGTATAAAAGAAGCAGACGATTTTAAAAATCAATTTTTATGGATGAGGGAAATATATTGTCTAAAGCTATTTTGGATTAAAATGCTAAAAAGACTAATATGTAATTTTATTTTTATTAAAATTCTATCCGCGATTGTAATGAAATGCTCGCCCTCTGGTGGTCTAAGGTGAAATTACATTTAACATGCATAGCTTTCGGCTTGCATCGAGACGCCATTGCTTGCCGATGTTTAGTTTCACATATATTTATTAAATAAAAATGAATAAATCCGGTAAAAAAGATAACACATACTGTTGTGTGCCACAGTGTCACTCCAAAGAATCAAGAAATCCAGAATTAAGCTTCCATTTATTTCCAAATGACAAATATAAAATTTCAGTTGCTTCGGCTAATGGAAGTAAAGAATTAACCAGATGATTTGAAACTAATATTTGTTCAGCTTCAGTTAAAAATCTACTTCCGATCGAACTTTGAATAAACTGAAATATTTTTTCCAAAAGCAATCAATTTTCCATGATGTAATGGCGGAGAAATTATAGCACGAACATTAAATAGTAACACAATTAGAACAATAATAAATACACATGGCTATTATATTTACTAACAACAAAAGCTGAAAAAGCGCCATCTATCGATCATTACAAACGCGGATTAAAATAAAAGTATAAAAGAAGCAGACGATTTTAAAATCAATTTTTATGGAGGAGTGAAATATAATATATGCTATAATGGATAATTTTACTATAAAATGACCTCATCATTTTAACTGTTTTAAAGAGAGCAACAGCTGTAGTTATAAAAAGGAAAACAATATGGCTAAACCAGAAAAATAAGTAAATTTGATAAATATTTTAAAACTTTAAAAGAGGACATCTTATGAAATATTGGACATTTAAAGTAAATACATGTATCATTTTAAATAGAAAAAGATTTTGGAAAAGTTTAGTGTATTTTAACGAAGTGGTGAGAAGCCTTTCAGTATGTTAAAATTTTTATAGTAAATTCAAGTTAATAAAGATGGGAAACATTGAGGATTAAGATAAGAATAATTATAAGATTTAAAAAAAAAAAAAAAAAAAAACTTTTTATATGCCATGCTTTTAAATTTTAATATACTAATAATATACTAATTAAAAGGAAAATGATAAATATCCTATCATAGTTTGAAGTCAAATTTGTTTTCAAATGTCTAAATAAAATATCTGATGTAAGATACTAATATGTTGCAGCGGAATAGATTTCATTTCTGTCATCCTTGGCGAAAAAAAAAGAATATCGCCAAATTATCTGGCGAAAATATTTAATTCCTTTCAAAAATCATGGTTATTTTAACAACTTATATTAAAAGAGTAATGAATAATATGAAACAATATTTCGTACAATACATATTACATGTCATACATACGTACAATGAATAATACATATTACATTTCGTACAATACATATATCTGGCATGTATATTTTCGTGTTACGCTTTTGATCGCCAAATAAAATTAAAAAAAAAAAAAAAAGCCAAGGGTGACAAAGTTTTGAAATTTAAAATAAAAATTTTGTCAATTTGACAGCAAAATAACTCAATCTAACGCACGCGATAACTAATACATATCTATATCCAAATATAAGGATTAAAATCGGGAAATAAATTTCCTCGATTTTTAATAATTTTTTACAAAAAATCCAATGGGCGATTAACATAGGAAATCTTTTTCTTGGCTGCCCAGATGGTCAGTGAGTCACACTTCGCTTGCGTATAGAACTCATAGATATAGTATAGCATACATAGAATAGAGCGATCATTGGGGAGAAAAAAGTTATTCATGTTCCTTGGTTAAAGACGACGTTTTTACCAAAATATGGCCGTCTTTCCCCGAGTGAATACACACGGGAATACGTACTAATATTTCAGCAAATAAAATTTATGAATAATTTATTTGCTAAAGGTGAATGAAAAACTCCAGATACAGTTCCAAATTCATATTTCTTTCTTTCTTTTCTTTTCTTTTTTTTTTTATACCACTTAATGGCTATTTCCAAAGCTTTTATTATTATTTTTTTTTTTCGGCATTAAAAATCTTTGTACGATAACATGAGGATGAAAGATCTATATATATTACTATATCTATGATAGAACTACATTAACACTTTATCAATGTGTATAAAATCTTTAAATTGATTATGACGTCAATTTTCGTGAGATGCATAATTTAGCTTTTTATAATTTTTAACGTTCACGTTTGATTAAATGTATTTATTTTTATGTCGAAAGAAAATGATTTCGTGTTTTTTTTTTTTTTTTTTTTTTTTTTGGCAACAATTAAATTAATGGAACTCACAGATATTTCGGAGCAACTTTAATAAATGTCTATAATTGACAAATAATTGCAATAAAACAATATTGTGACAATAAATTGAGATAAAAACGATCCTATCTCTCAAGTTCGACCAAACTGCACACATTGTGCAAAATTTCATTAAAATCGGTTCCTTAGTTTAGGAGTTTACCCCGGACAAACATCGTGACACGTAATTTATATATATATACAGATATTGAAATTGCTAAATCTTAATGCATATTTTCATTGAATTAATTTTAAAGCAATAAAAATTATGAAGAAATTAAATTTCTTTACAGATTAAAATGCAAAATGAAAAGAGAGAAAATATTGATTTCGTCTTAGAACCAATTTGAAACAAATAATGTAAAAATACATATTAAAGTTATTTCTAAATAATTTTAAATTTTGGATATCAAAATTAAACATTTTATTAAATTAAAGCTTCATTTTTTAAAGAACGTGATTTATACAGAAATAAATTAATAAATGTACAAATAGGTGTTTTTCAGACTTTTGTAAGACTAATGTAATAACATAAAATAAAATAAAAAATAACGTAAATATAAAAGATATTGAACAACTATGTAACATAAATCTTTAAACTTGACAATACCCAATGTTCGAAATATTGGAAAAATTCTTTTACAGGTTTCGATTAAAAACACTAAAACATCACCATGATATCGGAAAAATGCCTAACATACAGGGAACATAAATGTTTATTTTTCCAATAGTGAAGAAAATCTAAGGAAGAAAGAATTTTCTTGGAAACGAAACCATGAATTTGATTTAAAATACAATTTGGAAATAATTAACACTATATATATATATATATATATATACATATATATATTTAACAGCATCATTTTTTATTACGTATGATATTCTCGATTTTAATGTATTTACAATTAAGATTATTATAATAAAGTAATTATCGTAATAAGCATTATCAATCATACTTCGAAATACACATTTAAAAAAATATCCTTCTGTATTTTTATTTTAATGCTTAAACAAAATAACTTATAAAATTAATGAATGGATGTAACTTACTTATTTATAAGTGTAAATATATTGTAATACTTCTAAAAGAATACTTGTTTCATTTAAAGATAAGGTATAGCATTGCACCTTTACTTAAAGCTTCTAAATAAGAGAGACATGGCACACTGTCAAAAATTTAGTCTTAGTTTGAATCAAGACTTGGTACTGAAGTATCTGCAACCACCCAATTTTTAAACCATTTAACATGATTTGGTAATTTTATATTGAACCAAATATTGGTATTATGTTAAAAAATTCAACATTCGGCCAGAGCGAGGATCGAACTAAAGACCTTCGGGTCTCAAGTCCAACACTCTGGCACCGTGCTACGCTTTCTTGACCGGTAATTACGTTTCGCTGATATAACTAAAAAGGGCTAAATTTTCTAGGGCCTTATCTTGACCCATGGGTGAGTTGTTGCAAAAAATTTGCACTTTACCCTATGCTTTTCACCACGTTTTTCAGTTTGAGCTTTGTTTGTCTTAAAAAAGAATTTTACTGATTCATATTTCCTGAACTATATAACAGATTTTTTTTTTCTTTTCTTAAAAGAATATACTTCAATAAACTTTTTTATAGTAACATTTGGTTAGTGATTAATTGAATAAAGGACATTTTTCCTTGTAATGAATATTGGTTTTAAATGGCACAATCACACGCAATCTCACTTCGAACATTTTATTTTCACTTACGATTTTCAGCGGCTAGTAGCGCCCTTCCTGAATGCAAAGGAAATTACAATTGCATGTACGCCGAAACACTTCTCCAAGTTTTGGTGCAACTGAAATTCTATGGCAAGAAGTAGAAAACTAAAAAGTGATGTTCAACCATAATATAGTAGTGCTTATAACTTTACTCCATATAGAGGTTAGTGTTTGAACTGAAATTTTAATAGTGTATGATAGATATCGATTAAATGTATCTGTATATATGTGAACTTTGTTGTTGACTGATTATATCATAGTATTTATTTTATTAGTGTAGAGATTTTGGGTTCTTTTTTTTTCCATTATTCATGATTAATATTAATTGCTAAATATGTAATATTTGTGATTGTGTATTTACTATGTAATGTATAATTGTGTTTGATTTAATAATAAACTTGGTTTGATTTGATAAGTATAACTTTCTCTCGCCAGTTTAAAAAGCACATTAAAGTTTGAGAAAGCATAAGGGAACATTTCACTTGCAATGTTTAAAATGCTAATTATACATATTTTTTAAACAAAATAAATTGAATTTTGAAAATATAGTTTCAAAAGGAAATTATTTGAAAAGCAAGATTAAAAAAAAATATATGGCATAATAAATTAAGTAGAATGTATTAAAAATTTTACACTTGAATACTTACACAACGTTTGAAATACTGGATTATTATTATTTATTATTAGTGATTTCGATTAAAAGTAATACACTATCACCTTGATACATGATATCGGAAAGAGGCCAAACATAAAAAGAACACATATATATATATATATATATATATATATATATATATATATATTTTTTTTTTTTTTTTTTCAAGTGGATATATATATTTTAAAAAGTCGAAAGTAAAAGAACGTAAAGATTTAACGTACAGTAAAAAAGTAACAAAACACTGAACTTGATTCAAATCACAATTTGTGATGAATTTCTATAACATATTTTCATAAAAGTATAATCTTTAATGCCATCATTATTTAACTATAATATTAAGTGCATAAAAATAAACTGTACATAAACAGTACAACCTCAAAATGTTGATCTTTAGCGTATTTACAGATAAGGTTATTCTAAATTATATACTAATGAAATTAATTTGCATGATAAACACGATATTAATCTTATTTTAAAATGTTTAATTAAAAATTTTCCTTGTATAATCTATAACAAAAAAAAAAAAAAAAAAAAAAAAAAGACACACCAAGAAGGAGTAATGTAAACTAGACACAAATTGACATGCATACAGGTTTAGATGGGAAATGCAAAATTTTAAAGTTTGGCTGCCATCGAATGAGCATGTGACGCTCCAGCGCATCGTAACTGCGCAATTGGCAGTATACTAAAAATTGAGACACTTTAATTCCAGGTCAAAAATTCATCGAGAATTTCATTCCATCTACTCTCAGATGGACAGTAACTATGCCTCGCATACAGGTGCGCAAGAAATATGAGCAGATGACAGCATTTGAGAGAGGTGTGTAGTTGGGCTCAAAGAAGACAATTGGTTTAATCTGCGAATTGCTTGACAATTGGATAGGAGCGATGTCACTATTTGACGATATTGACAGGAATGGGTGAACCATGGCCGAACACAGCGTCAGGGACTAAGCGGGCGGCCTAGAGAGATGACAGAATGTGAGAAACGATCAATCGTCAGAGCGGTACACAAAGCCCTAATTCATCATTATCATCGATCCTACGGGCAGCTGGTACTTCAGTGACTTCAAATAGTGACCATTAATAGGAGGTTCAGAGAAATGGGGTTGAGCTCACGTAGCCACTTGTGCGGACTGCATACCGACAAAGAAGTTTACAGTGATGTCAGGATTGTTTGAACTGTAATGTCACTGAATGGAGTAGAATTGTCTTCAGTGATGAGTACCACTCCGATCTGAGCCCCGATGACCAGTAAAAACGCGTCTGGAGACTCCCCGAAAAAAGGGAGATTCCAACCCAACTGCCAGCAGCTATACAGCCCGAATGTCTGGAATATCATTTCATTTTATAGCAGGACCCCTTTGGTTGTCATCCGTGGCATTTTTACAGCACAGCGGTACGTCGACGACATTCTATGACCCGTTGTGTTTCCCTTCATATCACGAAATTCTGACCATATATTTCAGCATGATAATGCCCATCCGCGCACACAGATAGATTATACTGATTGTTTTCCTGCTTGCGTAACATTATTTTGGCCACTAAAGTCGCCAGATCTCTCTCATACTGAGGACGTTTGGAGCATCATGAAAAAGGTACTACAACCAGCTCGGAATTTTGCCAGTCTAACACACCAATTGGACAGAATTTGACATGATATATCACAGGAGCATATCTACCAACTTTATCAATTCATGCTAGGCCGACATATTGGTCAGACATGGACCAATGTATTATTGACTTGTTGACTTTTGGGAGGCCGTTTCTCTTCATTAAACCGTCCAAATTTTCTAAAACTCTAATCATTTGTTTTTTTTAGCTTATACATCACATCTACCAATTCTCGTCTCCTTTGGATAACTCCTTCTTGGTGCATCGATTTGTTTTTTGTTATAGAGTATATTTTTAACTGAATTTTTAAACAATATTATATTTAAAATAATATGGTTTGCCACTCACACGACTTTCTCTTACCCTGAAATTTAATGCTTAAATTACAGATTGAATATGAAGAGTTAAGATAACGAGTATTGCTATGTAAACGTATGTTAAAGCAGTTCAAATCAGGCTTCGAAACAACTTTATTTGACGAATAATTTTATCTGAGGGGGGGGGGGGCTACCGTCCCTCTCAACTCGCCGTTTCATTATTGTATATACATTTATACACAATTCACATCTCTTATTAATTTCAAAAGTTTATTTAAAATTATTCAGACAACTTTCACACTCATCATTCTTTGAAACTTAACAGTCTTGAACAAACATTTCTAGTAACAATTGTTTTAACGTCAAAATGCATCATTTGGATCGCCTGAAATTATTTGTTTTAAATTTACTCTAACAGACACAGTCAAAGATTAAACTATAAAACTTGACTTCGGTATTCAGGAAGCCTCAAAACATGTAAATATACAAAACACCAAGTGATAAATATTTAGTTTAAAAAATGCGTTATTTATCATATGGCTATGAGGACTTAATTTCAATTCCTGAGCAGATTTCCTGGACATGGTAAAATATTTTAGTGAAGCACATCCACTTACAAATAAAAGAAGAATAATATGATTTTAATATTGGCAGCCCTGTATATCTTCTGAAAGTTTTGAACACATCACATGTTGCACATAAGTATAATCCAACATTAATAATGCACGGCACAATCTAAAGTGAACTTCCAACAATTTACAAGTATTTTCGTATTATAATCTAATTCTTTTGTGTAGCCCTGTAAACGAACAGTGAATGATTCGTATACCATATTCTACATGAAACATGTTTCTAAGCATATAAAATATATTTTTGTTTCATTTGGTTTGGTGCAGTCTAAAGGTGTTAAAATGTACTTACCAACAATTTTCCCCATAGGCGTAATGTATTTTAATTCTCTTGGGTTTCCCCGTACACGAACCATTTACTTGATCTCAATGAAAACTTGAGTGTAGCATCCCTATATGATACACATTTAGAATGCCAAGTTTGAACTTTCTGCTATAATTTGTTTTTGAGATATGCTGATAACAGATAGACATACAGATCAACCGCTAAAAACATGATTTTTGGATTCAAGGCGTCTCAAAACGTGTAAATATAACAAAAACTCAATTTCGAAAATTTGACCCAAAAACAATATTTTCTCTACCTTATGGGTAAGAGAAAGTAAATATTTTGGTGTGTCACTCACACGACTTTCTCTTAGACAGAAATTTAGTACTATAAACACAAGTTATATATTAAGAGGTAAGAAAACGAGTACGGTTACGTAAACCTACCTTAAAACAATTCAAATTAGGCTTTGGAAGAGTATTATTTATAATTAGTTTTGTATGAGGGGGGCTACCGCCCCCCTTAACCCCCCGTTTCATTACTGCACCTACATTTATGTAGAATTTAAATCTGTTATTAAAATTAAGAGTTCAATTAAAATGATTCAGGCAGCTTTCACACGCAACATTCCTTGAAACGTACCAGTCTCGATCAAAATTTTCAGCAACAAACTTACATTAGCTTGAAAATAAAACTTTCCGATACCCTGAAATTATTCGTTTTTAAGGTACTCTAAAAGTTACGAAGATCAAACGTTAAAAAACATAACTTCGGTAATCAGGAAGCCTCAAAACGTGTAAATATACAAAAATTAAACGATAAATATTTAGCTTAGAAACATACATTATTTACCATATGTCTATGAATACTTCATTTCAATTCCTAAGCAGGTTTATTGGACATGGTAAAATATTATAGTAAACCGCTTCCACTAACTATAAAAAAGAACGTTATCGCTTAAATATTGGCAGCCTTGTATACTTTTGAACATTATGTACAGACCACATGGTGTACCTAAATATAATCTTATAACAATAAAACACGACACAGCCTGAAATACACTTCCATCAATTTTCAGCTATTGACGCACTATAATCTAGTTATTTTGTTTTGCCCTGTAAATGAACATTGAATGATTTCCTAACCATATTCTACATTAGACATGTTTTTATGCACATAAAAAATACATATTAATTTCATTTGGTTTAGTGCAGTATATAGACGTTAAACTCTATTTACCTGCAATTTCCCCCATAGACGTAATGTATTTAAATATTCTTTGATGTCCCCGTACACAAACCATTTTTTTCATCCCAACGAAAATCTTAGTGTAGCATCCCTATGCCATACGCATTTAGAATATCAAGTTTGAACTTTCTGCTACTGTTTGTTCTTGAGGTATGCTATAACAGACAGACACACAGACACATTCACACACACAGACCAACCGCTAAAAACATCATTTTGGGATTCAGGGGACCTCAAAACGTGTAAATATAACAAAAACTCACTTTCTAAAATTTGACTCCAAAACAATAATTTCTCTACCTTATGGGCAAGAGAAAGTAAAAATAATGAATAGACATAAACTAATTACTTATAAATGTAAATATATTTCCTATAAAAAAAATACTTGATTCTTGAAAATTTAAAAGATAAGTATAAAATTTATTTCCAATTTCTTAATGCCTTTTTTTCAAGCCCATTATCGTTCATAAAAACATAATTAATTAAATTTTGTCAAATATAATTTTAAAAGAATATTATTTTAAATGCAAGATATAAAAATAAATTTTCTTTGTAGCAAAATCTGTTATTTTTATTCTTATTGTTGTTACTATTATTTGTATTTTTAATTCATTGCTAAAAAAATATCGCATAAAAACAAATGAATATATATATATATAAATACGTATTCTTTAGTGTAAGTACGTTTTAAGCCTTTTAAAGTAATACTTCATTAAGGAAACATTACAAAATAAGTAAAAATGTCACTTGAAATATTTTAAATGTTTATAGTTTGTAAATATTATAGTTTGTAAAAACCTGATTATTTATTTATTTTATCATTTTTTTCCTTTTTCAAATATAATTTTGAAATGAAATAATTTTAAACAAGGATTAAAAAATAAAATTAAATTAAAATAAAAACTATTTTTACAGCAAATGTTTCAGTATGATTTTGTAATGTTAATTCCAAGCTTAATATGAGCCCCCCCCCCCCACTAAAACAGAAAAAAAAAGAATAGTGAATGGATATAAAAACCTTATTTGTAAGTATAAATACATTTTAATCCACAAAACAGTAATAATAATAATAATGCTAATAATAATATAATAATAATAATAAATACACGGATCTTTAAATATGTGTTTAAATCTGACTTGCAATTTTTGAGGTATTGTATTTAGTGAAAACATAATTAATTTATTTTTTCAAATATAATTAAAAGAGTATATTAATTTAGAAAAATGATTTTAAAAAATTAAATGGCTAAAGTAACATAATGAAAATGTAAAGCAGAAAATAAATATAAAAGAAACTGTAATGCCTAACATAAATCTTAAATTTGACAACACACTGTTAAAAATAAAATGTTATATTTCACCAGAAAAATGATTAGAATTATCTACAACCAATTCCTTCGTGCAAAGTTTCACCATTCTAGTGGTGCAATTTCAGTGGTAAGCATCACTGAAATAGAAAAACTTTGCACCAGAATATTGGTACCAGAATATTGCAGCTAATGGGAACCATTTTTATGGTGGAATATAGCATTTTATTTTTAACAGTGTACCTAATGAAATATCGAAAAATATCTTTTATAGATTTCGATTAGAATTACTGGAATATCACCATGATATTGAGAAAATGCAAAACATAGAAGGAATGCAAACGTTCGATTTTCAAATAGCAAAGAAAATGGGAAGAAAAAAAAGAAAAAGAATTCTAGGTAACAAAGCCCTTAATATAATAGTGGTTGTGGTTGGGTTTTACGTCGCACTAATACTGCGCAAATGGGCAATTGGCGACGGTCTGGGACACAACCCTAGAGGTGGTCCGGAGACATGCCATCACAATTCTGATCCTCCACGGAATGGATGGCTCTTCCACTTCGGTGACCCCCAGAGGTATAATTTTTGATAGGGACATGGAGGACTTTGCAGCCACGACAGATTTTATATGCACCAGCCGCCATTAGTGTACACGACGGTCTTTGACCGGCTCTAGTACCAAGCCCGCAATCTTCCAATTACGAGGCCGGCGCTCTACCGACTGGGCTACCGCGGCCCCCTTAATATAATAAAAATATCGAATTGCAATTAATTGCTATATATATATATATATTAAGTATTTATTTGGAACATTATTATTATTAAAAATATTATGCTTATGTAATTAAACGGCACATTCAGTAACAAAGTTCATTCTTAATGCATTCACAGTTAAGTCTAATTATGATATGCTTGTAATACCATTTTCCTGTTAATTTTGTAATGCCAATTTCAAGCTTAAAAATATTAAAGTATTTCAAAAGGAAAGAAAAAAATAGTGAATGGATATAAAGAAATTATTCGCAAATATAAATATATTTTAAGCCATAAATAAATAAGTAAATGTATATATATATATGAGAGTCTTGAAATATGAAATAAGAAGTATAAAATAGACTTGTAATTCTTAAGATACATATTATATTTAGTGAAAACACGGGTAATTGAATTTTGTCAAACATTAATATAATTACAAAAGTATATACATTTAAAAGATTGGTTTAAAAATAATAGAATGGCTAAAAGAATATTAAAAAAAATTTGTTATGTAATGTCATAAATACTTAATTTGACAATACAATGTTTTAAATATTGGAAAACTTCTTTTATAGGTTTAGATTAAAGTTCCTAGAACATCACCATAATATCGGAAAATCGCCAACCATACAGTAAACACAAATGTTTATTTTTCAAATAGCGAACAAAATGTAAAGAAAAAAACGATCTAGATAAGAAAGCCTTTAATTTGATTCAAATTGCAATTTATGTTTTATTGCAACTAATATTTTACTTTTACATATTTCTTAAGAACATCATTATTTATTAAAAATATTTTTTTTTATGAAATTAAAGAGCACATTTACTAAAAAAAGCTTTTTTTAAAATTTATTTTGCGTGTTAAGAATTAATTATATTTAAAAATATTACACGAAAAAGTAATGAACGAACATAAATTATTATTCTTAATATTGAATTTTTTTAATTATTTCAAAATATTGTTTGAACTATTGAAAGGTAAATAAAAATTTCGCATGCATATTTTGAATAAAGTGTTCTAGTTTGTAGAATTATAATTATTTAAATTTGGAACTTATAGGTAAAAAATAGAATTAAAAAAAAAAAAAAAAAAAAAAAAACTGACATTTGCCTTATAAGTAGATTTTTTAATGTTGCTTAAAATTTAGCTTTAATTTATTTTATTAGATGCGAATTCTTGCATTAAAACAATAAATTAAGTAATAGATATCAGCAAATGTGAAATAAAAAATCGATTTATTTTGAATTTATATTACTAAGTTATTATAGAATGTAGTATTCAAATACGAAACAAATTTTTAACATCAAATGTTTAAAAAAAAAAATTAATAAAAATAAAATATCATGCCTAGCTTAAATAATAACGAATTTCTTTCTTTCTTTCTTTAATTTCAATAAGAGTATTTTATCAGATGAAATCTTATGTAACAAATTACAGATATTTTACATATTATGTAACTAAGGCCAAAATTATTATTAATATTCAGTTTAAATTTAATAATAAAATAGGTCCTCTTTTTTTTTTTTTTTTTTTTTTTTTTGTTAAATGGACAAAAATTGAAATTTAAAAGACCAAAACAACATATTGCAGAATGTAGTTTTCAAAACGGAAAATACATTTTTATCATCAAATGTATAAAAAATAATGAAAATGAAATAACATTTCTTGTTTAAATAATAAGAAATTTTTTTGTTTGTTTCTTTAATATTAATAACAGCATTTTATCGGCTGAAAATCCTGTGTAACAGATTACAGACATTTTAAATATTAGACAACTAAGGCCTAAATTGTTATTTATATTCAGTATAAATTAAATATATAGTTCCTTTTTTTTCCCCTTGTTAAAGAAAAAAATTGCAATTAAAAAGACAAAAAGAAATCTTTCATTTCATAAACATATATTTCATTGTCATACTGATCAAAATAAAAAACAATATTTATATAAATATTTATAAGCATTTTTTCCTAAATGTAAGAGTTCTAAACCTATTTAAATTTTACATAATTCTAAAAATCATAAAAAATATATTCATAAGTATTTATAATTCAAATTATCAAAGGTCAGCCTATGTAATATAGAAATACTGGCAAAGTCTTTATTAAAAAAAAAAAAATAAAAAAAAAATAGAAAGAAAGAAAGAAAGAAAGAAAGAAAAAGAGAAGAAAAATGTATAAAACTTCTGTGGTCATAAATATAAAAGAAAATCTTTGTAATTATTATTATCATTTTTTTTTTCATCTTTCATTTTTTACATCAATGGATTTCCTTTTGTCTTTTGCATATATTATAATACAACAATAATGAAAAAGAAATATTTTTCCCTTTAAAAAAGAATATGTTATGTTGAATTATTTAAAATCTTAAAGAAGAATTATCAAGGATTATTATAACAAAAGATAAACACAAAGTGATGATAAAGAGAATTTCATTGACAATATGATATTCTAAGTAAGTATATAATAAATATTTGCTCAAGTGAAAATTAATTTGCATAAATTAATTTCGTTTTATAAGAGAGTATTATTCAGACTTTAGAAAAGTTTAGCTATGCTTATGTCGGCTTATCGAATGGATATAGTTAAATCTCAATTTATCTATTTGCTTAAGAATATAACAACATTGAATATTTCAATAACATCCAAAATAGCTAATGTCAAATATTAGAAATTTAAGCAGTTTTTATTTTGCTTTTAAATAAATAATAATTGGTTGTTCAATTTTTTTTTTTTTTTTTTTTTTAAGTAAGAGGAAATAAAAAGATACAGTAAGTCCAAATTCAGAAATTAAAATATAGTAGTGGATAAAAAATATATTTGTACCATCGATTTTCTATTGTAAATAGATATATTGCTTTGCATGAAATACTAATAAGATAATATTCACAGAGATAATTATTTAATCACTACGAAAAATAATATAATAATACTAATACTAATAAAATAAAATAAATAAAAATAATATTTTGGAATTGAATGCTTTACTCAGTGTCACCATAACATTTCTGCTCAGTCATTTCTCTGTTTTTAAGTTTAAGATTTTTCTACATCTATACGTTTAGAAATGTCTTTAGTACACATTTGCTATTTTTGCGGTGATGCATGTATGTGTGAGAAAGAATATGATAACGTCTAAAACAGTCGTTCGATTTAGCTGAAAGTCGGGAGGTATGTTGCAAGTCACAGTGAAACGAACTGTATAAATTTTGATGTATACATGACTTAAAGTTCGTCTAAAGTGACACAGAGAAAATATTTTTTGACTTTAGGGCCTATAGAATTAAATTAATTAAAGTGCAATGGCATTTAAAAAAAATTTCGATTGAACAAAAAAGTTATTGAGATTTTTACAGCAAGCTCCTCAAATGTATTGTGAGGATAACGGTATGTAGCCTAGAGTTTTATAACAAAAGTAATGTATCATGAGCATGACACGTCTATAATTTGCATATTATAGCACTTAAAGCGCTGTCTATTTGAAAAATTGGGAGCTATTTTATTATTATTATTATTATTATTATTATTTAGTATGCCATATCACTTTCCCCTTCTTCGATTACTATTGCAGAAACGTCAGCAGAAACCTCCATGTTGAGACTCAAAAAGATTTTGGGTTCCGCCTGTGTGTTTGTTTGGCTGTCTGCCTGTATGTCGCGCGATAGCGGCCGCAAAAAACACGCTATTGACTTGACATTTCGTACACATGTTTATGAGCCCCACAGAATTAGCTGTATAATTTTGGGTGTGTATTACATTTGTAGTTCGTTTACAGGGACACGCGAAAGTTTTTCTTATCATTACGGTGTATGAGAATAAATTGTATGTACCGCAAAAATCACGCTATTGACTTGCAATTTGATACAAATATTTCTGAGCCACCCGGAATTTAAGCTGCATAGTTTCGGGTGTGTATTTCATTACAGTTCATGTACAGGGAAACACCAAAATTTTTCTTGTCATTACGGCCTATGGACAGAATTTGTATGTACCGCAATAGCGGCCGCAAAAATCCTCCGACTGACTTGCAAATTGGCACACACGTTCAGGCTCTGTATAGAAATAGCTGTATAATTTTTAATGTCTATAATTTAATGGATTGCGTACAGGGACACGTCAAAATTCTTATTATTACGGCATATGGGGTGAATTTCGTTTAAACGCATTTTGACATCATTACTTTGCAATCAACAAAATGAAATTAGCGTACGTATCTGAGATGATTAAACTTATGTTTTCTGCAGAAAATATGTGCTCTTAGGCTTCCTAATTAAAGAACGAAACCATACAAATGTGTTCTGACAATGCAACGTAATCAGCCAAATTATGTCAAATTTCGAACAATTATTCATGAAAAACGTCGAATAAGCTGAATAGGTTTTACTGGTGTATACAATGTTTATAGCTCGTTTATGACACACAAAATAATTTCGTAACGTTAGAGCCTATGAACAATTTTTTCTTTAAGCGTTTATGCTGCTTTCAACATAATGGAATTAACATACATTATAAAGATGCTTAAAAGCATGTTCACTCTAGAAAAATTATATGTATAGACTAAATAATTTATTTACGGGATCCCACAAAAGAATTCCGATGACGTACTGTAATTATCCAAATGATGTCAAATTAGGTTGAAGTATTAATGAGTGGTAATTAATTAAATAGTGTATTCTTGTTAGTGTATATAATTACTGTGGCTCCTTTTCTGAGATACATAAAGTAATTTCGTACTATTACGGTCTACAGTCAGTATTTCTTAAAAGCGTATTTTTACATGGTTACAAATCGTTAAATATAATGAAATTTTATTAGGTTTTTAAAAGAGTGTTTTTCTGTGAGATGTGTGGGCATAGATTTGGTAATTCATTTACAAAGTTAGACAAAATATTTTCGATAAGTTATGTAATCATTTTTCATGAAATTTGGTACAAGAATTTATGAATTACAAGACAATCAGTTATTAGGAATACAATATATATACATACATATATATATATATATATATATATATATATATATACACACAGATAGTTATATTAAGATAGATACAGCGGAAGGTTTCTGTTGTGGACGGAGTGAAAATAGTCTCTAAATTTTATTTTTCACTCAGTCGGAAAAATAAAAATTTCAATAAATATGATTTTCTTGCAATCAGTTGATTGTGTGATTTTAATTTAAAAAAATTGTATTTCATTCTCCCATTGTTTAATGGTCATTTCCATTACCTGCGGCTTATTTCTGTCGAGCTGCTATCTATATGACAGACTAGATGTTTCTGCCTAAAGGTTGTCTGAGTGAGTAATGCAGACCGGTTGTCGGCCAGGATAGCTCAATTGGTAGAGCCTTGACCTTGTAAGTCAAACATCCGGGGTTCGACACCCGGTCCAGGCATTATTTTTACTCAGTCGGAAAAATAAAAATATCAATAAATATGATTTTCTTGCAATCAGTTGATTGTGTGATTTTAATAAAAAAAATTGTATTTCTTTCTCCCATTGTTTAATGGTGTTTTCCATTACCTGCGGCTTATTTCTGTCGAGCTATCTATATGATAGACCAGATGTTTCTGCCTAAAGGTTGTCTGAGTGAGTAATGCAGACCGGTTGTCAGCCTGGATAGCTCAATTTGTAGAGCCTTGACCTTGTAAGTCAAAGATCCGGGGTTCCCGGTCCAGGCACTATTTTCACTCAGTCGGAAAAATAAAAATTTCAATAAATATGATTTTCTTGCAATCAGTTAATTGTGTGATTTTAATAAAAAAAATTGTATTTGAAGTGTGCCAATATATATGCAAATTATTTTACTTGCAAGCATTGCACTTCTGATTTCGAGGACGAAGTAGATGACGAATAAAATCGGAAAAAGGACATTTTCTGTTGTTATTTTGGCCTGATGAATCCTTGCAAAATGAATGAATTTAGTTCTTTTTTTGTATTTATGGCGGTTTTTCTTATTATATTCCCATTTTTAGCGTACTTTTCAAGTGTGCCCACAACCAGGTACATTATTGTTTTTGGTCAAAAATGAACATTTCACAAAATTGGTGATAAAATTTTTCTAGATGACGAAATCGATACAAGTACTTTCAAACTTTAGCTAAGGATTTTAACTTTAGATTAATAGTCATGTGTTTGCGTAGTATTTACTCTATCAACAGTTATAAACCAAAATGTAAACTGTGAGACATTCCCCTACATTTGTGATGAATTTTGTAATTACATTTGAGTTATTCAGTGACTGTCGCTGTAAAGCTACTATAAGAACTGTTGGTAATTGATGCGTTATGGTAATGTTCGTTAAAATAAATTTTTGACATGAAGATAAATTACAAAACAAATACCTGAAACAAATATTTTTTTTTTTTTTTTACATGTGATCGGTATTTGGTCAGATTGTGATTATATGTTTGTTAATAAATTAATAAAAATTATAAAATAACTATTTTTTAATTACTATCCTTCAAATTATGTACTAAGCCATTTTGTAAATCGTTATACTTTTAATTTCCATTTTATATAGATGAGCTACATTTCTATGTTTTAAAATCATGAACAAAAATTACATTAAAAAAAAAAAAAAGAATTCCTCAGTCTCATGTGCTAAATTTGTAATAAAATATGATTTGTCCTCAAAATGTGCATAAGTTAAATTTTTTTAAAAGCTTTTATATATTTTAAAATAATTATTTAAAATAAAGGCATTATGTGTCTTTAATAAATTCTGAATTGGTGTTTAAATTTTTATTTTATATTTAACGGACAAATTTCTAAATTTTATTAATTATCCACAAATACCTCTTGCAAACTCTATAGCCAAATTATTGGTTAGACATATAATTAATAAAGGTCACAGTATGGTCTCATCTGGGTTATACGCAACCCTACTTCAATCTCATTTGAATTTTATATGTTAATTTCTGCAAAGTTTACAAATCATTCTAATTGCGTACTATTCCCAATTTAAATTAAATTACCATTACGAAGAATTTATGTAATTGTCTAAAGCAACTTAAATTATTAAATGCAGATTTTACTTAGAAACAGCTATAAAACAAACGTCATTTGTCAAAACGATTTGCCAAACGAGACCCAGATAAATGGTATCCAAGAACATTAGGCGGATTTCAAAGAATGAAGCATGAATGTGTGTTGGAATTACCAATAAACACATGAATAATAAACAATGTCTTGAACGCCGAAGGAAATAATAAAATAGCAGACAGCTGTTTTGGTAGCATTTTCTGTGTCATCATCAGTGCATTAAGAAACGTAACGAAAGTGCTCTTATAGTATACAGGAAAGAAATCGTATTTTGCGACTCTTTAATCAGTCAATAGAATTAGACGTAAAGTTAGAGATTAGCCGACAGAAAATTCAAAAACTTTAGTCATGAAAAATGTAATTCATGTATATATAAAGTGAAGAATTTAACGATATAAAAATTAGCAATTAATAGCTACATGATAATACTAAAAACACACACATTAAAGTTATTGTAATTCAATTTAAATATTAGCATTTTTTTTATGCTTCATTTACAGTACCACACTAAGACAAACTAAAAGTGATTTTTAGGCGAAATTCCACAAATTTATCATACGTAAACCAATAATTTTATAAAAAATATATAAAAAAGATAACTGGAATAAAAGATGCTCAAAAATAGAAGCATTCGCTATTCAGAGAGCATGTACTTCTACGAGCAGAGAAATCGCAAGAGCAATCTTGCGAAAAAAACAAATTTAAAGAGGAAGGAAAAAAAATATTAACACAACCCTGCATCATGCGGACTTCAAACTCAGAGATAAACTAGTATGTTGTGGCCACCACAAGACTTTCTTCTATATTTTCCTATACATATTCAATCAGTAACAATATTTAAAAAAAATATATGATTTTTTTTTCCTTTTTTTTTTTTTTTTTTTTTTTTTTTGTGAAAATTAATACATATTCAATCACTAACAATATTTAAAAAAAAAAAAAAAAAAAAAAAAAAAAAGAATTTTTTTCTAAGTTTTTTTTTTTTTTTTTGGTTAAAAGTAAAAAAAATCGATAACTTTGTTTTAAATTATCACAGATTTATAGTTCAACCATTCGTTTTAAAGGTATTGACGAGACCTTTCGAATGATACCCATCTTCAAAATTTACCATCCCCCCCGGGGGTACTTCCCCCCCAGGGGGGGAAGCGATGCCCCCCCATGCACAAAATTTTTTTCCTAGTTACGTACTACTATTATCAATAATTCATATTAATTTTACAAACACAAGTGTAAAATAACTCTTATTATGCACATTTATACGAATTTTTGTCCTATGCTGCCATGTTAAAAATTTAGATAAAATGCTATCACAGCGCCACCTGTTGAGCTATTGATCCCCAAATATAATCAGCAACAGTTTATGTCGGGGTCCAACTAAATACCAAGTTTGGTAAAATTTCGTTAAAAAAAAAAAAAAAATACGATTATTTTTCTAAGTTTTTTTTTTTGTTAAAAGTAAAAAAATCGATAACTTTGTTTTAAATTATCACAGATTTATGTTTCAACCATTCGTTTTAAAGGTATTGACGAGATCTTTCGAATGATACCCATCTTCTAAATTTAACCCCCCCGGGGGGTACTTCCCCCCCAGGGGGGGAACCGATGCCCCCCCATGCACGATTTTTTTTCCTAGTTAACTACTACTATCATCAATAATTCAAATTAATTTTACAATCACAAGTTTAAAATAACTCTCATTATGCCCATTTATACGGAATTTTGTCCTATGCTGCCATGTTAAAAATTTGCATAAAATGCGATTACAGCGCCACCTGTTGAGCACCAGTTCATTTCAGGGTGCAACTAAATACCAAGTTTGGTTAAATTTCATTCATATGTTCGTGAGATACAGCGTCCACAAAAAAATGATACAGACAGACAGACAGACAGACATTTTCTAAAAACTATCAATTCGTGTTCAGGACATCCCAAAACGTGTAGATCCGTCAAAAAACGGAGGTCGAAAATTTTCGCGAATCCAATACTTTCTCTATATTACATATAGAAGAAAGTAAAAAATTACAAGTTGTCAACAGAACTATTCTAATAAGAAAAATAGTATCGAGACTAGTAACGATTAATCGATAAATGTTCTACAAATGAGCAGATTCATTAATAATTCAATGCACTGTTTTAATGTATTTTTAATTTAATGATTATAAAAACTTTAAATCTTTCAAAGATTTTCAAGAAATGGAGTTTAATTACAACTTTCATTTACACATTGTTTATTTTTAAATTTCTCCGTATGAGATGTGTGCTTGCGCCATCTGGCGGGAAAAGATATAAACATTTTAATTCAAGATAAGTAAATTTTGAAAAAACAGGTTTATTTTTATTATTGTATATACTTACTTTTTTAAAAGAATATGTATATTTTTTGGAATTAAAATCATTTAATGTAAGCCTAATAAAGTGGCAATATAATGTAAAATTTCCAACAATTAGACAAATGGGGTACAGAGAGTTCATACTTAACAATGACTTAAAAACTCATATTAGTTTTAAGATTTTTAACAATATTAAAACAAATTAATAATTTTATTTTCGCTGTTACTTCTTTATGTGATTGTTTGAAATTTTACGTTCAATCGAAACTTTCTTAATATTTTCTACGTTCTTCACGAGTACTGTTCCTCAATTTCCTATCAGCTAATCCCGCACATTTCACACAATTCTATTGGTTATATAAACATTGATAAAATTTAATTACTTTCTCATATGTAGGAGTACGTTCATTTAATTTCCTTATGTACTGGTGACGAAATACTAAATGTTACCAATACAACTGCCTATTATTTTGTTATTTCTTTTGTCATTCAAGACGTTGAGGATTTTTTCTGCGTTCATTTATCTAGCACTAAGTCTCCATTTGATATTCTAAAATGAACAATATTGTGAAAAGCTCGATTTACCTCAATGGGATGTCTTCGGTGGGGATTCTCTCAGGGATCGTAGCCAGTATTTAGGCTAATTTCGGAGAGAACAACGGAAAACTCCTAACATATAGGTCAATGAGGGCTACCAGGGATCGAACCCGGCTTTTCCCGTTTACCACCTTTCAAAGCAGACTTTCTCAGCCACTTGTGGGGTTATTCGAATAGGTTGGTTGGTTGTGTTTATATTCGCACTAGTATCGCGCTATGGTTAATTGATATTTGCATAGGATCCAATATGTTTGTTACGGCTTTTATAAAATTTAAGTGGCACAAATTTTATTCAAAGAATAATTCGATTGGTCTAAATAATCATAAAATATGATTCTACACACAATTTTATATTTATGAAAAAAATGAGTAAAAATAACCTCCCAAAATATCAGGCGAAGCGATATCACTATAAAAATGTAACAACTTTTATAATCTGAACATGAAATTTAATCCAATAAAATTTTACTCTCTAAAATATATTTTCAGTTTTCTCGATTGTGTGTTCCTCTAACATAAAATTGTATTACGTATTTTTCTGTTTGGAATGTTTGCCATTTTCCATTCATTTTAAATCAACTGGAAATTTAAGATTTCACGAAGCTATTTACGTTATTCAATCTTGCGTAATCTTACTCTTAAAAAATGAAATAAAGAAATCTGAAATTAAGAATATTTCTAACGGAGACGAAAAAGAGCATACGGTTTACTGACATTTTAATCTTTTTTATTTGGAAATAGAATTTCAATAAATGTTTTCTGACATAAATTTATTTTACTAACTTAGAAAATAAATATTCAGTATTTTTTTTTCTGTAATTTAAAACATTTTTCTAAATCATTTGATGCATAATTTTTTTCTGAAGTTGCGTTGATGAAATCAAAGAATACAAGAGCGATTTCATTGATATTATTTATTATTAATTGTGTTACATGCTACATAATTTCTGTCAAAAGTAATAGAATCTTAATAATAGTAAAATCCAAAGATTCGAAAAACTAACGCACGAAACTAATGTCATTGCTGCTGGAACAAAATATTGAAATAAAGAAAATAAATTGTTATACATGTTCACAAAAGATGAAGTAACTTTTTTAAGTTTAATTTAACAGAAAAAAAAATGACGTCACAACTAGAATAGTCCATTGAAAATAAAAATATATATATTGGTGATTCCGAATAAATAAAACAAAAATAAATCTTCTTAATAATAAAAGTTTAAGTTCATTCGTGCTGGGACAATATATTGAAATAATCAAAATGAAATAATCTCCATGTTTTCAAAATAATCTTTTTTTTTTTTTTTTTTTTTTTTTTTTAAAGAAAAAATGACGTTACAACTGCAACAATGAATTGGCAAAAAAAAATATTATTTTTAATTAATAAAAGAAGAATAAATGAAAATTAAAAGAAGAAGACGAAGAAGATTAAAATAAACATATTATATGTGTTATGTACAGGGTGATTAGAATTAAAGTTACGATTTGAAAACGCTATAATTTTAAAACTACCCATCAGAGCGATTTGATATTTTACAAGAGCAATCGTGAGACAATGAAATTGTTTGGGGGAGGAAAAAAGTAGTTCCAACATGTTCCTATAGATGGCGATGTCAGGGTAATGTCAGAGGAAACGTCTAAATGGACTCATGAAACGCAGAAATGATTTTAGCAACACAATGGCATAGCAAGAAATAATAGACTTCAAGGGTTTACTAAAATGTTTTTTTTGCAATAAGACATGAATACGTATTTACAGAAACTGTCATAATAAAAAGAGAAAAAGAGGAGCTTCATGAAACATAAACTTTACGGATGATTAACGGCACATTTTGATTTTTTTTTTTTTTTTTTTTTTTTTTACGGCAAATACAATTTTATTGCCTCACGATTGCTCTGGTAAAATATCAACTAGCTCTGATGGGTACTTTTAAAATTATAAAATTATAGCTTTTTGAAATCGTAACTTTAATTATAATCACACTGTAGATCTTATCAGATTGGTTATATAATAAAATAAAATAAAAAATAATAATTATTAATATATATATATATATATATATATATAACATGTAAATCGATGATAAGTAATTTAAATTGGGATGATAAAAAAGCAATACATTTTCCGTATTTTGGTACCGAATCATTATACCATCGAGAAAAATAAATTAAATTAAAATTAAAAATAAATAAATTTGCTGGAAACATTTTTTCTTTTTTTATTAAATAGTTAAATTTAAACTGCATTTATTTAATCGAATTCAATTATTTTAATGAAAACACAGTTAAATATATATACATATATGTATATATATATATATATATATATATATATATATATATTTTTTTTTTTTTTTTTTTCATGTTTCCATTTATGGATGTTTTATAGTCGCAATCTCTTTTTTAAATTTTTCTGTTTTATCTTTTTCAATGTTTCTTGTTTTCATCTATTCAATGTTTGAAAAGGTTTTCAATATATATATATATATATATATATATATATATATATATATATATATATATATATATATATATATAATTGTTGCCGAATTTTTAGGAAATATGTCAACTTTTTTTGCAAAAGTCACTATTTTATGAATGTTCTAGAACTGTCTAAGAAAACAATCAATTGTTCTACAGACGAAAAGCAAACAACGTCAAATACTCCAGAGCAGTAACTTTCGGTAGCTGATGACCAAAGTTCAATCGGTTGGAGAAAAGTCTCCAATGTACTATCGCCCAGAATAGCTCTCTGAATATCACTGACTCCCAATGACACCACTCTCTCCTACAGAAGTCAATTCGTTCCTAATTATACTTTTTTGGAGATAGGATTTGGCGATTGTTTTATCTAGAATCCCATGCGAATCTATAGATATCGGCTTCCGTACATCGCAGAACTCCGAAACTTCAGAAACTCTAAACTACTATTTTCCGACAAATTTTGTCGCCAAGTCACCAAATTCGTCGGAAAGTCGCCAAGTTTGTCGTTAAGGTTGATACCACTAAAAGAGAATGAACCTATAATGTATGTATGTATATATGTATATATATACATACTTTGACGGTAAAGCTATTTTCAATGCAACAAGACAAATGATGCAGGAAAAAAGACTTAATCCATTGTAACAATATTTATAAAAAATAAAAGTAAAAAAAAATCCTTTTTTTTTTTAAACAACAATACTTTTTGGAATATTATAGACTTAATTTCCTGTATTCATAATGACATTTAAATTATAAAAAAAAATATGAAAGAAAAGGGAAATTTTATCGTTCCCTCAAGAGGTGATTCTTTTTAAAACCTCAATAGGCATATTACTGACATTCTGAATTACGAAAACATTCTACAAAAGATGAGATGAGATGATAACAGTAACAACCTTAATTTGGATTAAATTTTCTCAGGAGTAAAACGGGTAAGAACTTATGCAATAATTTTATCCCTGTTTAATAGTGTTTTTAAGCTATTAAGCCGAATTAAATTCTTTCATATTAAAAAGGTGTTAGAAAGAATGCTACTTTGGGAATTTTTAGTTCAGAATTAGTGCGATTAAACGTAATATCTGGAATCCATTACTTTTATTCCTTTTCTATCTAAGGGTTTTGTATAAAGTACATGCATATAGGTTTAGAAAAAAATAACGTAGACATTTTCATTTTATTTATTTATTTATTTATTTATTTATTTTGTTGTTGTTGTTGTTGTTGTTGAACGTTTTGACGATTATCTTAAAAAATACTTAATGTGTTGTGCTTGAACTTTGAGAAGAAGAAAATCATGTATTTCCTCATATTTCTCAGGAAGGATTTTGTCACGAAGGTGGATGAACAAGAAATACAATAAAATGAAAAATATTTTTGATTACCCTGTATCTGGAAGTGCGTCAATCCATCTGCAAATTCTATATATGGTTATAAAATTTATATTTTATACGCGTATAGAGTTTTGTAAAGAATGGTTCAAATATTTAAATAGTTATAAACATTTTATTAAAAAAGCAAAAAAGTTTTTATTTTTTAGCATTTTTTAGCTCTAAAAGCTTTTCTACAAATTTCAGAAAATTTTCAGAAAACATGAGAACATATGCCTAAATACTTATACTATAGTTTAAAACAAATGCATTTAAAATTGAAAGAGATATGGACTGTGGTAGCAAATATTTTATTACTACGAATGCGTGGACCGTATTAAAAAGTCTATGACGTCTTTGATGTAGTTTAATACTCAACTCTGTATAGATTACTTTAAATAATAATTCAGTTGAATATCATGAGAATGCTAAAAAATATCGGTGATTAAATGAGCAGTTTTTTAGCTATTTTTTAAACAGGTCTTTACGCTGCGGGGTCATACACAAATGGAAATCTGGGTCAGACAAAATGTTTCTTTAATTGGCATAGATTGTAGTTAAATTATGTTATAAAACTAATTAGAAAAATATTTTCAGGATTTACATTATTTACATAGAGAATATATCTTTATATATATATTTCTTTTGTGCGTGTGTATGTCACTGAACTCCTCCTAAACGGCTGGACTGAGTTTAATGAAATTTTTTGTGTGTCTTCAGGTGGATTCGAGAATGGTTTAGATTTACAAATGAAAGTTGTAACTTAATTAGTTCTTTCTTAATTAATTTTTAACCAACTCTTTCAACAACTTTTCCACCTAGATGGCGTGAGTTGTCGTAAATACGATGTCAGAATTTATTTAATGTTGAAATGAATAATATTATAGTTTTAAAAAATTAAAGAACACGCTTTTATAGAAATGTGAACTAAAAAGCACGAAATATCTATCTTAGTATTAAAATTCAGGGTAAGAGAAAATCGTGTGAGTGACACACCGTAATATTTACATATATTTAAATCTTTAATTAAAATAAAACTAACAAAAACCATTTTTAAAAAATCTCCCCTAACGGGGATCGAACGCTGGACCTTTAGATTCGTAGCGCGGCGTCTTACCTCGACGCCAATCGTTCACGTAGGGAAAGTATTTTTTTTACAATATAAATTTTTTGTTTGCTCCCAGAGAAGTTACAAACAAACATACATACATACAGGTGAAGCTAATAAAAGCGTGTTAAAAATGAATTTTAACCGTATCTTACGAAGTTAAACGAAGTTACGAAGTTATTTACGAGGTTACGTATCTTACGAAGTGTTTAAAATATTTTTTCAAAATTAATATTTTTAGAATCATAACCGTATCTTACGAAGTGTTTAAAATATTTTTTTCAAAGTTAATATTTTAGAATCGTAAACACGATGTCAGAATTTATTTAATGTTGAAATGAAAAATGAATTTTTAACCGTAAGTGTTTAAAATATTTTTCAACGTTAATATTGTTAAAATGTTAAAATTAGTTAAAATGGTATATTCTTTTAAAAAATTCGTCAATATCCGACGGAGTTATTTTATGTTAAAATGAAAAATGAATTTTTAGGCCATTATTATTTGTGCAGATGGAAAATGTACTAAAAGTTTTCCGAAAAATTTCACGATCACCAATGTTGACGGATATCCAATATATCGTCGAAGAATTCCCGATAATGGCGGACAATCTTATCATCTATGGCGGTCATCTATGTCAACAACATAGATATTGACATTGATAACCGATGGGTGGTCCCATATTCGCCTCTGCTGAGCAAAACATTCAATGCTCATATTAATATTGAATTCTGCAGTTCAGTGAAGAGCATCAAATACATTTGCAAGTATGTGAATAAAGGCAGTGATATGGCTGTATTTCGAGTTGAAAATACCAATGTGAATGCTCCTTTGGTGAATAACAACGATGAAATAACACTTTACCAAACTGGCCGGTACGTGAGCTCCAATGAAGCTGTTTGGCGTATCTTTGGTTTCCCAATTCACGAACGGGATCCAGCAGTTCTTCATTTAGCCGTCCATCTTGAAAATGGCCAGCGCGTATATTTCACGAGCGAGACAGCGATTGATCGTGCTATAAATCCACCAAAAACTACACTCACCGAATTTTTTGAATTGTGTAATCGTGCGGATGCTTTTGGTGCTTTTGCACGGACATTACTCTATTCAGAAGTACCACGCTATTTCACATGGGCTCCAACAAAAAAATGGATGCCCCGCAAGCAAGGCACGCCGATTGATGCATGACCAGGTTTATTCAAATCAAACACCTTGGAACGAGTATTTACGGTCAATCCAAGGCAGACTGAGTGCTTTTATCTTCGACTGTTATTAGTTAATGTCATCGGCCCTTTGTCATTTCAAGATTTACGTAAAGTGAATGGACAACAGTATCCAACGTATAAAGATGCATGCCTTGCACTCGGCTTGCTGGAAGACGACAACCAGTGGGAGTGTATGCTTGCTGAAGTAGGACTGAACTGTACAGCAAAACAAATTCGTCTACTATTCGCTGTAGTGTTGACTACATGTTTCTCGGCCCGAGCAGAGACATTATGGGATAATCACAAAGATTCAATGACTAATGATATATTGCATCAACATCGTTTACGGTGCAACAATCTAACGAGAGTATTCAGTGACGCTATGTAGAATGAAGCATTGATTGCTATTGAAGATCTTTGCATTATCATTGCCAACTTACCACTCAGTCATTTCGGTATGCATTCAACAAATCGAAATGCTTCTGATTTAATAAGCACTGAATTGAATCGTGAACTACATTACAATTCTGTAGAAATGGCAGCGATTGTTGCTCGCAATGTCCCACTAATGAATGAAGAACAAAGAACCATTTACGACCGCATCATGCTCGCAGTTTTGGCAGGACAAGGTGGATTCGTTTTTTTTTTGGGGTGCACCAGGTGGAACTGGCAAAACATTCCTTATTTCGCTAATTCCCGCCGAAATACGATCAAATAATGGCATCGCATTGGCTGTTGCATCATCTGGCATTGTGGCAACTTTATTGGATGGATGCAGAACAGCTCATTCATTATTTAAACTGCCACTAAATATTCAAGCAGTGTGCAACATAAAAAAAACAATCGTCCATGGCCACAGTGCTGAAATAGTGTAAAATTCTTATCTGGGATGAATGCACTATGGAACACAAACATTCGATTGATGCGTCGAACAGGACATTGAATGATATAAAAAACAACGACAAACTATTTGGCGGCACTCTGTTACTCTTTTCAGGTGATTTCAGACAAGCATTTCCCGTTATTCCGTGTTCAACATACGCTGATGAGATCAACGCGTGCTTAAAATCCTCGTCATTGTGGCTTAATGTTGAAAAAGTACAACTGAAAGTAAATTTGTGCGTTCAAAAGCTTCAAGATCCTTCCGCTGAAACATTCTCAAAACAATTGTTAGATATCGGCGATGGAAAAGTTACTACAGATGAAACTGGATGCATAAAATTACCGACCGATTTCTGCACAATCATTGATTCTCAAGATGCTCTTATTGACCAGATATTTCCCGATGTACACAGACGATACACAAATCATGAGTGGCTGGCAGAAAGAGCAATTTTAGCAGCAAAAAATGTGGACGTCAACGAATTGAATCTCAAGATACAACATTTGTTACCAGGAGACTTGGTGTCATACAAATCTAATGATACAGTTGTCGATGCCACCGAAGCTGTAAATTATCCAACAAAGTTTTTAAACTCATTGGATTTACCAGGCATGCCACAGCATATTTTACAACTGAAGGTTGGATCTCCGGTTATTTTGCTTCGTAATTTGAACCCACCACGGTTGTGCAACGGCACGCGATTAGTCATAAAAAAATGAATGAAAAATGTTATCGAAGCCATCATTTTAAATGACAAATTCCGAGGTGAAAATTGTTCTGCACTCAAAGCTGGTAGATGGGAGGTGCCGGGTTCGATCCCAGGTCGCGCTCATCGACCTAGCCGTTCGGAGTTTTCCGTGGTTTCCTCCGAAACTCGCGTAAATACGGGCTAGGGCCCCTTAGAAAGACCCCCACGGAGGGCATTCCTCCTGTAGGCCTAGGACACATCAGGAGTCAATCGGCCTTAAATCCTACAACCAACCAACCAACCAACCGAGGTGAAAATATATTACTACTGCGAATTCCTATTATACCCACAGATGTGCCAATTCAATTTAAACGCCCTCAATTTCCAATTAGATTGGCATTTGCAATGACTATCAATAAGTCTCAGGGCCAAACGATGTCTGTCTGTGGCTTAGATTTGAGCACATCATGTTTTTCACACGGACAATTATACGTGGCTCTCGAGTGGGCAAACCATCCAGTTTGTTTGTATTGGCGAAAGATGGGATAACAAAAAATATTGTACACTCTGTTGCATTAAGGGAATGATATTGTTTTTTAGTAATATTGTTATAAGTAGCGATATGTATATAATTTTAAAGAATCAATTTTAATAAATTAAAAAAATAAATGATTGGTGTTTTGTTATTTTTATATTCTTTCACCGTTCACAGCGCTCCATACATCTTTCACTTATATACCACATCCTAACACACTTACAATAAGTTAGTTATTTTTTTATAGCAAAATATTCTCTATAAATAATTTATATGACAAAACAACGTTTGTCGGGTCAGCTAGTATATATATATATATTTGAGATTGCACGTTGATTATTTTTTTTATTTTGTAAATTATAAGATTACTAAACGTAACAGTTATATTTTTATGCATTTACGATATACAAAATAAAATTTGTACTTATTTACACGTATACTGAGGAATGTAAGATCGCTAACCTTGTACTGGAAGCAAAAAGAAAATAAATTATAAGCAAATGTAAATCAATAATTTTTATTTACGAACAGAATACTGCTTTTGATGATAGTCACATAACGTATCAATGAACTTATCTTACAGGCATGTAAGGTTTATAATCAGAATTAGAGATTGATGCAATATTACTTAAGATGTAACATCCTCTAGCAGCAAAATGTAATCGGATTTTGAATTGTCTCTTATCGACGGTCGATGAACTTGTGAACGGCCGATACTCGGAATCTTATCAAGAGCGATGAATTTCATCGGGAGTTCATCTAAAATGCCTCATCGGGAATAGTTGAATCCGATGAATTTTAGAAAATGATCTAGGGAAAATCCGATGGAAGGACAGGATTTTTATCGAGTTTTCGTATGATTTGTCATCGATTCGATATCTTTTTTCGGTGAAATATTTCTGATCGAAAACCGATCTTTGACACTGCTCTAAACTATCTGTTAATGCTTGAACATATCTCGTTGAGTCGATGAAAGACCGAGCAAAATACAATCGATCAATTCTTCTAGGGTCATCCTTTCCTTGTTAATCGCTGTCAAATGTTGCACTTCAAGAAGAGATCCAGAACAAGAACAAGTGACTTTAAATTAGTGTCTGTTCAGCTTTAAACGCAGTACATGATACTTTTGTTCACCACCGAGGTACTTTATGTGTTCTCGATTAATACACCTGTTATTATCTTGAAACAAAATGACATTATTATAAAGTAAAAAAACTGACGATTTTTAAATTTATGCTAGTTTAAATTTTTACACAAACATAACCAACCTGTACAGTGGTCGTATTCTCCCTTTTTGTTTTTACAGGGCACCTTCAAGAATGAAAAATTTACTACTTTATTTTTTTTTACTACCACTAACAGTGGTAGTAAAAAAAGTTGGAAATTTCTTATTCTCGAAAATGCCCTAAAATAAAGGCAGAGAATGCGGCCTCTGACTATATATCATTCACAGTAGATGATCTGAAGTTTTCGCCTTATCGGACTTTTTATTTTGCTTGAAATTAATAAATGAATCCATTTTCTATTTATTCCTTTGCACTTAATTCAACCACTTTGGGATTTATATATTTGCTTATAGATTTCACAAGATTACATAATGTTTGCATTTAAATGGGGAATTATAAGCATATATTTAACACATGTCGACACCTTTGATAATCTTAAGAATCTTTAGTGCAAGATTTACATGCATCACTATTTTTAATGTGAATTATTTTGTTATAAGGCATTCATTATTTCGTTGTTGGTGAAACAATACTATAAAGCTCGATTAATATCTTATTTGTCTTTGCTACTTTCTTTTAGTTACTACTTTTTATAACTGGAGTGATCTTCTGGGACTTACTAACCAAATAATATTTGTATATATATATATATATATATATATATATATGTATTCATGTATACAAATTCAGTTAATTTTAAATTACACTAATAAAATTTTATCATCATCAAAATTCAGGAAAATATTTCATGTTCGTTGATCGTCAAGCAAATCTAGCGCAATGTTACACAAAGCAACATAACTGAATACCTCTTGATGGATGAAATTTTTACTGTATTCAACATTCAATAAAAGAATGTACTGGATTGGTAATATTTTTCGACTTTCGGCTTTTTATTATTCGTTTTGAAGGTATAGAGCGTGATTTGAACAAGTTTATGAAATGTCTGGCTATCTGCGTAAGTATGATAGCTGGCCGTAACAAAAAGCTTTGTCTCAAAGCTCTTACTCAAAAATTAATGTACAGCATTTTATATAAATTTATATACAGTATTTGCAATTTGATTATTTTATTTTGACCTCAACTAGTCCCTTTAATGATTTGGTACAAACCATCTTACAGGTGGAATGGTTAACCCATTCTGATTTATAAATTTAATAAGAAGTTATAGGTAAAACTTTTGTGTGTGTAGACACAAACAGAATTATTTATAACCAATCCTGTGAAAAAAAAAATAGTATTAATCAATCAAGATTAAAAATTTTGCATTTTTAGGAGCATCGATATCCCTATTGAGATAAATATTCCCGGCGGTGTAAATTTTCAATTTTACTATTTCATTTTTATTATTTTAATCGGAGTATTTTCAATTTGAACACATTAATACCATTAAAACGAATAGTTGAAATTTATATTTAAAATAATTCGAAACAAAGTTATCTATTTCTGTTCATTTTTAACAAAAAAAAAAAAAAAAAAAAAACTTTTTTTTGAGTGAGGATTTTGTTATATAAAATTTATTTTAAAGCCCAAGAAATTAGTAACATCTAAAGGCAGAATTGATGCATACACAGGTTACTTCATGACGTTCTGAGCTTAACTGGTTCTCCCTTTTTTTTCTTCTTCTTTTTTAGACTGAAGTTTAGCAAAAAATTCGATGAATGTTCAGTTATTGACTGGAATAATTTTTGTTCACATGTGAGGAATTGGAGGCTAGAATAGGAGAAATTTAAAAAATATTTATTGAATTTGTTATACATTTGAAATACTTGATTTCATATTTTTTTAAGGTTGTGAAGAAAATTATTTTTTAAAATTAACAAAAAGATTCACACAAAAATCTATTAATATGATATGTCAGCACGTTCATGACAATAATGAGATTGCGTAATTTAAAGAAAAATGTTAACTAATAAATTAAATTTACGTAAAATAGATTGAATTTATAATTTTTAAGAAAAAGTCTAAAAAGGGCACATGTGAAATATATCAGTTTCTCATCATTTTTTTATTTAAGTTATTATCCAATATTTAAAAATAACTTTTTAAAGAGATATATGTTGATAAAGACTGCAAGATGTCATCTATTTTACTGGAAAAGACCTAATTTGTCATAAATAAACTAATAAAATAAAGTCATCGTAAAATAAAACTTTCATTTTTGTATTGCTCACAAGGAAACATTCAAAAGATGTCGTTTTCAAAAAAATATTGAAAAAAAAAATATGTGATTCTACTCTTCATAAAACACCAGAAAGTGAAAAAAGTATTGGGTGAAATGAATTAAAGCGACCACAAAATATTATCAAAATTAAGCATTTTTGGCGATTTAGCGCTGTTAGGCGATACGTTTGCTAGCACGGAGATTGGTGTGTACGAACAGAACCGTGTTTTGCTTTTCCGCCAAGCACTCAAAATCAATGCCTAGTAGTGTGAAAACGCCAAATATGTTTAATTTTGGTAATTTTTTGTGGTCGCTGTAATTTATTTGAGCCGATATTTTTTCACTTACAGGTGTTTTCTGAAGAGTAGAATCACATATATTTTTTTCAATATCTTTTGAAGACGACACCTTTTAAATGTTTCCTTGTCAGTATAATATTCACAAAATACGAAAAATAAATAAATAAATAAATAAATAAATAAAGGCTTGAAAAATTTAATAGAAAAGAAATCTATTATTTTTAAATACAAAATTTAAAGATTATACAATGTTTAGAAATAATAAATACTGTTACTTTAAATAACTTTTACATTTTTTTTTTTTTTTTTTTTTTTTTTTTTTTTTTTTTTACAATGTTAAATTTAAAATTACTTTATTTTCTCTCTCTCTCTCTCTCTATATATATATATATATAATTTTTATTTTCAAATGATACCCATGTCAGTTTCTTTACATGACATCAATTTAATATCTTTTCAATCATATCTTGTAAAAGTGAATATTATTTTTTGTTACTTGACGTATTAAATGTGAACCTTGTCATTTTGACATTATCGTACTTAATTTTTATGACAAAATTTCAAACAATTTTAATAAATTTTGTTTTTTATACGTACAACAAAGTTCATTTTCCGATAAAAATAATAGATGTTTATAAGAAAATATATCAGTATAAAAATTTCATTTATTTTCTTAAAAAGCTAATCAAGTATTTAAAACTTTATCTAAATTCTTAGCATTCAATTATATTAAAAGCAATACTATAAATCATAAGCTATGACTTGAAATTTAAATTTCATAAGGGGTTATTTTCATTTTCATTTCATTAGTTTTCAGATATATAATATATATGCTGTAAAATATAAAACATTTGTTTTGACATAAAATTTCAATACAGTTCAAAGCAAAAAAAAAAAAAAAAAAGTCTTTGGGGACTGCCGATAGAAGTGAAAACTAAGTAACTTGTGAATTGTATCGTCGAGCAATTAGATTATTATTTTCGAATTATTTTTGGTTTGTAAAGAAGTGTTTATTATCTGTATTACATGATTCGGCACGATATTTATAGCTACCCAAATTAAATAAACTAAGCCTTATATTACGTAAAAATATTGATTACTTGAGAAATTGTTTTAATTAGTAGCTGAGATAGAAAAGAAAACAGATTCAGTACACCTCAAAACGAGTAAATCAATTGAAATCTCGAATTCCACTTTCGAAAATATAAAAGAACTTTAAAATATCTTTCGAATCATGTATTAAAAACAATTTAAACAAAATTAGAATTTGAAATATTGAAATTTTAAAATATTATAGCGCCATCTGGCGGTAGAAATTTCTGTAATCCACTGTTTGATTCCAAATCAACAAAGCTTTCAAATGATGTATTATTTATTAAATTATTTTAATTAGTAGCTTAGATACAAAAAAAAAAAAAAAAACTCATTCAGGACGCCTCGAAACGTGTAAAACAACTGAAATCTGGAATTCCACTTTCGATAATATAAAAGTACTTTAAAATATTTTTTAATGATGTATTAAAAATAATTTAAATATAATTAGAATTTGAAATACGCGTATTAGAATAAAATTTAATTTCCAATTAAAATGTAATTTTTTTCCAAAATCGATGAAATTTGAACTGCATTTATCCCCTGTGCTGTTAATGGCGCAGAGAAAGTTTGAAAGAATTTAGAAAAAAATTCAAGCATTTTGAAATTTGCAATTCGCTTGCAAATTCAAATTTTATTCGTAGCAGAAACACCACGTGATGTCAATTGGTAAAAAAATATGTTTCTTCTCATGGAAAGGCTTCGCTGATGATGACGCGAGTTTCATGATTTTTGTTCACCAAAAGTGCTGAACGCGCCTAAAGAAGTTTTCACTTCAAACGGAAAACCTTCGCTGACGATGACGCCAGTCTCATGATTTTTTTTCACCCAAAAGTTCTCAACGCGCTTAAAGAAGTTTTCACTAAAAAAAAAAAAAAAAAAAAAAGTTCTCCCGGCTTATTTGGAAGGGTAGGTTGATTTCTTTTTCCTTATCAAGTAGCCGTCATTTTGTTTCAAAATGGCGGTTACAAATTATTAATGCACTCGGTAGAAATATTGATGTAGAGTATGCACATATGGAACTTTAAGGAAATCGGTTCCTTTTTTAACCCCTTAACGCACGCTGTCCTCGCTGCGAGGACGCAAAATTTAAGATCCAGCTAAAAAAATTAATCCCGGAAATTTTTCTGCAAAAATTTACGTTTTTAACATAGCAGAAAAGGCCGTCTTTTTTAACCTTAAAATTTGAAATTTCTTTTAGTTTAATTTAGTTCATGAATTCCGGTGGCAGTATAATTTAAATGACCCGAATTGTCTTGTGCCGCAAAGGGTTATGTGAATTTAAAATTTTTAAGTGGCCGGCGCGTGGAAACAAAATCGTGGGTCAAGTTGACAAATATATGAAATGTATTTGTGAGATAAGTCTACTGTACACATATAGTTCGAATTAATTCAAAATCTCCAAAGTCACCGTGTTGAAAAATTAAGTGGCTGCCACTTTGATCAAAATGGCAGTGAGAAAGTTGTTCATCTAAGATATCGTTGCAAATTTGATTTTTTTTTTTTTTTTTTTTTTTTTTTTTTTTTTTTTGTAGAAATTCTTTCAAAGGGGCTTAGTAAGTTGATAATATGGTAGTTTTCTGCATTTCTAGTTTGTTTTAGCATAAAAATACCCCAATTTTTCCTTAAAAACGCATTAAAAAGATCCAGTAACGCAGGTAATGAATTTAGCTCCAAATTTGGCGATTTTCCCCCTATGGCTACTTTTTTGGCGACTTTTGGCGAGAAAAGACTTATTCTCGATATACCAAAGATGGACGCAATAACGTGATTGGTTCACGAGTTACGTGAGTTTTCTAGATTTTTGTTGTTTGAATGATAAATCCATTTTTCAACTTTAATTTGAATTGATTAAAATTTCTAAAGTTACCGTGATAACAAATTTTCAAGTGGCCGCCAGTTGGAAACAATACAGTGGAACAAGTTGCACTGCAAACACATCCAAGATATTTGAAGCATAGATTCACTGTCCAACTGTGGTTTAAATCAGTGCCGTATTTCAAAAGTTATTATTATGGCAAATTTTCAAGTGGCAGTCTAAGTGGCTGTAACTTGGAAACAGAATGGCAAAACAGCTTGCTTAGCAAAATCATCCAGTATATTTGTGTGATAAGTTCATTGTCCAGTTCTAGTTTAAATTAAATCAGTATTTCAAAAATTATCGTCATAAGAAATTGTCAGGTGAACCACTTGGAAAAAAAAGCGGAGTGAGATGCCTAGCGAACTTATCTGAGATATTTGAATGATAAACCTATTGGGCTTAGAAAGCAGAGCACGCAAATAATAATTCATATTGATGAGTCCATATTAAAACGAAACACTTTTAATCAGACGAACACTCACATCACATAGTTATATATAGAGAAACAAATATTCAAAACAAGGTACAGGTAAAAGATGCGCCGTACGAACATTCCAAGTGGTGGCGCGCGAGTCGTTATTGGAATGATCTATTATACAGTGAAGGAGGGTAAATACAAGAGGCATTGGTAATGGAAAATAAATGTAACCTAACACCCCCCCCACACACACACAATGTCGACGTATTTACCCAAATAACAATGTTACATCTTCCAATCCCATAATTTTACAACAGTTGTAACGTTTTGATGATGTTTATGCTTTTGTAAGAATGTCAGCCCCCATATTTTCAGTAGACACAAAATTTAAATCAATAATTCCATTTTTCAGTGTATCCCTTATGAAATGATGCCTAATATCTATATGTTTAGTGCGCTTATGAAAGATCGGATTTTCAGCTAATTTAATAGATCCTAAGTTATCTGTAAATATACTCACTTTTTGAATTTTGCCATCAGATAACTCATTTAGTAATTTACATAAATATATCCCTTCCTTAGTGGCATCGGATAAAGCCATATATTCGGCTTCCGTTGATGAGAGAGGTACGGTACACTGTTTACGGCTTTCCCATGTAATTGCACTCCCGAAAAATATGAAACAGTAACCTGTATATGACCTACGGTCATCGAGGCAATTCCCCCAATCCGCGTCAGTGTAGCCGATTAACGGCTCATTACTTTTTCTAAATACAAGTCCAAAATTTATTGTTTTCTTTAAGTATCGTAAAACTCGTTTAGCGGCAGTCCAATGAGTTTAGGTTAGAAATTGACTTAATTGACTGACGGAATTTGCAATGTCCGGCCTGGTGGAAGTTGCAAGATACATCAAACTTCCAACTAATTCACGGTAGGGATATTCGTTTTCACAACATTTTTCGGCCTTTTTTAATCGAATGCTTGTATCCATAGGACAAGCTACGGGCTTGGTTTCTGTCATGCCAAAACGCTCTAAGAGCTCTCTAATAGAACTATGTTGATTCATTGTTATAAGGCCATTTTCTAACTGAAAATTTATCCCAAGACAATATTTAACTATGCCTGAATATTTAACATCTAGTTTTTCTTTAAGATGAATTTTGAAGTTTTCTAACATATCAGGGTCCTGTGACATAAACAATATGTCATCAACGTAAATCATTATAAGAGTCAACCCTTTATCACTTTTAATATAATGTAAACATGGATCTGCATTTGTTTGTTTTGCTCCGAAATCATTCAAAATTTTATTTAACTTAGTGTCCCAACACCTCCCGGCCTGCTTGAGACCATAGAGCGATTTTTTTAACAAAAGAACTTTATTCCCTACATTTACATATTTAAGAATCTCGGCTGCTTTATCAGATATGTCCCTATCGCAATTTTCATTTATAATTATTTGAAGTATTTCTTTAAAGTAATCGGGAACTTCCATAAAAATTTCCTCATCTAATTTTCCATTCAAATATGCTGACGTTATGTCAAATTGATGTATTTTTATTCCTAATTTAGCAGCATAACCTGCCAAGACTCTAATAGATCCCATTCTTGCTACCGGAGAAAAAGTTTCACGAAAATCTATACCTAATTTTTGACTAAAACCGCGAGCTACTAATCTCGCTATATATTTCAAAAGAGATCCATTTTGATCATATTTATTTGTAAGGACAAATCTACCTTTAATGCATTGTTTCTCGGGCCTGTCTGTCACTACGAATGTATCATTTTTTAATATTACTTTTACTTCCTCAGTCATTGCTTTATACCACTTGGAAGCCTCCGAACCCTTCAAAGCATTATTTATTTCTATTTCCGAATTAAAACTGTAAACAGCATTTGCAATTGATTCCGGCTCCCTAATTATTTCGCGATTACGCAATGATAATATATTTTTCTCTTCTGAAGCTTCGAAAGGTGCAGTTACAAGGTCACGAGACAGTTCATCTGTTTCATTTTTTATTTCAAGAAGAGGAGAAATTTTTTCTTCTGACTGCTGCATGTGACTCATTTTGCGGCTCGCTTAATTGTATTTCTCTTTGAAAAGCATCTGGATACAATTGACCTACTTTTGAAAAATCATTAGATTTCGCTTCAAAAAATTTTACGCTACGGGATATAATTACTGTATTTGATTCAGGAAGATAAATACGAAATGCTTTAGAATTTTCTGAATAACCGGCAAATAATCCTTTTTTAGACCTTGGGGAAAATTTATGTTTAGGGTGGTTATTGAAAAAATAAGAAGTGCAGCCAAAAGTCTTGAAATAACTAACGTTTGGTATTATATTATTCCATAATTCATATGGGGTTTTTCCATTTAAAGCTTTTGTTGGGCATCTATTTCTTATATAATTAGAAGTGTTAATAGCTTCTGCCCATAAATTTAAGGGTAATTTTGATTGTGATAATAGACAACGGGCCATTTCGACGAGAGTTCTATTTTTCCTTTCAGCAACACCCGATTGCTCCGGGCAATAAGGTGTTGTTAATCTATTCTGAATACCATTTTCTTTCAAGAAATTTTCAAATTCAGTCCCAATAAATTCGCCCCCATTATCACTCATGAATTTTTTAATTTTTATAGATTTTTCATTTTCCCAAAGAAGTTTGATTTCTTTAAAAGCATTCAATGCCTCATCTTTAGTTTTTAAGAATTTTACTGCACAATAACGAGAATAATCATCAATAAATGTAATAAAATAAAGGGACTTGCCTATTGACGGTATCCTAATGGGCCCACAAAGATCCGAATCAACTATTTCTAACATTTTTGTAACACGATCTGAGTGCTTAGGGAAAGGAGCACGGGTCATTTTATTTAACGCGCAAACTTCACAATTGAAGTCGGATACCCTTTTAATATTTAACTCCCTAATATGACCCTTTAAATTTGAATCAATCAAATTAATTATTCCATATTATATTATTCCATAATTCATATGGGGTTTTTCCATTTAAAGCTTTTGTTGGGCATCTATTTCTTATATAATTAGAAGTGTTAATAGTTTCTGCCCATAAATTTAAGGGTAATTTTGATTGTGATAATAGACAACGGGCCATTTCGACGAGAGTTCTATTTTTCCTTTCAGCAACACCCGATTGCTCCGGGCAATAAGGTGTTGTTAATCTATTCTGAATACCATTTTCTTTCAAGAAATTTTCAAATTCAGTCCCAATAAATTCGCCCCCATTATCACTCATGAATTTTTTAATTTTTATAGATTTTTCATTTTCCCAAAGAAGTTTGATTTCTTTAAAAGCATTCAATGCCTCATCTTTAGTTTTTAAGAATTTTACTGCACAATAACGAGAATAATCATCAATAAATGTAATAAAATAAAGGGACTTGCCTATTGACGGTATCCTAATGGGCCCACAAAGATCCGAATCAACTATTTCTAACATTTTTGTAACACGATCTGAGTGCTTAGGGAAAGGAGCACGGGTCATTTTATTTAACGCGCAAACTTCACAATTGAAGTCGGATACCCTTTTAATATTGAACTCCCTAATATGACCCTTTAAATTTGAATCAATCAAATTTTTTACATTTAGATGACCCATTCTACAATGCCATTTTTCCACATCGGCAAAAATATTTTTAGAACTATCGATTGATTCACTAGAAAAATTAGCTGCATTATTTATATTTGCATTATTATCCCGCAAATAATAAAGTTCATTTTTTCTGTCCGCAATTAGAGTCACATTTTTCTTTTTGTTATTTATAATAGCACATTTGTCTTTAAAAGTTACAGTGAAACCTTTGTCGCACATTTGTGACTCGGACAATAAGTTCGTTTTCAATTCTGAAACCAATAGAGCATCATTGATCTCTACATTTTGAAGTTTTGAGTTGACTTCTGCTTTAATTAATATTTTACCAACACCGGACACATCAGTTGTTTCATTATTCGCTAAATTTACAGATTTTATATCCGTATCCTTTAAATCGTGAAATTTGGAGTCATTTTTCCCCATATGTTGAGTGCAGCCGCTGTCAACACACCAAACATTCTCGGATTGTTCTTTGGATAATATGTACGTATTCGTTGAATTTGTGCTAGCCAGTAGTCCTAAACTGTTTTGTCGATATTTAAATGATTTGTCTTTTTCACACTGATTAGCACGGTGACCGACACGTTTACATTTCCAGCAGGTAATTTTTGAAATATCTCTTTCGTTCTGAGTGTACTGTTCAGTAATCTTAGGATTCCTTTTATTTTTATTCCACGGAGCAGGTTTCTTTCGGAAATTTTTAGTCATGAACGCTCCATCGCTCGGTCTGTCATCATGGCGTCTGGCGTCGTTTTCTTCTACTATTTTTATTCGGAGTACTTCTGGTTTAGGTAGCTCATCCCTGGATTCTATTGCGCACCGGAAATTTTCATAACTGGGTGATAGGCTGTATAACAACATCACAGTTAACAAGTCATCATTTATTTTAATATCCATTTCAGATAGTTTATCGACTATGTCAAAAAACTTTCGAAGATGATCTCGAATGCTCACAGAAGAGGAATCTGCCATTTTATGTTGAATAAGCGATTTTAACAGTGACGCTTTTCTAGCGGGGCCTTTAGATTGATATATTTCTTCTAATTTTTTCCATATATCCAGGGATGTTTCACAGTTTTTTATTTGTTTCAGTTCAGAAGGCGATATACACAAAATTATGTCGGCTTTGGCCTTTTCATCCATATTAGTCCATTTATCGAACGCTTCTTTTGATTTCGCATCACTTGCCACGAGCTCTGGCTTTTGTTTCGAGCCAGATACATAAATCCAGGATTCATTTTTTATCAAGAGTGCCTTCATCTGTATTTTCCAAGTTTCGTAATTGTCTTTGTTTAGCGTTTCAATACGTAGTGTTCTATAAGACGCCATTTTCAAACGTGGTCGTCTATCTAACAGATAAAAGTCTATTTATCGTAAATAAAAGTTAATTTGCTGTGGGCCCATAACCTATTGGGCTTAGAAAGCAGAGCACGCAAATAATAATTCATATTGATGAGTCCATATTAAAACGAAACACTTCTAATTAGACGAACACTCACATCACATAGTTACATATAGAGAAACAAATATTCAAAACAAGGTACAGGTAAAAGATGCGCCGTACGAACAGTCCAAGTGGTGGCGCGCCAATCGTTATTGGGATGATCTATTATACAGTGAAGGAGGGTAAATACAAGAGGCATTGGTAATGGAAAATAAATGTAACCTAACAAAACCCTTTACCCAAATTTGATGCGAATTGATTCTGTATTACTAAACTTACCATAATGACAAATTTTCAAGTGACCGACACTTGGAAATATAATTGCTGATCAAGTCACCAAGTGAACTTAGCCGAGATATTTAAACCATAAGTTCACTATCCAACTTTTATTTGAATCAGTTTAGTATTTTAAAAGTTATCCTGATGGCATATTTTCAAGTGGCTGGAACTTAGAAACAAGATGTCGGGACGAGTTGCCCAGTGAAAACATACAAGATAATTATATGATAATATCACTGTCCAAATTTGGTTCGATTTGGAGTATTATTTCACAAATTATCGTGATTTTAAATTTTCAAGTGGGAGCCTGATTTCAAGTGGCCCCGCTTAACTTAAGATATCTGCCACTTTATTAAAAATGGCGGATATAGTTTATTAATAAACTTCATTGAGATCCTTATATGGTCTGTATTTACATCAAAATTCAAACAATTTCGGAATACGCTTTTTACAGTTTAAATTTGAAATTTTCAAGTGTTCTCCACTTGAAAACAAAATGGCGGAGCAACTTGGTTAACTAAGGCATCTAAGATATTTATAAGATAAGTTAAGACACTGTTCAAATTTGGTGCCATTTGGAGTATTATTTCGGAAGTTATCATGGTTTTAAATTTTCAAGTGGTAGCCGGATTTCAAGTGGTCCCGCTTAACTTAAGATATCCGCCATATTACTAAAAATGGCGGATAAAGATCATTAATAAATTTATACACTTGTATAATCTATGTATACATCAAAATTAAAAAAACTTGGAATACGCTTTTTACAATTTGAAATTTTCAAGTGGTCTCCACTTGAAAACAAAATGGCGGAGCAACTTGGTTAATAAACTAATCTAAGATATTTATAAGATAAGTTAAGACACTGTCTGAATTTGGTTCGATTTGGAGTATTATTTCGGAAGTTATAGTGATTTTAAATTTTCAAGTGGTAGCCTGATTTCAAGTGGTCCCGCTTAACTTAAAATATCTGCCATTTTATTAAAAATGCCGGATAAACTTCATTAATAAACTTTATTGAGACCCTTATGTGGTCTATATTTACATCAAATTTCAAACAAATCCGGAATACGCTTTTAACAATTGGAATTTGAAATTTTCAAGTGGTCTCCACTTGAAAGCAAAATGGCGGAGCAACTTGTTTAATAAACTATCTTAGATATTTATAAGATAAGTTAAGACACTGTCTAAGTTTGGTTCGTTTTGGAGTATTAATTCGGAAGTTATAGTGATTTTAAATTTTTAAGTGGTAGCCTGATTTCAAGTGGTCCCGCTTAACCTAAAATATCTGCCACTTTATTAAAAATAGCGGATAAACTTCATTAATAAACTTCATTAATAAACTTCATTAAGACTCTTATGTGGCCTATATTTACATCAAAATTCAAGCAAATCTTGCTTTAAATATGCTTTTCACAATGTCGGTTTGAAATTTTCAAGTAGCTGCCACTTGAAAACAAAAAGTCGGAGCAACTTGGTTAACAAACTCATCCAAGATATTTATAAGATCAGTTCACTGTCCAAATTTGGTTCGATTTGGAGTTTTATTTCGGAAGTTACCGTGATGACAAAATTTTCATTTTAGATTGATAGATAAATAGATAGATAGATAGATAGATAGATAAACGAAGTGATTGCAATAGGTCGATTTGTAAAGAAATCAACCTAATACGCATTAGGTATTTTATCAAATATTTAAAACAGTTTTTTAATTTAAAAGCGTTCATCACACGTACTATATTTCTAATCCTAGTAAATGCGTTGTCCAACAGGGAAAATTTATTACTTTTGATTTATACGTAATGTGTGTAAATAATGTAAATTAAGTTCATTTAATTTAGTTAATGCTTTAACTTAAATCATGTTTTAATGTTTCAATTTAATTAATTAAATAATGCTTTAATATGTAAATAAACTTTGTTATTTTTAGTTCATCATACTATAGGTATGGGGAACTTAGGTAATCGTGAAAATTTTCGACCTCGGTTTTTTCACTTTTTTACACGTTTTCAGGTGTAAGGAATCCAAAAATGACAAAATTTGTATGGTGTCTGTCTGTAGGGTGTCTGTTAGTGTGTTAGTCCGTTAGTTTGTTAGACTGTGTACATGATATCTGAAGAATAAATTGTCGCAGAGAGGTCAGATCAGTTTTAAAATATTACTTTCGACAATGGCGAGAACTTCTTCATTTGCAACATTCGAATTAAAAACTTCGTAAGTTATTAGAAATTTACGATTTTCTTAACATGGGAGAATAGGACAAAAATTCACTTAAACGTGCATTAAATGGAAACTTTTTACTGTAAAAATGCCAGACCAGTTTTAAAATATCAGTTTTGATGCCGGAATGAACATTAGTAACTATAAATATGCTACTTTGAAAATTTCGCAACTTATTGGAAATTTACGAATTTCTTAACACGGCAGTATAGGGCAAATTTTCACATAAACGTCAATTTTGAGAGATATTTTTTATCGTAAAGATGTCAGACTACTTTTGAAATATTATTTAGGACACTGGCATGAATATTAATGACTATGAATTTTCCAATATAAATATTTCGTAAGTTATTGCAAATTTACGGATTTCTTAACATTGCAGAATAGAGCAAAATTTCACATAAATGTCAATCTTGAGGGATATTTTCATCGTAAAGATGTCAAACCTCTTTCGTAATATTATTTTGGATTCTGGCATGAATATCATAGACTATGATTTTTCCAATTTAAAAAATTCGTAAGTTATTTGAAATTTACGATTTACTTAACATGTCATACACTGTAAATAGAAGCGTCTTAAATTCAGACAGAAGTGTGTCTGAAATATCAATTTAGACACATAAATGTCTGAAATACTTACACATGCAAAATTTCAGACGCATGTGGTGTCTTAAATTAAGATACGTAAGTGTCTTTTTTATTGAGCTCAGATAAGTGTCTGAATAAGGTCGATATGTCTGAAATTAAGACATATAACATTTTCAGACACATAAAATTTCAGACATTTTACAATTTATGCGCTTAAAAATTCAGACATTACAAATTTCAGACACTTAGAAATTTAGACATTTGTATTACTTAACAAATTTTCCATATGGAATATACTTTAAGCAGCATCATGTCCTGTTTTAACATTTTTTTAAACAAATAAATTTGACATTATTTTATGTAATATAAGTAGTTAACTTATTTAAAATACTTAGACACGGATCTTATTCTGTTAAAAATTAAAAAACAAAGTTAATTTTTATTTAAAATTCTCACATGTAATAAATCAAAAAAATATTAAGATAAACGAAGCATGTAACTTGTAGCTAAGAAAGCGAATACGTAGTCTTAAACAATCTTAAACAATCTTAATACAATCTTAAACAATTTGTGCTTAATTAATTTTTTTTTTTTTTTTTTCGCGTTTTAAAATTATTTTATCTTTCCTTACACTTCAAAATGTAAAAGAGCATTTTTTTTTTTTTTTTTTTTTTTGGTTTCATGTATATAGTTTGTTTTCTTGCAAATACCAGTTAAAAAAAAAAAAAAATCGTTTAAAATCCATAGTCTACTATTTTTTCATATTTATTACGCAAAAAAAAAAAAAAAAAAAACTCTTAACCTCTACACATGAAATTTAAGATAATATGTATTAAGCTTTACTGCTTATGAACAGTTTTATTGCAAAGACATAAAACTTCAATTTGTTTTACGGATACTAGAATATATTTCGTTATACAAGCAGAGTACAGCGTGAGCACCGATGGCTTGATTAGGAAGACACTCGACTTTGAATCCATATGTTGTCAGTTCGATTCCCGCGGGGGGCAACGGGAACTATTATTGTAAAAATTATTAATATATATGTTCTATACTCTAGGAGATTCTAAAATCGATTTCTCACAGGTAAACAGTATAAAACGCATCTTTTTATTTATGAAAAATATTCACTTCAGACCAGGATCAAAGATGGCGGAATTTCAGACGTTTCGAGTGTGAAACGATGTGCCTTTTAAGACACTTTTTAGCATCTTAAAATTAAACACCCGTTTCAGACACAATTTTGTCTGAATTTCAGACACTTGTATTTACAGTGTAATAAGGCAAAATTGAGCATAAACTTCCACTTTGAGGATCTTAAATACATTAGAAAACTTCAAAATTACATTTATGATATTTGTTTGCGCATGATTGAATACAAATATTCTAATAGGAAAATTTCGTAAATTATTCGTAATTTACGATTTTATCAACATAGCGAAATTGTAAATTTTTCACATAAGTATGAATTTTGAGGATTATTGCATTGGAAATAGTAGCATGAAAACTAAACAACGGAACTGACCCTGATGAAATAATTTAATAGATTAGAATAGGATAAATGTATCGAAGTGAACGATGGATAGCCTATTAGGCGGGGAGTCCATTCTGTTACTGTATCAAGCTTTGGTCAAATTCATTTCTTTTAACATGATTATAATATGTCTCGCACTAGAAATTTATGAGAACATAAATATGATGGGGAACTGAGCAGAGTCCACCTATGCCAACTAGTTTATTTATTTATTTATTTATTTTATATGTGTTGGTATAATGTAAGTAGTGATAATGCTCAAAGTGTTTTATAATACGAAAATAGATGGCGCTGTGTGTTCATTCTCTTTTCTCTGTAACTGTACATATGTATATAAACGTTAGTTTATGTCTAGCTCCCGTCTCGGTAACTTCATGTGGTAGCAGAGCGTGGTTGCGTTCGATCATCGGCGAAAATGAAACGACGCCACGTTTTCCTGTAATTAAAAATAAAACTAAAAAAATGGATCAGCGAAAGTAGATCTTCAATTAAATAGAAAAGTAAAAATGGATAAATTAATCCCGTCAGTACCACTGTTAAATAGTACTAATTATCACACGTGGTCACTAAAATTAAAAGCTGTTCTAACTATTAAAAAATAGTACGACGTTGTGATTAAAGAAGCAGGCGACTTAAAAGATGAAGAACAGGCTGAATGGGATACTAAGAATGCCGAAGCTGTTTCATATATATTACTTTCGTTACCCGATGAACAAAGTCTACAATTCGCAGACGAAGGAAACGCTGAGAATTTATGGGAAAAAAATAAAATCAACATTCACAGGAAAACTGGAAGATCGAAAAATCGATGCAAGCAATGAAATAAAAAATATTGAAATAAATCCAGAAGAAACAGTGACAGATTATATTGCAAGAGCAAGAGGTTTAAGAACAAAACGTGCTTCACTTGTTATGGAAATTACGGAGCGAGAAATCGTGTACTATGCTGTAAGAGGAGTAAGTGGAAAATTCTCGAAAATTAAAGAAATATTGAAAACTCAAAGAGAAAAAGATTTAGATGAAATACTCGAGATCTTACGCGAAGAAGAAAGAACAATCCTGAGATCACCTGACTACCAAAAGACTAGAAGAGAAGAAGCATTCCACGTTAAAAGTGAGAACAAAAACAGAGTGAAAAGTTGTTTCATCTGTAAGAAAACAAATCACCTTGCTAAAAACTGCTATTTTCGGAATAAAAACTTACCTCAGAACACTAATGATAAAAGAACAAATGCTTATAATAACAATAAGAAGAAAAACAAAGAACAGTTTAAAAACAGAAACTCGAACTATGCAAGTAAAAATGATAGTGATTTCGCCCTTTCCGCGAATAGAGAACAATTTGATATTTCTGAAAATAACATTTGGTTATTAGATTCAGGCTCAAGTTGTCATTTAACAAATAATTTGAGTTATTTTAGTGATATTACTAATGATAATGGATATATCAATTTAGCAGGTAAGAATTCTACTTTAAATTTTACTGGTATAGGAACTGTTCGCGCTAAAACTTTGGTAAATAATTCTCAAAATATTTTAACTATGAACGAATTCCTGATTTGAGAAATAATTTAATTTCTGTAAGTAAATTAATGGATAGCGGTTATAAAATTAAATCAAGTAGAGATCATATCTTAGTTCTAAGTAAAAATGATGAAATTGTGTTAAAAGCTGTTAAAATAAATAATAGATTTGAAGTCATATTAGAACCTTACAATGATATGTCACCTGATTCTCTAGAATGTAACTTAATAAATAAATCAGAATCTTATGATATTTGGCACAAAAGACTTTGCCATTTAAATCCACAATACATGATAAAAATGCAAAATATTATTGGCATAAAATTTAGAGATTCTGAAAATTTTAATTGTGAATCATGTGACATTAGTAAGTTAACTCGGAAAAATCATCCAAAAGTAAATTTTGATCAAAGTAGTTCTGTATTAGAATTGATTCATGCTGATTTAGCAGGACCTATAAATGTTAATTCCTTAGGAAATTCTAAGTATTTTTTAGTATTAGTTGATGATTTTTCTGGAATGTATTTCACTTATTTCTTGAAACACAAATATGAAGCATTTGATGCTTTTACTATTTTCAAAGAAAGGTATGAAAATCAAATGAACAAGAAAATTAAACGTTTAAGAACCGATAACGGTTTAGAATTTGTGAATAATGAATTTGAAAATTTTCTAGAAAAATCTGGAGTTATACATGAGAAAACAGTACCATATAATCCTGAAAGCAACGGTATTGCAGAAAAATGTGCAAGAGTACTGGTAGAACGTGCAAGAACATTGTTATATGATAGTAAGTTGCCACTTAGATTTTGGGCGGAAGCCATAAATTTTAGTACCCACATTTCTAATAACACGCCGCGAAAAGGTAAACAAAAAATCCCGATCGAAATATGGACTGGTAGAAAACCAAAACTAACTTATTTAAAAACTTTTGGTTGTGTAGCTTACTATCACATTCCTAAACAATTCAGAAATAAATTCGATGTTCCCGCTAAGAAAGGTATATTTGTTGGATATTCTAGAGATAGGCGCGCATACAGAATTTATGATATCGAAAAAAGAAAAATTATTGAAGAAAGATCAGTTAAATTTGATGAAACATCTAAAGGTAGTAAATTCTTAAAAAGTGAAACCGAAACTTATTTGTGGGATATTAAAGAATTAACTCAGTTTAATGAAAACGAAACTTCTTCCCCACCCGGAAACAATAATAATTTATCAGATATTTCGCCTGAACAACAAATACTAGAACAAAATGAAATGCAGAATGAGTCAGAATCTATTTATAGATCGGCACCCCAATTGCGAAGATCAGAAATAATAAAAAATAAAATGACAGCTAATTTGGCTTTAAATGACCTTGATGGGGAATCAGTACCGAGAAATTTTGAGGAAATAAAAAATAAAAGAAATTGTAAAAAATGGGAGATCGCTATGGAAAAAGAAATCGATTCCATGAATAAACACAATGTTTTTGAAATAGTTGAAAGGCCAAAAAATGAAAAAATAATTAAAAGTAAATGGATTTATTCAATTAAAAAGGTAAATAATGAGGAAATTTATAAAGCTAGATTAGTAGCAGCGGCCTTCAATCAAATAAAAACAGTTGATTATTTAGAGTCATATTCACCGGTAGTAAATATTGAATCATTTAGGTTATTAATGGCATTCGCTTCTAAGCTGAATTTATCTATAAGATTTTTTGATGTAAAAACGACTTATTTATATGATAACATTGAAGAAACTGTATACATGGAAATACCCCCTGGTTATGAAAATTAATTTGGTAAAAATAATGTGTGTAAATTGAAACGTAGTATATATGGCTTGCGTCAAAGCGGGCGAAATTGGCATAATAAACTTAAACATGAATTGAAAGTGATTGGCTTCTCTCCAATTGCATCTGATAATTGTGTATTTACTTATAAAGATGATACGAATTTTCTAGCAATTTGTGTGTACGTTGATGATTTAGCAATTTTTTCAAATAATTCTAAGTTATGCGATGGAAAAATAAGTAAACTTAAAGAAATTTTTGTTCTAAATGAAACAACTAAAAATTCAAAATTTTTAGGCATGGAAGTAGTACAAAATCAAGACGGTATCAGTTTATCGCAAACTAACTACATTGAATCTTTATTGGAAAAATATGGTATGCAAAATTCTAAAAAGTCTAATCTACCAATAGTTAAAGGCGAGGATAGATGTTTTACACCTACAGATAATTTAGTTAATCAAACTGAGTATCAAGAAATTATAGGCGAGTTGCTATATTTAGCTAACCGAACTCGACCTGACCTTACATTTGTTACTAGTTATTTATCACAATTTAATAAACGTCCTGAGAAAAGACATTATACATTAGCTAAAAAGGTTCTGAAATACTTAAATGGAACAAAAAATAAAGTTTTGTTTTACGAGAGAAAATTCGGTTTAATAAATTGTAGTGCAGATGCAAGCTGGGGAAATGGAGAGGGAGGCAAATCATTTTCAGATTGTGTAATTATGTTAGGAAATTCTCTTATTGTATGGAAAAGTAAAAAACAAAGATGTGTAGGACTATCGACATGTGAATCAGAGCTGTTAGCCACTGCAGATACTGCAAGGGAATTAACATGGACTTTAAATATGTTACAAGAACTTAAATGTGAACAATTTGTTGAAAGACCTGTGACGATTTATTCTGATAGTCAAGCAGCTATAGACTGGCTAAATACAGCAAAGTCATCAAATAAAACAAGACATGTTAATCTCAAATTTCATTTTGTTAGAGACTTAATTGAAGAAAAGACTGTAAAAGTTATGTATAATTGTACTAATGAAATGATTTCATATTTTCTAACAAAGGCTGTTACAAAGGAAAAATTATCGTTTACGTTAGAAAAAATATGTTTGATTTAAAAGTATATATTTGCATATTAATTATTGTTTATTATTGTTTTTGATTATATATAAAACGCTTTTCGCAGGGGGAGAATGTTGGTATAATGTAAGTAGTGATAATGCTCAAAGTGTTTTATAATACGCCAATAGATGGCGCTGTGTGTTCATTCTCTTTTCTCTGTAACTGTACATATGTAAATAAACGTTAGTTTAAGTCTAGCTCCCGTCTCGGTAACTTCAATATGTAATGTATTTAAAATGCTTTCTGGATACCTTTGACTATAATAATGAGATTTACAACTTCGATCAAATCGAATATTTTAAGGGAATCCCAAATTGACAATAACAATAACGGAATTTGACAAGAACAGGTGCATAATATGATTTTTTAGAATGAAATGCCACCTAAAAAAAAGCTACTATCCATTCTCCAATTCAAGTCCAAAACAAACAAAGGCGATTCTACTCAAGAAAAGGGTGAATGTTATCACTGAGATAAGCATTTCCCGAAATTTTATCTCTGACAGCTTCCTTCCACCCTTATTTTGATAAAACCACAGAAGAACTGACTCATCCGTAATAGCACTCGTTGGATTCTAACTGGAAAACAGACATTACAAATGAGCTACATAGTAGATATCCAGCTGTCATATTAAAAACTTGGAAATTGGAAATATTATTATTTTTTAATAATAAAAATTTTGTTTTATTAATGATTTTTAATGCCAAAGAGGAATTCAATCCCAAATCGATTGTTAAGTGTATTGAAGTTAAATAATTTTTCAACCTACACACATGCATCGAATTTCTTGAGTTATTATGGTATAAGGACTAAATGTTTTCATGAGTTTCGATATCAAAAATTAATGGTTTTAAAAGGAAGCTTCAGGAAAACTGCAATTTAACTCAGAATCACTGAGAACTACCTACACATGTCAATGGCGCTCATTTTTCACACTGCGAATGGAGTCTTCCAACTGAATAACACAAGATAAGTGTCGAGTTACAAGACAAGTGTCGTGCAACATTGCTTCATGGAATTTGCGGATAAATTCTAGTTTATGCTCTGGTCATGTAACTTGTAGGATCTTAAACCAATATAACGAATTTAGGATGTCTTTAAACGGTAGCACGGGAATTAATAACACACCGGCTCAGATTATCCCACAATTACGTGAACGGAATATGTAGCATAAACTGTCCTAGGACATTTTAAATTGGTTTGTGGTAGTTATCATGCCAAACGTGAAATACTGCTACTTTGTGTGCCAAAGGTAAACCAATGTGGAATTATACAGGCTTCCTCAACACGGTAAAAAAGCCCTTTTTAACACTTTCCAACAAGGTTGAAAAGTGTTTATGACTTCGGTTTGTCTGTCTGTCTGTCTGTCTGTCGTCCGTCTGTCTGTCTGTCTGTCTGTCTGTCTGTCTGTCTGTCCGCGCTCTAACTCCCGTAAATATTTATGTAATTTCTTGAAACTGATATATGTTATTCAAGTTCACTATCGAACGGTTCCTATTGAAAATGGAGTTTATACCTCTACTGGTTTGTGTACAGGGACACCCGAAAGTATTTCAAAGCATTGTGTTCTATGAGAGGTATTTCTATAAACCATATTTTCATACCTTTACTCTAGACATATCTTAATGAATGTGAAATATGTTATTCAAGTTCACTATCGGATGTTCCCTATTGAAAATGGAGTTTGTACCTCTACTGGTTTGTCTACAGGGACACCCGAAAGTATTTTAAAGCATTGTGTTCTATGAGAGGTATTTCTATAAACCATATTTTCATACCTTTACTCTAGACATATCTTAATGAAATTGAAATATGTTATTCAAGTTCACTATTGGATGTTTCCTGTATAAAATGGAGGGAATACCACCATCGCGTTATACACAGGGACACTCAAAAGTATTCCAAAGCATTGCGTTCTATGAGAGATATTTCTATAAATCAAATTTTAATAACTTAATTTTCCACAAATTTTAAGGAATTGAATTATGTTATTTACATGTACAAAAGAATGCTTTGCAAACAATGTAGCATGTTTAGCATTATATTTACAGGGTGGCACAAAAATTTCCAGATAAATTAACAGCTATTAATAAAAAAATTGCTAGATATGTACTTTCGTTTACGTTAAGCTTTTTTAACACTTTCTAATACTTTTAACACTTTCCAACAAGGTTGAAAAGTATTTATGTCTTCGGTTTTTCTGTCTGTCTGTCTGTCTGTCCGTCTGCCTTTCCGCGTTCTAACTCCCGTAAATAATTATGGAATTTCTTGAAACTGATATATGTTATTCAAGTTTACTATCGAACGTTCCCTATTGAAAATGGAGTTTATGCCTCTAATAGTGTGTGTACAGGGACACCCGAAAGTATTTCAAAGCATTGTGTTCTATGAGAGGTATTTCTATAAACCATATTTTCATACCCTTAGTATAGACATATCTGAATGAAATTGAAGTATGTTATTCAAGTTCACTATTGGATGTTTCCTGTTTAAAATGGAGGAATTACCTCCATCGGTTTATGTACAGGGATACTCAAAATTATTCCAAAGCACTGCGTTCTATGAGAGATATTTCTATAAATCAAATTTTAATAACTTTACTTACCACGAAGTTTTTGGAAATTGAAGTATGTTATTTATATGTACAAAAGAATGCTTTGCACAGAATATAGCATGATTAGCATTAGATTTACAGGATGCCACAAAAATATCCAGTTATATTAAGAGCTATTAATAAACAATTGCTAGAATTGTACTTTCGTTTACGTAAAGCGTTTTTAACACTTTCTAACATTTTTTAAGTGTGAATATCATTATAGTTTTGTGCATCTGCCTGTCCGTCTGTCTCTCTGCATGACTGTCCGAGCTCTAACTCCTGTAAATATTTATGGAATTTCTTGAAACTGATATATGTTATTCAAGTTTACGATCTGATGTTCCCTATTGAAAATGGAGTTTGTACCTCTACTGGTTTGTGTACAGGTACACCCGAAAGTATTTCAAAGCATTATGTCCTATGAGAGGTATTTCGATAAACCGTATTTTCTTACATTTACTGTAGACATATCTCAATTAAATTGAAATATGTTATTCAGATTCCCTATTGGATGTTTCCTGTATAAAATGGAGGAAATACCACTACTGATTTGTGTACAGGGACACTTAAAAGTATTCCAAAGCATTGCGAATTATTTCCATAAATCAAATTTTAATATCTTTACTTTCTACGAAGTTTTAGGAAATTGAAATATGTTATTTATATGCACAAAATGCTTTGCATAGAATATAGCATGGTTATCATTAGATTTACAGGGTGACACAAAAATATTTAGTTATATTAAGAGTTATTAATAAAAATTTGCTAGAATTGTACTCTCGTTTGAGTTACGCGTTTCTGAAACTTTCTATCATTTTTTTAATGTGAATAAAATTTCAATCTCTGTATCTGTCTGACTGTTCTTCTTTCCGTCTGTCTGTCTCTCTGTCTGTTTTACTGCGCTCTAATTCCCGTAAATATTCATGGAATTTCTTTAAACCGATATATTTTGTTCAAGTTGACTATCGAATGTTCCCTATTGAAAATGAAGTGAATACCTATTCTGGTTTGTGTACAGGGACACCCAAAAGTATTCGAAAGCATTGTGTTCTGTGGGAGGAGTTTCTATAAACCATATTTTAATACCTTTAATGTATAGAAACTTCAATGAAATTTTAACATGTTAGTCAATTCCCTATCGGATGTTTCCTATGTAAAGTACAGTACATTTCTAACTGGTTTGTGTACAGGGACACTTGAAAGTATTCCAAAGCATTGTGTTGTATGAGAGTTATTTTTATAAACCAAATTTTAATAATTTTATTCTCCACAAAGCTTAATTCAATTGAAATATATTATTCGTACGCACAAAAGAGTGCCTTCTATGTAATATAGTATGGTTAGCATTAGATTTACAGGGCCACTCAAAAATAATGAGTTACATTAAGAGCTATAAATAAAAATTTGCTGGAATTGCACTTTTGTTTACATGAGCGTTTTAAAACTTTCTTATAATTTTAGTGGGAATATGATTTCAATTTGTGCATCTGTCTGTCCGATTGTCTACCTTTCTATCTGTTTGTCTCCGGCTCCTATCATCCGTGAATATTTTGAGAATTTTTAAAATATGATACACCCAAGTTCCCTATGGAATGTTCCCTATTTAAAATGCCATTAATTGGTCCTGTACAACTAGTTTGTTTACAGGGACAAAAAAAAATGTATTATGTTTTAGGACAAAATATTTTAAAAGTTATAATTAAAAATATTTCTGCTATAAAAATCATAGAAACATTGACATGCATTATTAATATTCTAAAATGATGTTGTGTATAGGGCTACACTAAAATATTCAGAGAGATTAAAAGCTGTAATTATAATCTGACGGCTGCGTTTTCTTTTGCGTTAAACTTTTTTAACACTTTCCAAAATGCCTAAGAGTAATTTTAAAATCAATTAGTCTATCTGCTTGTTTTTCAGTTGTTCTGTCTGTTGTGTGATAAAATAGGCAAAGAATATTAAAAGTTATTCGATACAATTGCGTACAGTTGGAAAGTGTTACTAATCAATGCGTACTGCATGATTTTTCTTTCTTGTTTTACCATGTTTTTATTAACTTCTGTTCTTGTTTGTTTGTTTGTTTGTCCGATACAAATCTTGCAATCGAATTTTAACTAACTTCCCTACTAGCTAGACATTTAAAACTTTTACAATAGCTCAGAACCCAATAACAACACAATGCTTTGAAGTCCAATTTTCGAATTTTTGATTAGTTTTTTTTTATAATTAATAAAAATTTGAAAATAATAACATCCTAATAGCGTTAAAATAGCCATTAAAATATTAATTACTAGCAGGGTACGCCCGCTTCGCTGGTCACTATATTTAAATGAATTTTATAAAGAATTATCGATATTTATTTTTTTACACCACATTATACACAAAAACAAAAAAAAAGGAACTAAAATTGCTTCAAACCTCGCTTCGGGTACTCGCTGTCTACGGCAGCTCTTTTCCCTCCCGCACTGCATCAGGTCTAGGTTTCCCATGCCTGCAGAAAGATCTTTCCCAGGCACTTTAATCTGGATATTTATCGACGACAGGAAAGATCTGCTACTATTTAAGAACTACGATTTTAAACATGACTGTATCTCAGCATCTATTAAATATTTTAGTTTTGAACCATGTATTTTATAGCCCATGCTATTTACACTATATTACGATTTGATTTCGACCAATGTAATAAAATAAATAAAAATAAAAAGTAGATTAATATATATATATATATATATAAACAAATAAATTTTAATCAATTTAATCCTTTTTGCTATGTATGTACTTCCATTTTTCCTGATAAATACTGTAAATAATAATAAAAATAAATAAATAAATAAATAAATAAATAAATATACAGACATGACGTTATTTCATTATTTAAAACATGAAAATCTGACATTGACAGATTTTAATTTAGTGCCAGAGGCCTACTGCTAAACTTGTTAATATCGACAAAATCTTCTTCAGTTAATTCGTGACGATTTAAATTCCATGATAAAGTTTTCATTAAATCAAACCAATGTGTTTCAGCTGCAGATACTGTAATAAATAACGTTGGAAGTCCAAACTGTCTTATAGCCGCAAAACAACCTTTTTTGCTCTTTTTCCCAATGAGGGGGAGGTGTGCCTTGGGGGGGACTCATGTCAAAGGTGTGCCTTGGGGGGGACTCATGTCAAAGTTGTACCTTGGGGGGACTCATGTCAAAGTTGTTTTTTTGGGGGGGACTCATGTCAAAGTTGGGCCTGGGGGGGACTCATGTCAAAGTTGTGCCTTGGAGAGGACTCATGTCAAAGTTGTACCTTGGGGGGGACTCATGTCAAAGTTGGGCCTGGGGGGGGACTCATGTCAAAGTTGTGCCTTGGGGGGGACTTCATTCAATAAATCCTCATTCAATAAACCGACTGAAATAGGCCCTTAGCACTATTAAGAGTGTATTATAAAAATTCGACAACGCTGTACCGACTGAAATAGGGGTACCTTGGGGGGGACTCATGTCAAAGGTGTGCTTTGGTCAAAGTTGTACCTTGGGGGGGACTCATGTCAAAGTTGTGCCTGGGGGGGGGACTCATGTCAAAGTTGTGCCTTGGATGGGACTCATGTCAAAGTTGTACCTTGGGGGGGAATCATGTCAAAGTTGGGCCTGGGGGGGGACTCATGTCAAAGTTGGGCCTTGGGGGGACTTCATTCAATAAATCCCCATTCAATAAACCGACTGAAATAGGCCCTTAGCACTATTAAGAGTGTATTATAAAAATTCGACAACGCTGTACCGACTGAAATAGGGGTACCTTGGGGGGAACTCATGTCAAAGTTGGGCCTGGGGGGGACTCATGTCAAAGTTGTACCTTGGGGGGCAGTCATGTCAAAGTTGTGCCTGGGGGGGACTCATGTCAATGTTGTGCCTTGGGGAGGACTCATGTCAAAGTTGTACCTTGGGGGGGGACTCATGTCAAAGTTGGGCCTGGCGGGGGACTCATGTCAAAGTTGTGCATTGGGGGGACTTCATTCAATAAATCCCCATTCAATAAAACGACTGAAATAGGTCCTTAGCACTATTAAGAGTGTATTATAAAAATTCGACAACGCTGTACCGACTGAAATAGGGGTACCTTGGGGGGACTCATGTCAAAGTTGGGCCTGGGGGGGACTTCATTCAATAAATCCCCATTCAATAAACCGACTGAAATAGGCCCTTAGCACTATTAAGAGTGTATTATAAAAATTCGACAACGCTGTACCGACTGAAATAGGGGTACCTTGGAGGGGACTCGTGCCAAAGTTGGGCCTGGGGGGGGGACTCATGTCAAAATTGTGCCTTGGGGGAACTTCATTCAATAAATCCCCATTCAATAAACCGACTGAAATAGGCCCTTAGCACTAATTAAGTGTGACGTATAAAAATTCGACAACTGTACCGACTGAAACAGGCCTCTAGCACTAAAAGAGTTTTTTCTTTTAAAAGAATTAATTAAAAAATGAAAAATAAGAAGTTGGTCTACTATAAAAATTTAAATGTAACTATTATAAAAACGTTTTTAAAATTAAAACTATTAATTATACTTAATTTTTTCTACTGCATTACAATTTTGTTTCCAAAAAAAAAAAAAAAAAAAAAAAAAAAAAGAAATCGCCTTTAAATGAATGTATTAAATAAAAATAAGTTGCGTAATCCGCGTTTGTAATGATCGATAGACGGCGCTTTGTGAACACTGCAGTTGTTAGTAAACATTAGCCACGTGTGTTCCATTAGTGTTCTTAATGTTATTCTACTTAATATTCGTACTATAATTTCTCCGCCATTACATTATGGAAAATTGATTGCTTTTGGAAAAAATACTTCAGTTTATTCAAAGTTCGATCGGAAGTAGATTTTTAACTGAAGTTGAACAAATATTAGCTTCAAATCATCTGATTAATTCTTTACTTCCATTAGCCGAAGCAAGTGAAATTTTAAATTTGTCATTTGGAAATAAATGGAAGCTCAATTCTGGATTTCTTGATCCTTTGGAGTTACACTGTGGCACACAAAAGTATGTGTTATCTTTTTTACCGTATTTATTCATTTTTATTCGATAAATATATGTGAAACTAAATATCGGCAAGCAATGGCGGCTGTATGGAATTCGAATTAAACCATGTTTATTGTAATTTCACCTTAGCCCACCAGAGGGCGAGCATTTCATTACAATCGCGGATAGCCGTTGCTAAGATACGCAGACGATTGAAGCAAAATATTAAATTTATGAAAAATGAAACAAAGAAGCCAATATTTAAAATCGGAAAAACATTAATTTAGGGGTACATACAAACGGAACGCTTGCAAATGAACCGCTTGCAACTTCGATGACGTAAATTTTGCAAGTGGTTTCCAAATAGTCATACATTTGGAACGCTTGCAGGCGGTGACGTCAACTTGCAAGAATTATCGATTGCGATGAATGATAAACCAATAGGAAACAAGAATACACGAATCGAACAATATTCGACAGAAAATTCGAAATATTCAGTGGGTTTTTGTTTTTGTTTATTTGTGACTTTGAGGATCGCAATAATTTTTTAGACATTACTATTTTATATATCAGTGTATAACTTATAACCATTTTAAATGTGGATAATAGTGTATAAATAACAGAATAATTTATTTAAATTTCAGAAATACTCTGATATACTACTAACAGACCATGATACAACTTTGTATTAAACATTTTCATATTTTTCCTCTGATTATTCAAAAGGATTAGATATAAATATTTTTTTCTAAAAACTATTTTTTAATACTGGTGGGATAATCTTGTGCACTGTCCTTTTTTGTCATAAGGCCATGTATTAGCTTATCCTTCTATGTAAATATTACTAAGGAAAATAGTCTAATTCTGTGATTAAATATTTTTTAGTCCTGAATTTTCTAAATTTCATTGTTAAGTAAACACATGGGCTATGGTTGTTCAGAGAATTACTTACTCTAGTCGGAGTTCATCTTACAGTCCATCAGGTAAGTTTGATTAAAATTATTATTTATTTGTTTATAATGTTCAATATGTATTTTTCAATACTTATAATGAAAATTATTAAAATCATATTCATTATGAATGCAACTTCAATATTTGCACTGAAGGGCAATCCAATGCATAGTATTATGTAAAAAGCGCTATAAGGATATCCCATCAGCTTATTGCCTTTATTTTATACATACATAAAATTTCAGGAAGGGCTGCAGTCCACCAGCCTCCCCCCCCCGGACACGCCACCGTTGCAGTGGTTAATATTCAGATGTATGCTCACTTCACGAGCATTATAATAAAAAATAAATAATTACAAAATAAAAAGAACTTTTTATATAGCATGTTTTTAAATTTTCTGTTGAATCATATAAGCTCCACCGAAAGCAGCGGGGACCCGAAACAATTGGCTAAAACTATTTAAAAAATGCATCATCATCGTGCTCTGAGCCATTCTAAAAGTTTCAAATGCCTAGCTAGTCGGGAAGTTATGTGATTGTTAAATCATATAAACGCTACCGAAGGCAGCGGGGACACGAAACAATTGGCTAAAAGTATTTAACACGTTCATGCTGGCACATTTTGTTTACATAGACTACTCAAAAGTATCCGAGCACTAGCCAATAATTCCTATATTAAAAAAGTACACTTAAAACTGTTTTGTTCAATAAATACTTGTCGAATTTTGTTCTCAGACTGACTAAGAACATGACTTGACACGGATTTATTTAACAAAGCAATATTAAGTGTACTTTTTTTGGCAGGCATTATTGCTAGTGCTCAGATATTTTTCTGCTGACTGTAGCTGTCACACGCCGGTGTAAACGTGTTAAAAAATGTCATTGTTTTATAAGTTATTCTTAAAGATTCAAATATCTAGCTAATCGAGAAATTATATGATTGTTAAATCATATAAATGCTACCGAATTCAGCAGGGACCCAAAACAATAGGCTCAAAGTATTAATAAAATGCATTGCCTTTGTGTTCTGAGCTATTCTAACAGTATCAAATGTCTAGCTAGTCAGAAAGTTAGTTAAATAAATTTTCTGTTGAATCATATAAACACTAATGAAGACAGCGGGGAGCCAAAACGATTGGCTAAAAGTATTAAAAAAATGCATTGTCATCGTTTTCTGAGCTATTCTAAAAGTTTCAAATATCTAGCTAATCGGGAAGTTAGTTAAAAATCGATTGCAAGATTTGTACTGGACAAACAAAAAAAACAAGCAAACAAGAATAAGAGTTAATAAAAACATGGTAAAAAAGAAAAGAAAAAATTACTGAATATCACTAATTCGTTGTGTATGAATATCTGTACTGCATCAATTACTGTCATACGCAATTTACTTTTCTAAATAATTTCAAATATTTAAAACACTAGGGGGCTCTGCCCCCTGCTCTCTCCACTCACCAACCCTAACTCACCACCTTATTAACACATGCAGAGCTCTGCCCTCCTATTCGCTGCTTTCTTTCACTGAAAAGGAATATTAATAGTGCATATTACAAGACAAAATCAGAAAATTATTATGGAAATCTCATAATAGAAAAAAATTCATAATATCTAGACCATTTTGCATTACAGCTTTAGTATATAACCCTTTTATTTCTTTTTTACAACCTTAGATCCAGACCGCGGTACCCCAGTTGGTAGAGCGCCGAGTTCGTAACTGGAAGATTACGTGTTCGGTTCTCGAGTTGGCCAAAGACCGTCGTGTACAATAATGGTGGCTGGTGCACATAAAATATGTCGTGGCCGCAATATCCTCCATGTTCACATCAAATTTATACCTCTGGGGGCCAAAATTTATACCCGCGGGGGAGCTATCCCCTTCGTGAAGGACCAAAACTGTGGTGGCACGTCTCAGGAACATCTGTAGGGGTGCGTCCCAGACCATCGCCAATTATTCATAGCGCAGTAATGCTGCGACGTCAAACACAACCTACCTAATTATTTACCTAACCATGGATCATATTTTAACTTTCTAAAAGTAGCGAAAAAAAGTTGATATTTATTTTCTTTCTTTTTTACATCCATGGTTTCGGACTGCGGTACCCTAGTCGGTAAAGCGCCATGCACGTAATTGGAAGATTGCCTATTCGATATTTGAGCCGGCCAAAGATCGTTGTATACGTGGCTGGTGCACATAATCTGTCGTGGCCTCAAAGTCCTCCATGTTTCCATCCACACTATACCTCTGGTGATCACCAAAGCGGGAGAAGGGGGGGGGGGAGGTCCCCTCAGTGAAGGATCAAAATTGTGATGGCATGTCTCCGGAACATCTCTAGGGGTGTGTCTCAGATCGTCGCCAATTACCCATAGCGCAGTACTGGTGTGACGTTAAATCCAACGTACCTACGTACAATCATGGATCATATTTTAATATTTTCGTGTAAAATGACTTCATGACAGAAGAACAACGTCACTGAGAGAAACTTTTCTCAAGATGGCAAACAGAGTACCTTCATAAACTTGTCGTTTTTAGTTAATAACTACTTTAATCAAAATGATAGAAATTTCTAAGCAGCTAAAAGGTCTTCCCTGGAGTATTCGGAACTCATTGATACCTCTCATGACGCAAAAGACCCTGCCCTCCGCTAGAAGAAGCTGTCGCAGACAAAAAAATTTGACGCCAGTGACAGTAACATTTTTTTAATATATAGAGATAAATAAAATAACTCAAAAAATAATTTTTAAATCTGAAAAATGCATTAAAAAAAAAAGCATCATTCAGCTGGGCTGCCAAGCAAAAAAAAAAAAAAAAAAAAAAAAAAAAAACATTAAGAAAGTTCCGAGACATGTAAACGACATTCCAATGCAAAAAAGTTACTAGTAAAAAATGTCAAGACACTTTTATCACACATAACTGTCACGAATTACCAATGGGTGCCTTATATTATAGTAAAGCTTAGTCAAATGAAGGTCTAATTTTGTGATTAAATTTTAATTGAATATTTCAATAAAATTTTATAAATTTAGAATTTTTGGTTAATTTAATAAACATTTTTATATTAAATATAAAAAATAACACTACAGAACTGACATTTAAAAGTAATAAGTATAAAAAATGAATAAACACCATAAAATGCAAGAACTTTCAACAAATGTTTCAGGCTGAAAGTAAGCACAGCCTTCGCCTGAGAAAGGGTCGTGTTTCTTTTGACTCAAAAGAATTTTCGAGAGTTCTTGCATTTTATGGTGTTAATTCAAAGTTTCATACTTTATTTTTTACGTCACTTCTATGGTGCTTTTTTATAATCTTTGTTTCTTCTTGCACCAAGTAAGTAATTTTGTGAAAGTTTGTTTTCTTTTTATTGTTTTCTTTGTTAAATCCCCCCCCCCCCTTTTTTTTTTCTTCTCATTTTTTGTGTCTTTCATTTCAAATTTTTATTTTACATTTTTTTTTTATTGTTTAACCCTGCCTTTTTTTTTTTTTTATGTGTGTGAAGTGCCCCAACCTGCATGCAAAGCACAACATTTGTCTCACAATTTATCCACGTGAGAGGCATTTGTGTCAATTTTTTAATGTAAGCTTTGTTATTTGTAAGTTGATTTTTCTCAAATGCTGCATTTTTGTGTCATTTTTCAAACCCCGGCACAAGATACTGTTATTTAAAAAACTTATATGTTTATTAAGAAGACTAACAGTTCATAATTTTCTTCGCTGTGAATTCAGCATAACACTACTATTTAGGTATAGTAATATTTTCTAAAAATTTTCTACATTGAAGTAAACCACTGTTTCTGAATAGTAATTTTTTATAATTTTCATAATTTAAAATAAATAAATAAAAATTACTAAGTATAAATGGTACTATTCAAAAAGTAAAAAAAAAAAAAAAAAAATTCTAGTTTGAAATAACCATACGACTTCCTTTACCCACTATTACATGTACTTTTGGGAAATAATATAAACAAAAGACATAAAACTGACCTAATAAAATAGACATCTGAAAATTTTCCAGTACGAGAAAGCTGATACTCATACATATGCATATAAAACAGAATTTACATAGCGAGTTAAAAAAATAAGAGAAAAAAAAATCAGTTTAAACTTTTTTTTTTTTGAAACACTAATTTTAAGATCTAAAACTGACCTACCTAATCAGTATAACTGTTAATTTTCCTGTAATAACTATGTAATACATGAGAAAGGATATCTAATGGGTTTATGCAACAATTTTCAAGAAAGTCATTAGAATCGCTTTTCAGATACTGACTTTTACCAGAACTTGGCGTACTCAATTGCTGACACAAAAATAACAATTACATACAAAAGGATATTTAAAAGGAGATTAATATGAGAAGTTTGAAAAAAATCCGTACAGCTGTTTTTAAAGGAATGCACTTGTGAGACCTGAAATTGAGATATTTATACAGGACACCTATCAATTTTCCTGAACTGACCAACTTATTCATATTAAAGAACATCTAATCAAGTGTATATACAGCAGCTTTGAATAAAATCGTTAAAACCATTTTTGAAATATGGACTTACAGCCCCACTCCTGGTTCCTGATAGTCGAATTTTCCTCAAAAGTTGGAAAAATCATCTATAAACCCGGCGTGTCTCAATTCTGAAGTTAACCAGACTTGACTTGAATAGAAAGATTTACACAATGTTGAAAACACCAATGTAAAAAATGCTAAAACCAAACTGCAATTTCAGTAGGAAGCATTAAGTATATCGTTATCTGTGCAGAATGCATTAAGCATACCATCCATCAGTTTACAAATTCTCAATCAGGTTTGACATTCATGATGGTAGGTACGCTTAATGTTACAGAAACTGCAGTTTGGTTTTAACATTTTTTTACATTGGCGTTTTTAACATTATATAAATATTTATTGTAAATTGTTTATCATTCTTGATAATAAAAAAGTAAATCCATGAAATAAACGATACTTTTAACAGCAGTGCATTAAACTTCAGTATTTATGCATCATTAATTAATCTGAAAAAGAACTTGTTTTGTCAATATATTAAAACTGACATAACAGACAAATTCTAATTCAGATGTTTGTTCGTAAAACTAAGAAAAAATGCATTCTTCATTGATCAGATCGACATTCACCTGCCAGAATCTGGTTCAAGACTGAAGTAAATTTATTCATATTTTAAAATACTCAATTTCTCAATAATAAAAACTTTAAAAATTTGAAAAGTATATTATACTTACAAAAAACATAATCCTTTATATGCCTTAGTATATTTTTCAAGTAGACGACTGCTTCACTTCAGAAGAAGAAGCACTTTTCAAGGTTTTGTGCTTCATTGAACAATCTGAAAGAGAATTTTGTACGTTATGCCAATATACTGAAACTGACATAACAGCCAAATTCTCATTCGGATAGTTGTTCGATAAACTGGAATATTCTTCATCAGGTCACATTGAGGTTCTTCATTTAGTGAGATTTTTAATTCAAGATTGAGGTGAATGCACTGATACTTAAAAATACTCATTCGATTGAAGAATTACCATATTCTTGATCATAAAAAAAAAAAAAATAAATAAAAAAAAAAATACTTACAAAATAAAATGATAAGCCTTTATACTTCTTAATATTTTTTTCCATCTTATAAAATCAGAATTTTTATAATAGTCTTTATCGAATGGTATTCAAAATATAAATCATGTAATGTTAATAAAATAAAATAATTGAGGTGTGAATAAAAATTAATTATAAATAATTTTATAACATTACTTTAATATTTTGCTTATTCTTCAATACTTAAATTTAAATAAATAAAATGATACTATGTAAATGATTATAAACATCACATAGAATTGGTGTTGCTATCATGCATAATATAAAATGTAACATTTCTCAGTTAAGTAAAAATATTTATCATTTGATAATAAAACTTTAAATCTTACCTTTAACAGAACTCCATTTGAACTTCAGAATTTATAACATTGTAGCATCATTATCCGAAAAAGAGCTTAATATGTTATGCCAAAATAGTTAAACTGACATAACACATAAATTCCCATTCAGATGTTAGTTCAATAAGCTACAAAAGTTTTTCAATGTTTATCTGTTCAGATCTTCTTAACCACATATTTAAAAAATAAAACACATAATAATCTAATTTTAAAACTAAAATCAATACTCTCTATGTATTTTTATTGCCAATATTTTAAAATATAAATAGTTAATGAAAGATTTTAGTTATAATAAGAAAGACAATATAAAATAACTATATTACAGTTGATTCTCTCAATGCAAATTTAAGTAGCATTTTATATTCATACATATTGGTTAAAAGTGCAGAAATAACTGGGAGAGAAAATAAAATAAGTATATCTAATACCATCAATACTAAATCAGTTGTATGAAATTGTAAGTAAAATATAATCTACTCTTACAGCTTATCAACTTTTAATGATTTTGATTTTTAATAATGAAAGTTGATATTTGGATATCGAGCTTACCACATACTGCATTTTCAATAGATGTATAAACTCTTGCTAAAGCAACATTAACTCTTCCCTTCTTTCTATCTTTTGCAATTTTAGTCATCTACTCACTCCAAACCATGTAATTATAAGGTAATAAATTTAAAAAATGTTTCGATTTCAATGAAGATTGAACAAATATGTTTATAACACACACACTTGACTTTCATACAAAGTGTAGCCTCCAAAATATTGAAATTATACTTTATTAAATAATTGAAGTTTTATAGAAATCTCGAATTTAGCTTCAATTAAATTCTATTTATTTTAGTGCTCTATGACCTCAATACAAAGTATAAAACAATATAGACTTAACTATTAAAGTGAACATTTGGATGATGATGCAAATGTTAAAATTGTTTACAGAAAAAACAATAACCGATTAAAATTAATTATATCAAATTCTTCAAACAGATAATTCACTTGGAACTAAAGAGAATATTTGAAATCAGTTGACCAGTTAAAATGAACTGCAATAATATAATACTTCAGAAAACATACATATATAATGTGCATATATCATAATCATAATATAAACAAAACGAAAATAAAAAATTGAAATGTAGTTCGATTACGAATCCATCCGGTACCTGTAAATAAACTTCCATTATCCCAAACTAAATAAATCTTATTTGTCTTTTAAAGAACTGATTTAATATCATATATATGTATATATATGAAGAACTGATTAATTCTTCAAAATAATAACTCGCCATCTTTCACATTTGCAATTGCAAGTTGACTTACGAGAGGTGCAAAGCTCTTGCAGATTTGCAAGTGGGTTTGCTGTCAGTTTGCAAGCGATATGTTCCGTTTGTATTGAAACTTCTATTGCAAGCGGCTTTGCAACCGGAAGTGTTTCATTTGTATGTATCCCTTAATAAATTCAAATTCGAAATTCGAAAAAATCTCGATTAGGTGCACACTTGCAGGGACCCAGGTACCTATATGCCAAAATCTAAAAATTTAATATGTTTAATTTTTTCTACTGTATGTGTATAACTATTTGATTTCAATAAATATAATAAAAAAGATTTCTTCCTCAAATGAATTCAAATAAATAAATAGTTTAATAGCCGTTGCTAAGATACGCAGACTTTTGAAACGAAACAAATTTCTGAAAAATAAAACGTTGAAGCCAATATTTAAATTCGAAAAAACATTAATTTAAAAAATTCAAATTCGAAAAAATCTCGATGAGGTGCACACCTGCAGGGTCCCAGGTACCTATATGCCAAATTTGGAGGCTCTGCGATTAGTAGTGTGAGCACCAGAGCGCAGACAGACACACACACACAGACACACACACACACACACACAGACACTTCTCTTTATTTATATAGATAATTTAATTGTTGCCAAAAAAAAGGGTTTATTTTCTTTCGACATAAAAATAAATACATTTAATTAAACGTGGACATAAAAAAAACTATAAAAAGTTAACTTATGCATCTCACAAAAATTGACGTCATTATTTTTTAAAAATTTTATGCACATTGATAAGAGCTCTTTGATTCATCAGAAAATTTAAAACATGGTATATTAAAAGTTTTTTTTTTTTTTTTTTCTTATAATTATTTTTAAATCAAACCTTTCTGCTTTCACACAAACAAAAACGATTGCAACCTTTAAAATCAAAGTTTAACGAAACAATAATTTACTTTCTCATCTTTCTTTCTTTCTTTCTTTTTCTTTTTCTTTCTTTTTTTTTTTTTTTTTTTTTTTTTTTTATTTATGTTTTTGTACTATTTTGCTATACATAATTTAAAATTAATCTATATATATCTCACAAGCTCATAGTAGCAGCTAACTTTGGTATGACGGTTTTCCCAACGTTCTCGATAATTCCTTCCTAATGTACTGCTCGGAAAAATGTGTGATTCGTTATTTTTTCTCTGGCTGCTCCTCATTCTCTACTTCTTGCACAGTAATCTTAAATACCAAATGATTTCTTAGTCAACTGTTCGACAGGGGATATGCTTATTTCCGCGTTGAGGATACTTGTGATGTCCTTATATTCATACCTGCATTCTTATTTTTCCATACATTGGGGAGGGTGGTCCATAAAACCATTTCTAAAAATACAGCGTTATTGACCGCACAGTATGTGAACTGCCCATGCTTGCCACCATCCTAATTAATATTCCGTAGTATTGTTAACCCCGCCTTCTCTTTTACACCAGTATATTTTTAAATTATTTTTCATCTTATCTAATCGTAATTGCATTTTGAGTATTTAATCTAGAAATTTACTGGTGTGAGGAAAAGGGTGGGACTAACAACACTACGGAATATGAATTAGGGTGTTGGCAAGTATGACTACCTGTCATGAAATTTTCTCATGCAAATCCAGACGAGTTGGAAAATTCTTGTGAAGAAGTGCTAATGTCCTACGGATGTTTTCAAGCAACTCCCTTTACTTAGTAAATAAATAAATATATAAGGATAAAGACATTTTATAAACAATAACTGATATAAGAGCGCATGCAGAGAGATGGTTATAATAACCGGAATCATAAACACTTCTCCAACTTTGTTGGAAAGTAATAATTTGATCATTTAAAGTGGCATAAATAAATGAAACATGAACAATATCTATAACGTTTAGACAAAGTATGATGAAAAAAAAAAGTAGAAATGTTATGAATTGAAGGAGAAAACTGTAGGATGATAAAACAGCATATTATTCTTAATGCAAATAACTGATTTCTTTACTAAAAATTATTTATTTTAAATTTATTTTATTTATAAATAAAACACAAAATTGTCGGGTTTTGGATTAATTTTTTGTCTCTTCTTAATATATATATATATACATAATTTGAATTGTTTAGTACCGTTGTAACACTCAGCAGACAAAAGATAGATGAAGATACCAACATAAAATAAATTTTAATTGAGATCTATTTCGATTAAAAATAGTCACGGTATTAATTTAATTTGAGTACCAATGATTAGTAAAAACAAGTTAAAGTACTTACTCAGAAGAGAAATGAAACTAACATAACACATAAGCCTAACGATGAGTTGAATTTGCAAAAACTTTGAATTATTAGTAACAGTCAACATTTGAGAGAAAAGAGAAAGAATAAAATCACCAAAGATATATAGATATATCATCTGCTAAAATGTATTTTAAATAATTGTTGTTAATTTTTTGAATCTAATAATAATGCAGTTTCTCTCTCTATATTTATATTTTTTTAAAATACAAAACATGATAAAATTATGAAATAATTCAATGATTTAGTACAAAAATTTAGTACATATCTGTAAAATGTTGAATATAAGGGAAAGAACAAATTTTTGGAATTTCTTTGCATAAAGTATGATGCGATTGTTCATTATATTTCTTTCTTTGTATTTGAATGTAAAACGCGGAAGTGTGCTGTTCATTAAGCACTTAAACCTCTATAACAAGAAACTTTTACATAATTGTAAAAGAGAAATTAAAATACTAATAAAAAACTCCCACTTAATGAGAAGCATAATTCGCAATGTGTAAAATTTATCTTTGTTTGCCTTGCTTTTCTTAGCAGTGGGCTATTTTATTTTTTTCTCTTTCAAGACTATTAATGTCACTCGTGATTTCCATAAATTTGCGGTGTGATGCAATGTTATTGCCTCATCAGCATTTTTTAGCATTTGTATATATTTCTCTGTTTTAAAACTTCACTTTATAGGTTTAGTAATTATCTCGTATAAACTTAATGAGCCTTTATGAACATCAATTTAAAGAATATGTTAATTTATATTACATTTTAATTTTACGTTTATTAAACATGCAAATTTATTCTCGAAGTATGTATTTTTACGTGAGATTTTTATAAAACTTTTTGAGGCAAGATGTATTAAAAAGAGGAGGAGGTGGGTTGTTTTTGAGTTCTTTTTTATGTCTGGGAACATGTTTCATTTAAATATCAAAGTATGACCACTCTTTTTTATTATTTTTATTTTTTTCTTAAAAAATAAATAAATAAAACTTAATAGACAAGTATAAATAAATAAATAGAAGAAAGACTTTTAATATATTTATAGCAATAAAGAGTATTTAGCATTTAGTTACTCTTTAGCATTATTTTCATTTGATTACATTAAAATCTAATATACTTATATATATAGGTATATATATATATATATGTTTGTGTGTGTGTGTACATACTATATGTACATACAAGGTGTCCCGAAAAGACTGAAATGGGGTTTTATATATTACCTATTAGAAATAGGCAGCAAGGGTAAATTTCAAAATTTTCTGAAACAAGTTAAGAAATAAGGCCTATTTCATAAAAAGTTTTTCTTTTCAACTTTTAAAAGGTACGTTTTTCTAAATTTTTAACCGAACACCGAGACTTATTTGGTTAATTAGAAAGATTTTAATTTTTATACAACAAAATCATTACATAAAACTTACAAACCTGTATCTTAAAATTTAAGGAAGTTATACTTAATTAAATTTGAATGCTGAACAGAAAACGTATACCAAAATCGAAACGTAAATCTGCAATGTATAATAAAATGAAAATATAAATGATAATATTTACATTAAAACAATTGTTTAGGTAGATTTGCAATCCCGTTATACGTACTCTAAATCTTATGTTTTATTAAGACTAACATTCTGTATTTGAAAAATATATAACATAATAACTATAAGTAAGTATCTAATTTGGTTTCAGGTTTATCATATCTTTTTTTTAATCGAAGTTTTAACAAATAAATTCACAAATGACATTTCTTTTTCACTTTCGCTTACACATGCATAGCACAGAAAGTATTATTTAAGGAAATAATTTTCGAAATTGTATTTTTTGTTAAATTTACACGTTTCCAGGTTTCCTGAATCCGTCAAATGAGAGTTTAGAAGTTTTAAATACTTGAAATGTGTGTGTTTCTTCTGCTAGCACTTTTCAAGATAAAAATTTAGGAGGAATTCTATGCTTTGTATTCTTAATGTGTAGTAGATGAGGATTCTATACTAAAATTTTCGACGAGTCCGAAAAAAAAGAATGGTTCCTGTACAAGGACATCCAAGAGAATCCAAATACATTTCGTTTATGGGCGAAATAGGAATTAATTATAACACCCATAAAGATCGTGAAAACTGAAAAGAACAAACAGCAATAGCATTCTACAAAATCATTTCTAGAATAAAAATGGCCATATGCCGGCCGTTTAGTGCCCTGTTGGGAAATTAAAATGAGGTATAAATGTTCTTTTCTTATAAATACCATTGGCATATCTCCCATTAATGCATTTTTTTTACACTTTTGAAACTGTAATTTGAAATACCGTCGGTAGATAAAGGATTAAGCAAATAAAAAGTACGTTTCAACTAAATTTTTATCTCTTTTATAATGCGGTAGATAAAAGGGTACCCATGACAATATTTCCGAAACTTATGAATAAAGTTAAAAATGGCGTAACTCGATGCTAGTTGTAACAAAGTCTAGGAACCACATTTTGACAAAGTCAATCAATCCCCAGCATAATTTTGAATGAAGGTTATTATATTTCAGAAAAATTCTGCGAACCTACAAGAGAAGTAGAAAGAGCTAAATTTGCTTTGGTATTGGGATATGAGAGGGATGCAATTGAAGTAGATTCCGGAAGGCACAGTTTAAGGAAAGCCTAAGAACTGTTTTAGGGAACACGAATGTACCTTCTTAGATATATTTGTTAAAATAAGAGTACAAATAAGGGAGTAAATATTGAAATGGGATATAAAAAACTACGTATAAAACTACGTATTCACACTAAAATAAGAAATGGGTTGTTTAAATTCACCGAACTGTCAGCGAATATGCTTTATGGAATTTGTGCTTTTACCATTATAAATGGTATAAACATTCCTAAAAAAATTTTAACAAACAAACAAACAAACAAACAAACAAACAAAAAAAAAAAACTAAATAAAAATCTGGTGTATATTTAATATTTAACTTTAAAACTTCTTCACACACCATAAAATTAAAGACAGTACCACCGATTTTGAAAGGACGTGGCCTTTCTTCATCAGGTTCAAAAAACGCGTGGCCTTGGAGGCAAAAGCAAGACAAGTTTCAGTTTTAATACAAGTTTTCATAAACACAATGTAGAACTATTTTTCAATAACTTAGTGTCTGTATTAGAGGCTAACAAGTTTCATTCAAATTTTAAAGAATAGTCTTGTACAACCTCTTCATATTTCTCAACTCAAACTGCGTACCGAAGTAATGAATTACAGATACCAATTTAAAATTAACAAAACAATTTGTTAAAAGAGGTTAAATGGAGGGGAGAGGAGGATAGGACTACACTCTAGCAGCGCAATACAAATAAGTTACTTTAATTTTCACTTAAGCAAGAGAAAAATAAATTGGTTTATATTCCAATAAACTTGTCGTGTCGGCGATATAGCTGACGACAAACTAGTCTGTATTCCTCTATACTGCACTCAAGGATGGTTGAAGACCAAGGGATATCTTGAACTAAACCCTGAGCGCGATTTTAAGATGTCCTATTTTTCAATGGAGAATTAACTTATATTTATATGCACCCTAGTTTCCAACAAACTTATACACAAAGTTTTGCTTTTAAACTCGTAACTACTGACTGTACTTTACTAGAGTACATTTTAAAATCAAAAGTAAGAGTTCTAACCTAACTCGACTTCTTTACAACTCCTGATTTACGATTTTTTTATGAAAATTCTATGAACCCTTACAAAATGACACATGGTATTATCTTGAAGAAAAAGGAGTAGGAACAAGGCAGAAACCTGAAAAAATAATTGCAGAAAAGGGTAAAGCAAGCGTTGGAGAGAATGAAGATTACTATAAAAGACAAAAAAATTAACTTAAAATTAACCGCAAATTTCTGTTGATTCACGCATACACAGAAAGACTATATAAATATATATATATATTGATTTTCTAATCATGTACTCTACAGTTAGTAAAATAATTTTCCCATATCATAAAAACGTTGCAAATTTCAACTTTTTGGGATTCATATTGAGAATATCATAAGAAATTCAATGATTAAAAATGTGGGGTTATTTATAAAAAATATTTAACAATCAAAGGTCAAAGACAAACATATATGCGTGTCAAATTTATATTAAGACTCATAATAAGAAATTTATAATTTTGATAATAATTTAATATTGCTTTCATAAAATAAATTTAGCAAAAATTTTTATATTGCTGTAATGAACAATGCACATAAAAATAACTTATATGCATAATATTTTTGTCTTAAATAAATTTTGTGTACTAATTTCTTAACATATAACCTTTTCTGAATGAAAAATAGACTAGTTTAAAATTTCTATTCTGATTGAATTAAATCAATTCTGCTGGGCTTAATACATAGATGAGCATTTCAAAATTCCCCACGAAAAAACTTAATATGAATTCTTTTTTCTTTTGTTTACTTTTCTTTTTTTTTTTTTTAATGTATGTTGTTGTTGTTGTTGTTGCTTATCTCCCTTGTCTGATGGAGTCAGACAAGATCCACGAGTTCGTTGATTATTAGGAAGTCAAAGACCAGAAGAGTATTGGTAAAAAGATCCTCCTTAGAGAGTCCCATGCATTCCAAAAGGTGCTCAGGAGAAGCCTGATGATTTGGCCCTTGGTGCAGGTGCCGAAGGTTTTCCTGCCCTCGTTGAAAGTGAGACATTTGATGTGACCGCTAGCCTTGAGAGTACAGTTCGGGTACGTCTGTCACACGGGAGATCAAGGGACAAACCCGGTTTTGAGCCCTTGCACCAATTATGGGTGGGGGGGGAGTTTTCCACTCCTCCAAGATTTTTGAATTTTCCCGGGAGTATAACTCCAGAAAAGTAAGTGCGGAGGAGGGAGTTGAAGAAATCCTGCAACCATCCTGAGCAAGATTATCAGCCGTTTCATTGCCGAGGAGATTCACGTGTGAAGGTATCCATTGCAAATGAACGTCATGATTAAGTGAAATGAGCTTTAATTTAAGCAGTATAGAGGTGCTGACCTTGTCGCTCACAAGAGTCCAATTACTAAGATGGTGAAGAGAACTACGGCTATCAGTCAAGATCCATATTGCACCATAATCCTCTTCAGAGAGAATAACTTCTTGTCCCAGGTCTATTGCAATCAATTCACTTCTGAAGACAGAGCAGTAATTTGGATTACGATGAGAAAGAGTCAAGTTGGCGTGAGGGGTTTCAAAATATATACCACTACCTGTTAGGCTGTCAATTTTACTAACGTCGGTGAAGATTTTAATGGCATTATTAGGAATGTGGCTTAGGTTTTCCAAGGTCAATTGTCTAAGATGTTCTGGGATGTAGTCTTTCTTGTTAACATGAGAGCTTAAGTTAAAGTGAAAGTGAACCCTGGGGAGTCCGTCTGCAGGATTCAAGCAGCAGTGTAGGGAGTTGGGTTCAACATTACAATTAGGTAGTTGAAGAGAGGCGGCCTGACTGAAAGGGCTGTTCCTCTTTAATATTTGATGATTACTCCAGCTGTTAAGGTACGTGGAGGTCTTGTTGCAGAGGCCGTAACTAGAGAGTTTATTATAGTATTTAACAAGACCAGCTTGTCTTCTAGAATGGAGCGGCTGTTAGTCAGCCTCAAAGATGTAGGCATGTAGGTATTATTGCCTCGTATGTAGGTATTATCATTGTTTTTTCAATAAACTTTAATTCATTATAATTTTAAATCGAGATTCGGCTTATAACTTAATTTCATTCATTAATTTATCTGTATATATATATATTTTTTTTTTCTTTTAAAGTAAGCAAGCAAATTGTTAAAAAAAAAAAAAAAAAAAAACATAGAACATACAAATTTTTTATTAATACAAATTATTCACAAATATAAATTATTTATAAATAAGGATAAATAACGAAAAAAAAAATGTTTGCATTTCATTTAAAACTGTTAATTTTGTTATACGTACATTAGAATACAAAGTTACTATTTTAATTGAAATTTAATAAGAAATTAAATATTTGAAACGTTCATTGATACTTCTGGGATTTACCTTAAACTTGATTATTGCATTAAATATGTAAATAAAATGTATTAAAGGTAATTATAAATAAGCAATTATGGTCTCCATTAGAGTAGCACAAAAGAAAAAAAAAGTAAACATCACTTATTAACATTTTTTTTTTCTTTTTTGTGTTACACAGTCGTATAAATACATACAAGATTGTTTTTTGTTTATTTCATGGGAAATCTGAACCTGTATTTTTTAATAGTAGTAATTGAAAATGTTTATTAACCAAGCTATAATTAAATGTTTTTTTTACCTATTCTGGTACAAAATATCAATTAACGTAATATCTGCTTACTTTAATATATATAACACAAATTATGCAAATTATTTTTTGTCATTTATTTCGAAATTAATTCAATTTAATATATATATATATATATATATATATATATATATATATATATATATGACTTTAAATAAATAAATAAATAAATAACCTTCTTCTATTAAAGTGGGCAAAAATTAATACAGAAGGTCGTTCAAATTTTATTGAAACGCTTTTGAAAATAGATTTTTCCGTATGAAGAGTATATATCTTGACACTTTTTTTTAATAATCTTAGTACTCAAATACATATTTAACAGAAAAATAGGAAAAAAAAAATATGTTTTAAAATAGAAAACTTCTGCAGAGCTGCCAACCTAATCCGGCAAATTATTTGTACCACCTCTTTTTGTACACCACTAAATTTTTAGAGTAATTCTCTTCAAATATATTTTCGAAGAATTAAGAAAACAAATACTCTAAAATTTGAGTGGTGTAGGAAAAGGGGCTGTACAAACAATTTGCCGGATTAGATTGGCAGTTCTGTAACATTCTCACAGGAAATTACTGTTTTCTAAAACTGCAAAAGAAGTACTATAAATTTCATCTCAATCCATCCCAAATCACCTTTTTCCCCCCGTAACCTGATAAAATATGTATCAATAATTACAGGCTCTATCTGGTCAGTATTTGTAAACCGCATTTCATACGATCATGGGAGTCTCTGTGCAAGTGCTGACTTCAGTGATTCCAGTGTTAAGATAGTGTTGATAACACTTGTGGTTAAGCGAAAATAAACAATAAGGGCTTTAGAATGTAGAAAAAGGGGGGAAGCTAAAAACCCATAGAAATAGCATGGGAAGAAAAGCAAAGAAACTCACAATTTCAAGTGTGTATCCCTGCCTTTAAAAATATTCATTAACCATATCATTAATTTACTTTATATGGCATCACTTTTATGTACTTTGACGCACGTACCTGAATTGCCATACACGCTACTTTAGAATGCAGAAAAAGAGGGGGGGGGAGCTGAAAATGCCATAGAAATAGCATGGGAAGAAAACCAAAAAAACTCATAATGTCAAGTGTGTTACAAAAAAGAACGGCTCACACCGGAAGTAATAAAAGGACAAAATTGACTAGAAAAAGGCATCGAAGAGCGGGGACGGACGGTCTGGGGCATTGGTCCTATCGTCCAGTTTTAATACGCCTCACCTATTATGAGTCTCGGCGGTACCTGAACTTGAACCACCGTACTTTAGAATGTAGGAAAAGAGGGAAAAAAAACGGCTCGCACCGGAAGGCTATAAATGGAATCCCTCTCTCCCCATTAAAAGCAGTGTTGCCAGATCTGGCGGATTTGTTATTCAATTATCACCAATATTTTTAATTTTAACGTTTGCCTAATAACTTCGAAGATTACAAACGAGTAGATGTTTACAAAATTCCCATTTGCCAGTAAATTTGACGCCTCTCCAAGCCTTTGGAATTTTCCTTTGATCCTGCCCTTTCCTAGTAAATTTCGCTTACAAATAAAATATATAATAATAATAATAATAATAATAATAATAATACTTTTATTTGAAAAGGAAAACAAAAATATCCTCGTCGTTTGCATACACTGAGAAAAAATATATATATACCGCCTTTCTCTAGAATGAATAAGTGACCGTTTTCTAAATCCCTTAACTAGAAATATAGATTTCCGAGCTATGCGCATAAGGCATGCCAATAAACTGAATAGACGAAATGATCGATAATTTCTAGTTTACACATTTCTAGATGGTGAAACAATATTCTTGATATTCCGAATAATCTGAATCTTTTGTATTGCGTAAATTCTCGCTTGATTCTAGAATTGGACAATAAACCAAGATTATAGTTGCTGAAACCCGCCTCTTCTAGTCTCATTTATTTGCAGAGATTTTTAAATAACTTTGCCCTCGATAATATAGGCAAATGCTCTAAAATTTTAATAAAGGCTTTCAGAAATCGCTTTCCAATTGGACTAGAATTTATAAGGATGTCATGGAAGTATTTTTTCTAGAGCCACATTTTAGATTCTAGATGTCAGTTACAGAATTTGTTCTCGGTGTGCATTATACAACAGTCAACTGTTATACGGTTTTATTTTCTATGTATTTTCCATAGAAGAAGCCATTTACAAAATAAATCCAGTTATTTCGTATAAAACACATACGTATTATTGCGTGGTCGTTAAAAAAAATCTTAAAAACTTTTACAGTCTTCTATTTGAATCATGCATCTATGCACCTGAATAACATATTCCAATTTCGTTATGTTTCGCGATATAAAAATATAATAAAATAATCTTTAAAAAATATACCTCTCATGTACAATAATACTTCAAAATTTTCTGAATTATTTTGTGAAATCTTGTTAAGAAATCATTCCTATTATTTAGAGGATTTATAATTAAAATAATCTGATGTGTCACTCACACGACTTTCTCTTACCCTGAAATTTACTACTATAAATACAGGTTTGAAATTAAAAGGTAACATAACGAGTACTGTTATGTGTAAACCTATGTTAAAATAATTCAAATTAGGCTTCAAAAGAGTTTTATATGATAATTAGTTATTTGTGATGGGGCTGCCACCCCTTCAACCCCTCGTTTCATTACTGCACCTACATCTGTATAGAATTTAAATCTGTTATTAAAATTAATTGTTCACTTAAAATTATTCAGACAGCTTTCACAAGCAAAATTCCTTGAAACTTATCAGTCTTGATCGAGCTTTTCCAGCAACAAATTTATATTAATTTGAAAATACAACTTTTGGATCTCCTGAAATTAATCGTTTTTATGTTACTCTAAGAGACAAAGGCACTAATCAAACTTTAAACAACAAAGCTTGGCTTTGGAAATCAGGAAACTTCAAAACGTGTAAATACAGAAAAAACAAGCAATGGATATTTAGCTTAAAAACATACATTATTTATCATGTGTTTATGAAGAATTTATTTCCATTCCTGAGCAGTTTTCCTGGACAAGGTAAAATATTATAGTAAGGCACTTCCACTAGCAATAAAAAAGAATGTTATCGCTTAAATATTTGCAACCCTATATATCTTTTGAAGAACCTGTACAAACCACATAGTGCCCCTAAATACAATCCTATAGCAATAATATACGGCACAACCTGAAATGTATTTCCATCAATTTTCAGCTATTGTCGCACTATAATCTAGTATTTTTGTGTGGCTTTGTAAATGAACAGTGTATGATTTCCCTGCCATATTCTACATGAGGAATGTTTTTATGCATATAAAAATATATATTCATTTCATTTGGTTTAGTGCAGTCTGTAGATGTTAAACTCTACTTACCTGCAACTATCCCATATACGTAATGTATTTGAATACTCTTGAGTGTCCCTGTACACGAACCATTTGCTTCATCTCAACGAAAAGCTTAGTGTAGCATTCCTTTATGATACACATTTAGAATACCGAGTTTGGAATTTCTGGTACTTTTTGTTCTTAAGATATGCTGGTAAAACACACACACACAGACACACATACACACACACACATTGTCATGGAGCATATTGTATTAAAGATTGATTCTTAATTGACAAAAAAAAAAAAAAAAAAAAAAAAAAACAGACACACACACGGACACATACACAGACCAACCGCTAAAAACATGATTTCCGGATTCAGGGTTTCTCAAAACGTGTAAATAAAACAAAAACTCACTTTTGAATATGTAACCCTAAAATGTTTATTTCTCTTCCTTATGTGTAACAGAAAGTAAAAAGTGCCATAGTGAACTTAAATATCATTTATCATACCCTACAAATATACCTTGCTGGGCGGTATAATCTAATTTTCCCCTGTGTACTTTTTGTACATAAGCATAGGCACGACAACCGAAGGGTTTTAATTTTGACAGGTCAGGTTTTCGACCCGTCCATAATTCATAGGGTGTTGATTCACACGCGGAAGTCGGGAGTCTATTCTGTAAGTAAACAGCGGTATTAATTGCCTCACCCCAGAAAGAATTCAGTAAATTTCCATCCTTTAATAAGCAACTGCCATCTCAACCAAAGTTCGATTTTTACGCTCAGAAACGCCATTCTGAGGAGCCGAATAGGGGACTGTGAATTGATGATCTATTCCTAATTTTCCTAAATATTCATCGAATTCTTTTCCGGTGTATTCCCCTCCATTGTCTGAGCGGATTGCCTGCAAAGTTCTCCCGAATTTATTTGTAGTCATTGCTATGTATTGTTTTAATTTTGATAGAACTTCGTCCTTACTTCTTAATAAGTATATAACGGTAAATCGACTAAAGTCATCTATAAACGTCAAAAAATAATACTTTCCACCGACCGTGGGGGTTTTCATCGGCCCGCATAAATCGCTGTGAACCAACTCTAAAACTTTTGTTGCCCTAAATTGAGCTTTTTTGGGATAAGGATTGTCAGTTAACTTAGATAATATGCAAGTTTCGCATACACTATCATGTTTGCAATCATCTAGTTTAATCCCTGTTGCCATGTTTTTGTTTACTAACTGTTTTATATGATTAACATTTCTATGACCCAATTTAACATGCCATTTGTCTATGCAGTTTTTATTTTCACACGTTTTCACAATGTTTATGGTGTGTGTTGTATCTGAATTTATTTTACATTCATATAAATTATTATTGATATACCCTTCAATACATGTTTCGCCTTCATGCATTATTTTGCATGATCTATCTTTAAATACTGCTATACACCCATTTTCTGTTGCCCCTTTCACAGATATGAGATTTGTCTCAATATCCGGTACATACAAGACATTTTTTAACAGTATGGTGTTTTGTGTATTATTTGAATTTATGGTATGTAATTTTACAGATCCATGTCCAAACGATTTTATTTCCTGCCCATTCGCGATCGTTACGCAGGAGGAGCTAGGATAGAATTCATAAAATTTACTTTTATCGTTGCAGACGTGTGTCGAACAGCCTGAATCAATATACCAATTATCTGATTTCATACCCATATATAATGTAAATACCTTATTTGATTTATTTTTATCAGTTGCCGAAGTCTGTGTTTTGTCTGCGTTATCTCTATCATGAGAGCACATTGCAGATCTAAAGGGCTGTCGGTTGTTATTATATCTAGTGTTCTGTCTAGACCTGGCATTATTTTTCTTTTTAAGAATCCAACATTCATCAATATTGTGATTATTTCTTTTGCAAAACTTACAGAATTTCACGTTTCATTTTTTGTTTTAGTTATTTTCAAAGCTGAAATATTGTTTTCGTGTTTATTTTCTTCTCTCTTTAAATATTCGTCTATTAGTTTGGATCGGATAAACTCGGGAGAAAGGTCTGCTTCATCTCTACTTTCCAAAGAAGTGATTAATACATCATAAGATTGCGGCAGAGAACAAAGCATTAATGCTGAGAGATGCTGATCGCTTATTTGTTCACCAATGGCTATCAGCTTGTCGCGCGTTTGGTATATTTTAGTGATATGCTCTGTCATATTACCTCCTTCACTTAATTTAATGGAATATAGTTTCCGAAGGAGAAATAGTTTACTTGAGAGTGATGACCTTTCATGTATTTTTTTAAGAGCTTCCCAGCATTCACGAGCTGTGGAGAGGTTCTTAACGTTTATTATTTGCGTGTCATCAACTAATAAATTTATAATTGCACGCGCACTACGATCCTTAGACCTCCATGTATCGGTTATTGGCGTTGGAGGCTCATCACTTATAACTATGAATAAATCATCTTTTTGTAACAAATTTTCGATTCTAAATTTCCAAATGTCGTAATTATTTGCATTTAGTGCTTCAATATTGGTATCTTTAAATAAGTTCATTTTGTTTATTTAATTTATTTCTCCAAAATAGTCTGTTTGAAAATATAACAGTTAGTTTTAATTCGTTAATATATAGGTATATAAGTAGACAGTTATTTTTTTTTTATTTTAAAGATAGTTATCAGTGTTCGTAATTTATTTTTCACCAAGAATAGTTTATTAGAAAAACAGTTTATCAACTATTTCTTTTTTATAATTCTATTTTGAAATCAAGCTCATAATCTGTTCGTTTCCTTTTAAATAAAATATTCACTTATACTTGTGCGTGAGTAAGATTTTACCTCTTATTCAACTTTACTTTGAGATATTTATTTCTATAATATATCACTTTCCAAATAGATAATAGGTAAGTAAAATTTCGCTTACCTGTAAATCTTCTTACTGGAAAAATTTTTTGTTATCTTACTTGGTTTGTGATTTTCAGCATTCTCCAATTTTTTTATTCTGGAATTCAGCACATTTCATTCTGTAAAGAAATCTGTAACATTTTCATATTATTCTCTGGTGATGTGTATATAAATTAATCATGTGAAATTAATCATTAATTTGATTTCTGGAATATTTATTGTGATATATCGTTTTTATGGAGCGAGCTCGAAGCTCGCTCTTTTAGAGAAGCACTTACATACGTAAACTAAAAAGTTTCACAGAAGCGAAAAAGATACAGAAGGATACATCTACATTTAACCCGCAGGGTGTGGCGAGAACGCGGAAACAATTGAGTTTAATACATCTACATATCACGTACGGAAAATGAGAGTTCTTTAAATGAAAAAGTTTCTAGGTTAATATTAAATATGAATTTCGGAGTCTATAATGTTCTAACACTAACTTTTCGAGTAACTAGACATTTGAAACTTTCGGAACAGTTCAGAATGCGGTGAAAATGCTTTTTAAAAATATTTTTATCCAATTGCTTCGGGACCCTGCTGCCTTCGGCAGCGTTTCCAATACAAAGCTTGCAATCAACTTTTAACTAACTTCCCGGCTAGATAGCCATTTGAAACTTTTATAATAGCTCAAAAGACGATAGCAAGGAATTTTTTTAATACTTTTATCCAATTGCTGGGGTTCCGGCTGCCTTCAGTAGCGTTTATATGATTCAACAGAAAATTAAAAAACATGGTTTATAATTTTTTTTTTTTTTTATCTTATAATTATTTCACACTGCGAATGGAGTCTTCCAACTGAATAACACTCTTGTTACAAGACAAGAGTCGTCCTACGTTGCTTCGTGGAGTTTGCGGATAAATTCTAGTTTTTGCTTTGGTCATGTAACTTGTAGGATCTTAAACCAATATAACGAATTTAGGATGTCTTTAAACGGTAGCACGGAAATTAATAACACACCGGCTCAGATTATCCGATAATTACGTGAACGGGATATGTAGCATAAACTGTCCTCGGATATTTTCAATTGGTTTGTGGTACTCATCATGCCAAACGTGAATTACTGCTACTTTGTGTGCCAAAGGTAAACCAATGTGGAATTAGACAGTTTTCCTCAACACGGTAAAAAAGCCCTTTTTTTTTTACCATGTTTTTATTAACTTCTGTTCTTGTTTGTTTGTCCGATACAAATCTTGCAATCGAATTTTAACTAACTTCCCTACTAGCTAGACATTTAAAACTTTTACAATAGCTCAGAACCCAATAACAACACAATGCTTTGAAGTCCTATTTTCGAATTTTTGATGAGTTTTTTTATAATTAATAAAAATATGAAAATAATAACATCCTAATAGCGTTAAAATAGCCATTAAAATATTAATTATAATTTAATTGTTGCCAAAAAAAAAAAAAAAAAAAGCGGGTTCATTTTTTTTCGACATAAAAATAAATACATTTAATTAAACGTGGACATTAAAAAACTATAAAAAGTTAAATTATGCATCTCACAAAAATTGACGTCATTATTTTTTAAAAATTTTATGCACATTGATAAGAGCTCTTTGATTCATCAGAAAATTTAAAATATGGTGTGTAAAAAGTTTTTTTTTTTCTTATAATTATTTTTAAATCAAACCTTTCACACAAACAAAAACGATTGCAACATTTAAAATCAAAGTTTAACGAAACAATAATTTACTTTTTCATTTTTCTTTCTTTCTTTCTTTCTTTCTTTCTTTTTTTTTTTTTTTTTTTTTTTTTTATGTTTTAGTACTATTTTGCTATACATAATTTAAAATTTATATATATACATAAATCACGAGCTCATAGTAGCAGCTAACTTTGGTATGACGGTTTTCCCAATGTTCTCGATAATTTCTTCCTAATGTACTGCTCGGGAAAGTGTGTGATTCGTTATTTTTTCTCTGGCTGCTCCTCATTCTCTACTTCTTGCTCAGTAATCTTAAGGGGGAACAACACAGTAGAAGCTTTGTAAAATACATTTTTTTTAAATGAATTTTGCAATGATTGAGATAAATAAAACATTATATATTTTTTTTGTCTTATTCTACTTACCTTAATCTTCATTTTAAAATGTAAAAATTACAAAAATCAAAAAAAATATTTTTAATATAACACAATCTTTGAAACTGTGTTTTGCAATTATCGATAATTGGCTGTATGCATAACTTGAGTAAAAAGAATGCGAAACTGAATCTGTTTAGATTTTTTTAAACTATATAAATATAGTTTTCGTTGCACGTAGGTTTTTTTGAAAATTTGAATTTTTCACAAAATGGCGAAGTGTTTAAAAAAAACTCAAAAAATATTCAAAAAAAGGAGTACATATTCTTGGATTACTGAAAAACTATAAATCAAATCAAAAAACCCCTACGTGCAACGAAAACTAAACATACTGTGAACACGGTGTCAAAATTTGAAGCAAATCGGTAAAAAATTACAGTAGTTAGAGCGACAGCCGTTTTTCAAAACGGCTGTCGCTCTAACTACTGTAATTTTTTAAACACTTCGCCATTTTGTGAAAAATTCAAATTTTCAAAAAAACCTACGTGCAACGAAAACTATATTTATATAGTTTAAAAAAATCTAAACAGATTCAGTTTCGCATTCTTTTTACTCAAGTTATGCATACAGCCAATTATCGATAATTACAAAACACAGTTTCAAAGATTGTGTTATATTAAAAATATCTTTTTTGATTTTTGTAATTTTTACATTTTAAAATGAAGATTAAGGTAAGTAGAATAAGACAAAAAAAAATATATAATGTTTTATTTATCTCAATCATTGCAAAATTCATTTAAAAAAAATGTATTTTACAAAGCTTCTACTGTGTTGTTCCCCCTTAAATACCAAGTGATTTTTTAGTCAACTGGTCGACAGGGGATATGCTTCTTCCCGCGTTGAGGATACTTGTGATGTCCTTATATTCATACCTGCATTCTTATTTTTCCATACATTGGGGAGGGTGGTCCATAAAACCATTTCTAAAAATACAGCGTTGTTAACCGCACAGTATGTGAACTGCCCATTCTTGCCAACATCCTAATTAATATTCCGTAGTATTGTTAACCCCGCCTTCTCTTTTACACCAGTATATTTTTAGATTATTTTCATCTTATCTAATCGTAATTGCATTTTGAGTATTTACTCTTGAAATTTACTGGTGTGAGGAAAAAGGTGGGACTAACAACACTACGGAATATTAATTAGGGTGTTGACAAGTATGACTACCTGTCATGGAATTTTCTCACGCGAATCCAGACGAGTTGGAAAATTCTAGTGAAGAAGTGCTAATGTCCTACGGATGTTTTCAAGCAACTCCCATTACTTAGTAAATAAATAAATATATAAGGATAAAGACATTTTATAAACAATAACTGATACAAGAGCGCATGCAGAGAGATGGATATAATAACCGGAATCATAAACACTTTTCCAACTTTGTTGGAAAGTATTAAATTTGATCATTTAAAGTGGCATAAATAAATGAAACATGAACAATATCTATAACGTTTAGACAAAGGATGATGAAAAAAAAAAAAAGTAGTAAATGTTATGAATTGAAGGAGAAAACTGTAGGATGATAAAACAGCATATTATTCTTAATGCAAATAACTGATTTCTTTACTAAAAATTATTTATTTTAAATTTATTTTATTTATAAATAAAACACAAAATTGTCGGGTTTTGGATTAATTTTTTGTCTCTTCTTAATATATATATATATACATAATTTGAATTGTTTAGTACCGTTGTAACACTCAGCAGACAAAAGATAGATGAAGATACCAACATAAAATAAATTTTAATTGAGATCTATTTCGATTAAAAATAGTCATGGTATTAATTTAATTTGAGTACAAATGATAGTAAAAACAAGTTAAAGTACTTACTCAGAAGAGAAATGAAACTAACATAACACATAAGCCTAACGATGAGTTGAATTTGCAAAAACTTTGAATTATTAGTAACAGTCAACATTTGAGAGAAAAGAGAAAGAATAAAATCACCAAAGATATATAGATATATCATCTGCTAAAATGTATTTTAAATAATTGTTATTAATCTTTGAATCTAATAATAATGCAGTTTCTCTCTCTATATTTATATATTTTTTAAAATACAAATCATGATAAAATTATGAAATAATTCAATGATTTAGTACAAAAATTTAGTACATATCTGTAAAATGTTGAATATAAGGGAAAGAACAAATTTGGGAATTTCTTTGCATAAAGTATGATGCGATTGTTGATTATATTTCTTTCTTTGTATTTGAATGTAAAACGCGGAAGTGTGCTGTTCATTAAGCACTTAAACCTCTATAACAAGAAACTTTTACATAATTGTAAAAGAGAAATTAAAATACTAATAAAAAACTCCCACTTAATGAGAAGCATAATTCGCAATGTGTAAAATTTATCTTTGTTTGCCTTGCTTTTCTTAGCAGTGGGCTATTTTATTTTTTTCTCTTTCAAGACTATTAATGTCACTCGTGATTTCCATAAATTTGCGGTGTGATGCAATGTTATTGCCTCATCAGCATTTTTTAGCATTTGTATATATTTCTCTGTCTTAAAACTTCACTTTATAGGTTTAGTAATTATCTCGTATAAACTTAATGAGCCTTTATGAACATCAATTTAAAGAATATGCTAATTAATATTACATTTTAATTTTACGTTTATTAAACATGCAAATTTATTCTCGAAGTATGTATTTTTACGTGAGATTTTTATAAAACTTTTTGAGGCAAGATGTATTAAAAAGAGGAGGAGGTGGGTTGTTTTTGAGTTCTTTTTAATGTCTGGGAACATGTTTCATTTAAATATCAAAGTATGACCACTCTTTTTTATTATTTTTATTTTTTTCTTAAAAAATAAATAAATAAAACTTAATAGACAAGTATAAATAAATAAATAGAAGAAAGACTTTTAATATATTTATAGCAATAAAGAGTATTTAGCATTTAGTTACTCTTTAGCATTATTTTCATTTGATTACATTAAAATCTAATATACTTATATATATAGGTATATATATATATATATGTTTGTGTGTGTGTGTACATACTATATGTACATACAAGGTGTCCCGAAAAGACTGAAATGGGGTTTTATATATTACCTATTAGAAATAGGCAGCAAGGGTAAATTTCAAAATTTTCTGAAACAAGTTAAGAAATAAGGCCTATTTCATAAAAAGTTTTTCTTTTCAACTTTTAAAAGGTACGTTTTTCTAAATTTTTAACCGAACACCGAGACTTATTTGGTTAATTAGAAAGATTTTAATTTTTATACAACAAAATCATTACATAAAACTTACAAACCTGTATCTTAAAATTTAAGGAAGTTATACTTAATTAAATTTGAATGCTGAACAGAAAACGTATACCAAAATCGAAACGTAAATCTGCAATGTATAATAAAATGAAAATATAAATGATAATATTTACATTAAAACAATTGTTTAGGTAGATTTGCAATCCCGTTATACGTACTCTAAATCTTATGTTTTATTAAGACTAACATTCTGTATTTGAAAAATATATAACATAATAACTATAAGTAAGTATCTAATTTGGTTTCAGGTTTATCATATCTTTTTTTTAATCGTAGTTTTAACAAATAAATTCACAAATGACATTTCTTTTTTGCACTTTCGCTTACACATGCATAGCACAGAAAGTATTATTTTAGGAAATAATTTTCGAAATTGTATTTTTTGTTAAATTTACACGTTTCCAGGTTTCCTGAATCCGTCAAATGAGAGTTTAGAAGTTTTAAATACTTGAAATGTGTGTGTTTCTTCTGCTAGCACTTTTCAAGATAAAAATTTAGGAGGAATTCTATGTTTTGTATTCTTAATGTGTAGTAGATGAGGATTCTATACTAAAATTTTCGACGAGACCGAAAAAAAAAGAATGGTTCCTGTACAAGGACATCCAAGAGAATCCAAATATATTTCGTTTATGGGCGAAATAGGAATTAATTATAACACCCATAAAGATCGTGAAAACTGAAAAGAACAAACAGCAATAGCATTCTACAAAATCATTTCTGGAATAAAAATGGCCATATGCCGGCCGTTTAGTGCCCTGTTGGGAAATTAAAATGAGGTATAAATGTTCTTTTCTTATAAATACCATTGGCATATCTCCCATTAATGCATTTTTTTTACACTTTTGAAACTGTAATTTGAAATACCGTCGGTAGATAAAGGATTAAGCAAATAAAAAGTAACGTTTCAACTAAATTTTATTCTCTTTTATAATGCGGTAGATAAAAGGTTACCCATGACAATATTTCCGAAACTTATGAATAAAGTTAAAAATGGCGTAACTCGATGCTAGTTGTAACAAAGTCTAGGAACCACATTTTGACAAAGTCAATATTTACCCCAGCATAATTTTGAATGAAGGTTATTATATTTCAGAAAAATTCTGCGAACCTACAAGAGAAGTAGAAAGAGCTAAATTTGCTTTGGTATTGGGATATGAGAGGGATGCAATTGAAGTAGATTCCGGAAGGCACAGTTTAAGGAAAGCCTAAGAACTGTTTTAGGGAACACGAATGTACCTTCTTAGATATATTTGTTAAAATAAGAGTACAAATAAGGGAGTAAATATTGAAATGGGATATAAAAAACTACGTATAAAACTACGTATTCACACTAAAATAAGAAATGGGTTGTTTAAATTCACCGAACTGTCAGCGAATATGCTTTATGGAATTTGTGCTTTTACCATTATAAATGGTATAAACATTCCTAAAAAAATTTTAACAAACAAACAAACAAACAAACAAAAAAAAAAAAAAAAAACTAAATAAAAATCTGGTGTATATTTAATATTTAACTTTAAAACTTCTTCACACGCCATAAAATTAAAGACAGTACCACCGATTTTGAAAAGACGTGGCCTTTCTTCATCAGGTTCAAAAAATGCGTGGCCTTGGAGGCAAAAGCAAGACAAGTTTCAGTTTTAATACAAGTTTTCATAAACACAATGTAGAACTATTTTTCAATAACTTAGTGTCTGTATTAGAGGCTAACAAGTTTCATTCAAATTTTAAAGAATGGTCTTGTACAACCTCTTCATATTTCTCAACTCAAACTGCGTACCGAAGTAATGAATTACAGATACCAATTTAAAATTAACAAAACAATTTGTTAAAAGAGGTTAAATGGAGGGGAGAGGAGGATAGGACTACACTCTAGCAGCGCAATACAAATAAGTTACTTTAATTTTCACTTAAGCAAGAGAAAAATAAATTGGTTTATATTCCAATAAACTTGTCGTGTCGGCGATATAGCTGACGACAAACTCGTCTGTATTCCTCTATACTGCACTCAAGGATGGTTGAAGACCAAGGGATATCTTGAACTAAACCCTGAGCGCGATTTTAAGATGTCCTATTTTTCAATGGAGAATTAACTTATATTTATATGCACCCTAGTTTCCAACAAACTTATACACAAAATTTTGCTTTTAAACTCGTAACTACTGACTGTACTTTACTAGAGTACATTTTAAAATCAAAAGTAAGACTTCTAACCTAACTCGACTTCTTTACAACTCCTGATTTACGATTTTTTTATGAAAATTCTATGAACCCTTACAAAATGACACATGGTATTATCTTGAAGAAAAAGGAGTAGGAACAAGGCAGAAACCTGAAAAAATAATTGCAGAAAAGGGTAAAGCAAGCGTTGGAGAGAATGAAGATTACTATAAAAGACAAAAAAAAAAAAAAAAAAAAAAAATTAAACTTAAAATTAACCGCAAATTTCTGTAGATTCACGCATACACAGAAAGACTATATACATTATATATATATTGATTTTCTAATCATGTACTCTACAGTTAGTAAAATAATTTTCCCATATCATAAAAACGTTGCAAATTTCAACTTTTTGGGATTCATATTGAGAATATCATAAGAAATTCAATGATTAAAAATGTGGGGTTATTTATAAAAAATATTTAACAATCAAAGGTCAAAGACAAACATATATGCGTGTCAAATTTATATTAAGACTCATAATAAGAAATTTATAATTTTGATAATAATTTAATATTGCTTTCATAAAATAAATTTAGCAAAAATTTTTATATTGCTGTAATGAACAATGCACATAAAAATAACTCATATGCATAATATTTTTGTCTTAAATAAATTTTGTGTACTAATTTCTTAACATATAACCTTTTCTGAATGAAAAATAGACTAGTTTAAAATTTCTATTCTGATTGAATTAAATCAATTCTGCTGGGCTTAATACATAGATGAGCATTTCAAAATTCCCCACGAAAAAACTTAATATGAATTCTTTTTTCTTTTGTTTACTTTTCTTTTTTTTTTTTTATGTATGTTGTTGTTGTTGTTGTTGCTTATATCCCTTGTCTGATGGAGTCAGACAAGATCCACGAGTTCGTTGATTATTAGGAAGTCAAAGACCAGAAGAGTATTGGTAAAAAGATCCTCCTTAGAGAGTCCCATGCATTCCAAAAGGTGCTCAGGAGAAGCCTGATGATTTTGGCACTTGGTGCAGGTGCCGAAGGTTTTCCTGCCCTCGTTGAAAGTGAGACATTTGATGTGACCGCTAGCCTTGAGAGTACAGTTCGGGTACGTCTGTCACACGGGAGATCAAGGGACAAACCCGGTTTTGAGCCCTTGTACCAATTATGGGTGGGGGGAGTTTTCCACTCCTCCAAGATTTTTGAATTTTCCCGGGAGTATAACTCCAGAAAAGTAAGTGCGGAGGAGGGAGTTGAAGAAATCCTGCAACCATCCTGAGCAAGATTATCAGCCGTTTCATTGCCGAGGAGATTCACGTGTGAAGGTATCCATTGCAAATGAACGTCATGATTAAGTGAAATGAGCTTTAATTTAAGCAGTATAGAGGTGCTGACCTTGTCGCTCACAAGAGTCCAATTACTAAGATGGTGAAGAGAACTACGGCTATCAGTCAAGATCCATATTGCACCATAATCCTCTTCAGAGAGAATAACTTCTTGTCCCAGGTCTATTGCAATCAATTCACTTCTGAAGACAGAGCAGTAATTTGGATTACGATGAGAAAGAGTCAAGTTGGCGTGAGGGGTTTCAAAATATATGCCACTACCTGTTAGGCTGTCAATTTTACTACCGTCGGTGAAGATTTTAATGGCATTATTAGGAATGTGGCTTAGGTTTTCCAAGGTCAATTGTCTAAGATGTTCTGGGATGTAGTCTTTCTTGTTAACATGAGAGCTTAAGTTAAAGTGAAAGTGAACCCTGGGGAGTCCGTCTGCAGGATTCAAGCAGCAGTGTAGGGAGTTGGGTTCAACATTACAATTAGGTAGTTGAAGAGAGGCGGCCTGACTGAAAGGGCTGTTCCTCTTTAATCTTTGATGATTACTCCAGCTGTTAAGGTACGTGGAGGTCTTGTTGCAGAGGCCGTAACTAGAGAGTTTATTATAGTATTTAACAAGACCAGCTTGTCTTCTAGAATGGAGCGGCTGTAAGTCAGCCTCAAAGATGTAGGTATGTAGGTATTATTGCCTCGTATGTAGGTACTATTGTTTTTTCAATAAACTTTAATTCATTATAATTTTAAATCGAGATTCGGCTTATAACTTAATTTCATTCATTAATTTATCTGTATATATATATATATATATATATTTTTTTTTTTTTTTTTTTTCTTTTAAAGTAAGCAAGCAAATTGTTAAAAAAAAAAAAAAAAAACATAGAACATACAAATTTTTTATTAATGCAAATTATTCACAAATATAAATTATTTATAAATAAGGATAAATAACGAAAAAAAAAATGTTTGCATTTCATTTAAAACTGTTAATTTTGTTATACGTACATTAGAATACAAAGTTACTATTTTAGTTGAAATTTAATAAGAAATTAAATATTTGAAACGTTCATTGATACTTCTGGGATTTACCTTAAACTTGATTATTGCATTAAATATGTAAATAAAATGTATTAAAGGTAATTATAAATAAGCAATTATGGTCTCCATTAGAGTAGCACAAAAGAAAAAAAAAAGTAAACATCACTTATTAACATTTTTTATTTCTTTTTTGTGTTACACGGTCGTATAAATACATACAAGATTGTTTTTTGTTTATTTCATGGGAAATCTGAACCTGTAATTTTTAATAGTAGTAATTGAAAATTTTTATTAACCAAGCTATAATTAAATGTTTTTTTTTACCTATTCTGGTACAAAATATCAATTAACGTAATATCTGCTTACTTTAATATATATAACACAAATTATGCAAATTATTTTTTGTCATTTATTTCGAAATTAATTCAATTTAATATATATATATATATATATATGGCTTTAAATACATAAATAAATAAATAAATAACCTTCTTCTATTAAAGTGGGCAGAAATTAATACAGAAGGTCGTTCAAATTTTATTGAAACGCTTTTGAAAATAGATTTTTCCGTATGAAGAGTATATGTCTTGACACTTTTTTTTAATAATCTTAGTACTCAAATACATATTTAACAGAAAAATAGAGAAAAAAAAAATGTTTTAAAATAGAAAACTTCTGCAGAGCTGCCAACCTAATCCGGCAAATTATTAGTACCACCTCTTTTTGTACACCACTAAATTTTTAGAGTAATTCTCTTCAAATATATTTTCGAAGAATTAAGAAAACAAATACTCTAAAATTTGAGTGGTGTAGGAAAAGGGGCGGTACAAACAATTTGCCGGATTTGATTAGCAGTTCTGTAACATTTTCACAGGAAATTACTGTTTTCTAAAACTGCAAAAGAATTACTATAAATTTCATCTCAATCCATCCCAAATCACCTTTTTCCCCCCGTAACCTGATAAAATATGTATCAATAATTACAGACTCTATCTGGTGTGTATTTGTAAACCGCATTTCATACGACCATGGGAGTCTCTGTGCAAGTGCTGACTCAGTAATTCCAGTGTTAAGATAGTGTTGATAACACTTGTGGTTAAGCGAAAATAAACAATAAGGGCTTTAGAATATAGAAAAAGGGGTGAGGAAGCTAAAAACCCATAGAAATAGCATGGGAAGAAAAGCAAAAAAACTCACAATGTCAAGTGTGTATCCCTGTCTTTAAAAATATTCATTAACCATATCATTAATTTACTTTATATGGCATCACTTTTACGTACTGTGACGCACGTACCTGAACTGCCACACACGCTACTTTAGAATGCAGAAAAAGAGGGGGGGGGGAAGCTGAAAACGCCATAGAAATACAATGGGAAGAAAACCAAAAAAACTCATAATGTCAAGTGTGTTACAAAAAAAAAACGGCTCACACCGGAAGTAATAAAATGACAAAATTGACTAGAAAAATGCATCGAAGAGCGGGGACGGGCAGGCTGGGGCATTGGTCCTATCGTCCAGTTTTAATACGTCTCGCCTATTATATGTCTCGGCGGTACCTGAACATGAACCACCGTACTTTAGAATGTAGAAAAAGAGAGGAAAAAAGCTTAAAAACCCATAGAAATAGCATGGAACGAAAACCAAAACCAAAAAAATTCACAATGTCAAGTGTGTTAAAAAAAAAAAAAAAAAAAAAAACGGCTCGCACCGGAAGGCTATAAATGGAATCCCTCTCTCCCCATAAAAGCAGTGTTGCCATATCTGGCGGATTTGTTATTCAATTATCACCAATATTTTTAATTTTAACGCTTGCCTTATAACTTCGAAGATTACAAACGAGTAGATGTTTACAAAATTCCCATTTACCAGTAAATTTGACGCCTCTCCAAGCCTTTGGAATTTTCCTTTGATCCTGCCCTTTCCTAGTAAATTTCGCTTACAAATAAAATATATTACCATAATAATAATAATAATACTTTTATTTGAAAAGAAAACAAAAATATACTCGTCGTTTGCATGCATTGAGAAAAAAATATATATACCGCCTTTCACTAGAATGAATAAGTGACCATTTTCTAAATCCCTTAACTAGAAATATAGATTTCCGAGCTATGCGCATAAGACATGCCAATAAACTGAATAGACGAAATGATCGATAATTTCTAGTTTACACATTTCTAGATGGTGAAACAATATTCTTGATATTCCGAATAATCTGAATCTTTTGTATTGCGATAAATTCTCGCTTGATTCTAGAATTGGGCAATAAACCAAGATTATAGTTGCTGAAACCCGCCTCTTGTAGTCTCATTTATTTGCAGAGATTTTTAAATAACTTTGCTCTCGATAATATAGGCAAATGCTCTAAAGGCTTCCAGAAATCGCTTTCCAATTGGACTAGAATTTATAAGGATGTCATGGAAGTATTTTTTCTAGAGCCACATTTTAGATTCTAGATGTCAGTTACAGAATTTGTTCTCGGTGTGCATTATAAAACAGTCAACTGTTATACGGTTATATTTTCTATGTATTTTCCATATAAGAAACCATTTACAAAAAATTCCAGTTATATCGTATAAAACACATACATATTATTGCGAGGTCGTTTAAAAAAAATCTTAAAAACTTTTACAGTCTTCTATTTGAATCATGCATCTATGCACCTGAATAACATATTCCGATTTCGTTATGTTTCGCGATATAAAAATATAATAAAATAATCTTTAAAAAATATACCTCTCATGCACAATAATACTTCAAAATTTTCTGAATTATTTTGTGAAATCCTGTTAAGAAATCCTTCCTATTATTTAGAGGATTTATAATTAAAATAATCTGGTGTGTCACTCACACGACTTTCTCTTACCCTGAAATTTACTACTATAAATACAGGTTTGAAATTAAAAGGTAACATAACGAGTACTGTTATGTGTAAACCTATGTTAAAATAATTCAAATTAGGCTTCAAAAGAGTTTTATATGATAATTAGTTATTTGTGATGGGGCTGCAACCCCTTCAACCCCTCGTTTCATTACTGCACCTACATCTGTATAGAATTTAAATCTGTTATTAAAATTAATTATTCACTTAAAATTATTCAGACAGATTTCACAGGCAAAATTCCTTGAAACTTATCAGTCTTGATCGAGCTTTTTCCAGCAACAAATTTATATTAATTTGAAAATACAACTTTTGGATCTCCTGAAATTAATCGTTTTTATGTTACTCTAAGAGACAAAGGCACTAATCAAACTTTAAACAACAAAGCTTGGCTTTGGTAATCAGGAAACTTCAAAACGTGTAAATACAGAAAAAACAAGCAATGGATATTTCGCTTAAAAACATACATTATTTATCATGTGTTTATGAAGAATTCATTTCCATTCCTGAGCAGTTTTCCTGGACAAGGTAAAATATTATGGTAAGGAACTTACTAGCAAAAAAAAAGAATGGTATCGCTTAAATATTTGCAACCCTGTATATCTTTTGAAGAACCTGTACAAACCACATAGTGCCCCTAAATACAATCTTATAGCAATAATATACGGCACAACCTGAAATGTATTTCCATCAATTTTCAGCTATTGTCGCACTATAATCTAGTTTTTTTTGTGTGGCTTTGTAAATGAACAGTGTATGATTTCCCTGCCATATTCTACATGAGGAATGTTTTTATGCATATAAAAAATATATATTCATTTCATTTGGTTTAGTGCAGTCTGTAGATGTTAAACTCTACTAACCTGCAACTACCCCCATATACGTAATGTATTTGAATACTCTTGAGTGTCCCTGTACACGAACCATTTGCTTCATCTCAACGAAAAGCTTAGTGTAGCATTCCTTTATGATACACATTTAGAATACCGAGTTTGGAATTTCTGGTACTTTTTGTTCTTAAGATATGCTGGTAAAACTGGACACACATACACACACACACATTGTCATGGAGTATGCTGTATTAAAGATTGATTCTTAATTGACAAAAAAAAAAAAAAAAAAAAAAAAAAATAGAAAAAAAAAAAAAAAAAAAAAAAACAGACACACACACGGACACATACACAGACCAACCGCTAAAAACATGATTTCCGGATTCAGGGTTTCTCAAAACGTGTAAATAAAACAAAAACTCACTTTTGAAAATGTAACCCTAAAAAGTTTCTTTATCTTCCTTATGTGTAAGAGAAAGTAAAAAGTGCCATAGTGAACTTAAATATCATTTATCTATTTTATCGTATTATAAGAATATTTCAGAAAATGAAAGCGTGTTTTGTGTGTTGTAAAAAGAAAAACGAGCCGATATCACAGAAACTTCTCAATTTTGTTTCAAAAGTCAAAAATAACTGATAGAAATTGAATGCTCTAAAACACCATCTTGAGTTTTTTCTCTGATAGAAAAAAATAAAAATAAATAAAAATAAAAATACAAGTCCTTCCGGATTATTCGGAAGGGTAGGTTAATTCCTTTGTTCTGATCAAGTAGCCGCCATTTTGTGTTAAAATAGCGGCTATAATTTAAGAATGGACTTCGTTAAAAATTAATAAGTGCTATGTACATATGGAGTTTTAAGCAGATCGGTTCATAAATACCTCTTTTATGATCAAGATGGTGGATCTAGTTATAAACGAACATTTCAAATGCATTTCTAAGATGCGTCTACTCTAGAAATTTAGTTCGAATTAATTCATTATGTCAAAAGTTATCCTGTTGACAAACTTTCAATTGGCCAGTACACGGAAACAAAATGGCGTAGCAAGTTGCTCACATAAGAAATCCAAGCATATTTCTGAAAAAAAAAAAAAAAAATATATATATATATATATATATTTAATATTTTTTTTTCAAATATTAGAAGTTTATATTATTTTTATGTTAATCAAAAAAAAAAAAAAAAAAAAAAAAAAAAAAAAAAAAACACTTACAGTTGCAAATAATTTAGTAAGATCTGGCATTTGCTTTTCTTTTTGAAAAATATATTGTGTAATTTTTGTTTCCATTAAAAATTATTTTTTAGTGCTACTGTTTTTTTCTTTTTATGAGACCAATTTTTTGGAAATTTTAAAATCTAGTCTTTAATGAGTTATAATGAAATCTTTCTCCCTCTCTCTTTTCTTCTTATTTCTACTTAATAAAAAAAAAAAAAAAAGAAAGAAAAAAGCTTACTAGCAATACATTAAAATTCAGAAAATACAGAGACATTAATGAATAGTTTTAATTATAATTCCTATAAATATTCATAAGAAAAATTAGAAATATATAATATACAGGATTAACTTTTTTACATAAAAGTAAATAAAAACTGCACAAATTGATAAACATATTTATATAATTACTTAAAGCTTTTCGGATTAAATGTTTACTCTTTCATTTAAAAAATACATATATAAATATTTGTAAATACGTTTAAAAAATGCTTATTGAAAAAAATATTTAAAATTGCTGTTTTATTCATATTTAAAAAGAAATTTAATTCCAAAGAAACATGCATTTATTATCAAGTTTAGAACCTTTTAGTAGAAAAATAATAATAATAAAAAAGACGTTTTCAAAAAATAATTTAAAGATTATAAATCGAGAAGATGACACTTTGAAATATGTTTTACGGATTTCATTTTAGTTTTAACGTTTCTTAAATCGTCCCATGAATTTATTTATCAAACTTCTTTTTCTCATGCAGTTTATGTGAAATAAGCCTTTCATTTTAATAAATCCGTGTTTTATCTATAGCTTTAAAAATAAAAACTGATAGTAAATTTAACGATAGAGACAAAATTTTAAATGCGGTAAATTAATAATCTAGAATAAATATCAACAAAATTTAAAAAAAATAACATTTGTTAAATAAATATTTATATTTACAAAGAAAGATAGAAATTAAAATGGAAACACATATTATGTTATTGTGCGATTTTTTTTTTCTTAACTGTAATTACTTTTGAATGTAAATCAGTATTAATATTGGCACACTCACGCATTTTTGAAGCAATATGTGTTAAAAATTTGAAAAGTAAATTAGTGTAAGTTTTTGGGTGTGAAAGAATTTTATATGCTATATACATATAGACAATTATTAAAATAATACAGAAAATTGAAATAAAAATTATTTTTTACTGGTATATACGCATACATGTACACAATTTATGTGCAAAAATAAGGCTTTTCATAAAAAAAAAAATATTGCTGTTATCAATTCTTTAACAAACAAACAAATAAATAAATAAATAAATAAATAAATAAACAAATAAATAACGCGAAATGTTTACTTTTTTACTATAAACTTTTCAGTAATGAAAGTTCTCCATGTGTTAATTTGGTTTCGTAACTATAATTAATTATTTTTGCATTAAATATACTTTAAAAAAATAAGCCTAGTGCAACTTTAATAGAAAAGCATTTGTGTAAAAATGTATAAGGATATTTGCGTTAAGCCATAGTTGGAATTTTTAAAGCAAAATTTCATGCATTACGTTGTTCTATAAATCCATATTTACGAAACCACAGAAATGAAGTAATACAAGTAATGCAATTTTAATAAAATGAAGTAATACAATAAAATGAAGTAATACAATTTTAATAAAAATTTTTATTTCTTTCCCATTGTTTAATAGTGTTTTCCATTTCCTGCGGCTTATTTCTGTTGAGCTATCTATATGATAGACCAGATATTTCTGCCAAAATGGTTGTCTGAGTGAGTAATGTTGACCGGTTTTCGGCCTGGATAGCTCAATTGGTAGAGCCTTGACCTTGTAAGTCAAAGATCCGGGGTTCTACCCCCGGTCCAGGCATTATTTACACTCAGTCGGAAAAATAAAATTTCAATAAATATGATTTTCATCCAATAAGTTGATTGTGGATTTTAATAAAAAAATATATCACAGAAATGAAGGTTTATTGCTTAGAAAGAGGAACATCTGGAGAGTCCTCTTATCAGGGGTCGTACTCCCTGCCCTACTTTCAGGACTGAGAAATGTTTGCCCTTTTTACCACCACTAATATAATGCAAAAATCTTTATGGTATTTTTATAGTAATGTGTCCTAATTAAATATGATGGAAATTATTGTAAAAATAAATAAATAAATAAATAAATAATAATAATAATGGTATCAATAAAAGGTGGAAATTATTCATGTAGAAGAGTGTCCTAAAAAATGCCGGCGAGTACGAACCATGCATTAATCGTAGATCATTCTAGTGCAGTTATTCAAAACTAATTACCAGAATAAGCTGATTTAGTTAAGATATGCTGAATATTCCATTTAAAAATGTAAAAAATTCAGGAAATGTAGAGCCTCCCAAAAAATAAAATTTTTTTGAAGATTCACAAATAATGACCTGAAAGTAAAAAAAAAAGACTGAAATAGATTTATAAAAAATTAAAGGATACAAGATCAGTCGTTGTACATGAATACCCAGAGTTCTGTAGAAGATATTTCTATTTCAGAATGTTAAAGATATAATTGAAGTTTCCAATCGATGCACGCATTACAACAATGGTTGACAAACAAAAGAAATATATATATTCAGAATTTCTTCTAAAGATTTCTTATGAATGTTTTACCTTCCGATGTATAATAATATTTTCGGTCATGAATGACGTTGATCGAGGTAGACTGAAAACAATAGGGAAGGCAACAAATAACTTTCGATCAGATTAAAAAAAAAATTATTTTAGTTAAAATAAATATAAAACAACCAACCATTTTTATTGTAGATACTTAATTGGTTGATACAAGGAATTCAGTATAAATGTGCTAATATTCGACATTAAAGCAGCAATCTCCTTGCAAAAGCTGCTTAACATTTTACGTCGAAGCGTCTTGCAGACAGGCATTTATTACATGGATTTGTTAATGAAATTGCATTAGGATATCAAGGACTTATCATTGTCGTGGATACCGTTGAGGCGAACTGATAAACCAGAAGTCATGTGATTTTTTTTCGTCATTAGATGTTTCGGTACAATGTACATTATGTTTTGTAAAGTGATTGATTCATCTTAGCACTGTGCCCATGTTTGAATTTTCCTATCACATGCTTTATTTATTTTTTAAGCATATTTCACGTGAGATGTGGTTTTAAAATATCACAAAGCATAATTATTGTTTCACATGATTCCTTGTAGTGTGATCTATATGATGAATTACTTTGCAATAAATTAGTGAAACCAAGCGTTTGGTTTTAACATAACGAACCGCTTCCCAAATATTTAAATTGCATTCGGAAGAATCAGAAAGTGCCATTTAGATAAAGATGAATTGGGCGTTGCAGACGGTTTGCTTGACGCCCAATACTCATCACATTTCAGTGGCTTTGATTTATTTCTTCAATGGAATATCTAAATTGTTGTGCCTAAAATATATGACCCCTCTTAAATGCAGCTAGTTGAAGGAATTGTCTGCATTGTTTTGGATGTTCAAGAGAAGTCAGTTTTTTTTCTGACCATGTCTACAAATCCGTAGCCTATTGGTGTATACTTACCAAACGTCCCCATTTTCTGGGAACAAATGGGGACAAAATGGGGACGCCTTTGTTTTTTAAGGCATTTTTCTAAGTTTTAAAAAATTGTAGAAACTAAATTATTAATCAATAACACTTTATTTTTAGTCCTTGTTTATCAGGAATGAAAAATACGTCCATAATTGGACAATTGTAGCAATTTTTAATGCTACTCTCTTATAAAGGTACTTTGATCTGGTCAGGGGGAGGGGAGAAAGTAAAAGAATAAATAGAAAAAAGAAAAACCCAAGAAAAACTGAAAATCATGAATAAAATTTAGATAAATTTTACTCTTAGTAATATTTTATATGAAAAAATTTGTTCTTATCTTTATCCTTAGAGCATATATTTCTACGTGCTATCATTACATTCCTATTATTTATATAGTGATTATTGTATTTCGGGAATATTTCCGATTTAAAAAATTTAAAAAAAGTATTCTCATCAACATATTATTTAGTTATTTTTTTAGATTATTTATTCATTCCATTCCATTTAATTTTATTATTTATTTTATTATTTTATTTACTTTTTATTTTATTTATTTTTTTAACAAAAAATACTTTATTTATAAACGCCTTTTTTGCACTCATTGTTGAAATTTACAGTTATTTAAAAATATATTCAGATATTTATTTTTAAAGATAAATACAGACATAACGCATATCAGTGATAGTTACGAAAAAGGTGGTATTGTATGAGCAGTATAAATATTCACACTTAGAATTATTATGTCACCTTTGAAATATCAGAAATCCTTTATGTGAAAGAATATTCTTTAATTATACTTTAAATAATTTCTAAGAAATTCCTTGACATTTGAAACCTATTTAAAAGAGGAAATTATCTTGTAGTAACTTTGCTGAATCATTTTCCATCTTTATAAACTTAAATTCTTTTGTATTAAATGCAAGAAGAGGTGTCGCAAGAAAAGAGACAGGTGAGTTGAAGCATATAAGGGGAAAGGTGACATATAAAAGAAAAATAATGGTTTTTAATTTGTTTTATACAAAGATAATATGAATTAAATATTTCATGAATTCAGAAATTTAAAATTTTTTTGTCATATTTCAATTCTATTTTAAACATTCATTTTAGAAATAAGAAAATTCTTAAATTTTGTTTATAGTAAGGGATTTTTCAATAAGTTTTTATAATATTTCTATACCTTCTTTTAATAACCATTTATAATGGTCTATGATTATTTAAAAACTACATGTTATTTTTTGTTTTTTTTAAGTAAATACTTTTAATAAAATACTTTTACCAAATTTTTAATTTAAATTTTGTTTTTGAAAATCGTGCATATAAAACTTTCTTGGGTAATCACAGCTTTATTAACTTTTCAGTAAAAATTCAATATATATATATATATACACATACATACATATATATAGTTTTTTGCTTTGATGAGAAAATAATTACGTGTGGTTTTCTCTCCAGTATTCGTAAATTAATAGAACTACAACAAATATATATATATATATATATTTACTTTTCCTTTTAGAAAATTTGTGTTAGAGCACGTACTGTGATCTTTAAAGCAAATATTAGATTTTAAATGTAGAATGTTTTAATAAATCATATTAAAGTAATTTTAATAAAAACTTGCGATACTTACTTCCTTTAATATTTAAATTTAATTTTTCAGGAATATATTTGTATAAAACAAACGTATTTGACTTTTTTTTAACTAAAAAGAAATATTAAAATTTCAGAAGGAAGGAGTTATAAACCTTTATCTCTAAAATAGTTATACATAAATTTATTATTTAAATAATAATAAATAAAGATTTTTTTTTTTTTAATAGAAATAATATAATTAATTGGACTTTTTTTTTAAATTAAAGATACTTTAGTACTTCACACACACACACACAAAAAAAAAAAAAAAAAAAAAAAAAAAAAAATCCAGTAGTCTACAATTTTGTAACAATATTAAGTGACGCAATACATAAAAAAATATTGTGTAAGCACCGTAAATTTCAAAATCTCACAACTGTTGTTTCAAAACGAAGTGAAATTCACGAGCCTTTTTTAATAAAGAAGGAAAAAGAGCCTCTAAAATAGTCGCCTACAGAATTTCAGAATCAAGACACTCCTGATTACGTTTTACGACAGCGACGGCATAATCCACCAAGAGTTTGTCCCATTAGGGCAAACTATCAATGACAAATTCAATGAAACTCCTTTAAAGCGTTTACTGCAGCGCTTCCGACGTGTTTGCGCGCAGATGTACTGGTGTGGAAAGTGGAGTCTGTTGCATGACAACGCAAGTCCGCATACTGCAATCCGTGTACGCAACGTCTTGTTCCAGCATCGTGTAACGGACACATCTATCGTAATCGTCTGATATGGTCCCTGTAGACTTCTTTCTGTTCCCTCGCCTCAAGGCAGTCATCAAGGACACATGTTTTGCAGACATACCAAACATCTGATGACGTGTGACATCTGTGCTTCGGTCATCCCAAATGAGGTCTTCCCTGACTCATTCCAGAAGCTTTATCAGCGGTATAATAAGTGTATTGGGGTCAACGAATTTACTTTGAGGGTGATTAAAGGTATTTTATTTCCATGTTTTGTTTTATTTGCTTTATGCTTCCTTTCACTGAACTTTCTAGTCGCACTTTGTTATATGTGTCGTGTTGTTGAAAAATTTTCAGTAACTGCACATCTGCAAAACAGCACTTTACTTAATTTTTTAGCACAGATAATGGAGTATATAGTGCAACCATGTTTTTCGCGCTGTGTACTGACAACGATTCTAAAGACTTGGAAGGGTGCCAAATTGACCGTAGATTTGGATTTGATTATTCAGTCAGTTGGCGTTCCTTTCTCGCTTATTTACTTTCAGTAACAAGGCTTACCACACCTATTTTAACACTGGACTCGTTGAGTCAGCACATGTGCAGAGGCTCCCATGATCGCAATAAACATGGTCGAAGAATAGATAAATAAACAAATGCCTAAAATTATTATTGTTAAATATATTATACATTTAACAATAGTAATTAAAATATATTTAACAATAGTATATGTTAAATATAGCCGTAATTATGTACAGCTTTTTTTTTTTTTTTTTTTTTTACTTTTAAAACTTTTTTATATTCCTCAAAATTACAGATATAAGATTATGGGCCAAATGCAGTTATTATGATACATTATAGAAAAAATAAATGACTTATTTCCTTTCTCTCTTAAAAAAAAAAAAAAAAAATCATAGTTGCAGTTAATTATATGCGAACACTATAATAATACAATAAAACAAAATAGACTAAAGAGTAAATAATATAACTGAAATATGCGTTTCAGTCTATCTTCAATCAACTGGAAGGCTAATGCTAAAACATTTTGACCCAATTTACACGTAAACCTTAAAAATCGATGACATTGAAATTACAGCACATTCTTCAATTCAAGTCCAAAACAAAGAAAGGTGATTCTACTCAAGAAGGGGTGGCCACTATCACTGAAATAAGCTTTTCCCGAAATTTTATCTCTTAGGGTTTCCTTCTACCCTATTTTGATAAAATCACAGCAGAATTCGATCATCTGTAAAGACTTGCATTGGACACTGATCAGAAAACGAACAGTAACACATTTTTTTTTTTTTTTTTTTTTTTTTTTTTTTTTTTTTTCATAATAGGCCTTAACTAATTCTTTTACACCAAAGAGATTAAAAAAAAAAAAAAAAAAAAAAAAAAAAAAATGTATTGAAAAATTGTTGGAGATAAAAAAAAAAAAAAAAAAAAAAAAAAAGGTAATTTAAATACGTATTCTGTACTTAAAATATTGGCTATATCAAAACATGATGAAATAATAATCAAAATAACATATATATTGAAAGGTATATTTCATTTAACATTTTGTTTATTATAATAATAAAATTATAATAATAAGTTGAAAAACAGAGTTTATAATTAAAACTTTGAAAAATTCTATTAAACTTTAAATAAAACTCTAAACATAATAAAAAAGCAGCACAAAACTGGCGTTGTAAAAAATATTACTTACAAACTTTGAATAAACACCATAAAATGCAATAAACTCGCAACAATTGTTTCGGGTAGAAAAAACACACGACCCTTCATCAGACGAATAAAGTAAGCACGGGTGCTGCAGTCAAAGCGGCAACGCACAAAATCGTTTAAAATGAAAAGAAAAACTTTATAAAGTAGAAAGTAAATATAACAAATGGTGTGAGTAGAATTGTACAAGAAAACAAGAAAATAAATAAATGAGTGATATTAACCATATAGCAATCTAAGGATATCAAAAATTAAACGAAAATCTAAGTTTCGTGAGTAATTTCCAAGCATCAGAGAAGAATGGAGTGGAAGAAATATCATTAACAAGATTTTTCGAATTTTTAAATATGTAAAATGCTTTCAGATATATTTATTCCACTTTTTTATATATGCTGCTTTTATAATTATGAAAAAGTAATAAATAACTTTCAGCATATCTATCTTATAAACTTTATTAAAGTTTATAAGATAGATATGCTGAAAGTTATTTATTACTTTTTCATAATTATGTAAAATGCTTCATGAATATCCAAATGGGAGGAACAGACAGGAGAGGAAATTATGTTAGTTTTGGAAAAATCAAAACGATGACCTTGAGACCAGCATAGGGAAGCAATAGAAGATTTGGTAATCTCTTCATTACGAACATTCCGTCGGAATGTTCGTAATGCACCGCCGTCGTCGGATGCACCGACGGTGCTCATTTATTCTGTATTTCAAACGCCTCCTAGTTTGACCAATATAACGTAAGTTGCAGGACGAACACCGAATTAAATAAATTCCAGAATTGTTTTCGGTGGGAATGGGATCCTTAAGAGAAGATAATTTTATTTTATTGACGGGTTTTTAAATGACTTTGAAACCAAACGGGGAAAGAATTTTAGAGATTTTAAAACAGAGTGATCCCAGTTGTTTTACCTTTTTATTTTTCACTCTCTTTTAAAATCTCTAAAACTCTTTCACCGTTTGGTTTCAAAGTCATTTACAAACCCGTGAATTAAATTAAATTATCTTCTCTTAAGGATCCCATTCCCACCGAAAACCGTTTTGGAATTTATTTAATTCCGTGTTCGTCCTGCAACTTAGGTTATATTGGTCAAACTAGGAGGCGTTTGAAATACAGAGTAAATGAGCACCGTCGGAATGTTCGTAATGAAGAGATTACCAAATCTTCTATTGCTTCCTACTGCTGGTCTCAAGGTCATCGTTTTGATTTTTCCAAAACTAACATAATTTCATCTCCTGTCTGTTCCTCCCATTTGGATATTCATGAAGCATTTTACATATTTAAAAATTCGAAAAATCTTGTTAATGATATTTCTTAGACTCCATTCTTCTCTGATGCTTGGAAATTACTCACGTAAGTTAGATTTTCGTTTAATTTTTGATATCCTTAGATTGTTCTATGGTTAATCTCAATCATTTATTTCTTTTCTTTTTTTCTTGTACAATTCTACTCACACCAGTTGTTATATTTACTTTCTACTTTATAAAGTTTTTCTTTTCATTTTAAACGGTTTTGTGCGTTGCCGCTTTGACTGCAGCACCCGTGCTTACTTTATTCGCCTGATGAAGGGGCCTGATGAAGGGTGTTTTTTCGACCCGAAACAATGGTTGCGAGTTCATTGCATTTTTTAGTGTTTATTCAAAGTTTGTATGTAATAAAACTCTAAATAATTTAACATTTATTTTTTTCTCATAATATTAACTGTCCAGGTTTTATAAATAAAATTTTATAATAATTTCTATGTAAAGAAAATAAAATGACAGTTGAAAATTGTAACATATATTTCTTATCCATTTTAGGTAAAAATAAATATAAAAAATTATGGTAACATCAGCTACTTTCCAAATATCAGCCATAATGAAGTGCAAAAGTCTGTTAAAACTAGAAAAAGGAAAATTTTTCAAAAAAAGTTATACAGCAATATGCTTATTCTATAATACATGTTGATGAGAAAAATTTGGTTTCCTAAGAAAACTCTTTTTTATCTCCAAATTCTTGCATATCATAAGCTTAAAGTTCAGGAGAATATTCTATTTCGTAACCCATGCAAAAATATTTTTTCTTTATCTTTTGGAACAGAATATATAAATATATAGATTTAAAGACAAATGAACCTGAAAAATCAAAAGTTTGGTATGTTTATTGAGGAAAGAGATATTTTGTCGAATAAAACTCAAAATGTACAATATTCACTAGCATGATTATATTTAAAGGAATAATATAAAAGTGAATATTAGAAAAAAATTAAAAAAGTGGTATAATTTAATTTTTCAAGAATTTTACTTTATAGAAGTTTAACTGTAAATATTAATATAAATTGTTGTATATGTAAATGATATAGAAATAAAACGCTATTTTTTTTATCCTTTGTAAGTTTATGAGTTAAAAAAAAAAAAAAAAAAAAAAAAAAAAAAAATGCATTAATTGCGAAACCATACTTATAAAATGATAAAGTAAATTTCTAAAATTAGAAACAATTTTTTCATGTTTATCTATTCTATTTATTTTTTATTCTATTAAATAAACAAACTGGTGTGGTACTCATACAACTTTTTATCATATTCCATTTGCATATAATACCTAAATTCATATATATATATATATATATATATATATATATAAAGAGATAGAGAGAGAGATGCAAGGCTGTTATATTACAAATCAGCCACTAAATACTCGATTTTCAATATTCAGGCATCACCAAAACATGTCATGTTGCAAAAAATCAGTCTTAGCATATTTCAACAAATTTGGTATAATAAACTAATTATCATTATTAAACAGTTCTTCTGAACCTGGTAAAAATTATTAAAGCTCTTTCATCTGTTACATTTAATAAAAGTCTTGCTTGAATTTAAAAGTTTATATTATATAATATATATATATATATATATGTGTGTGTGTGTGTGTGTGTGTGTGTGTGTGTGTTTATAGATAGATAAATAGATAGATGTGTACATTAATTATAAATCATGCATACATCACACTGTGTACTTAAATTTATAACAATATGATAATTACATACCCTAACTTCATATGCACTTCCACAAATTTATAAGTTTAGCCTTAAAATTTCCAAATTCTTTTATACGGCCTTGCAAACGAATTCATTCATGATCGATGGGAGAATTATTTTTGTACCACATTCTATTTGAAACGTGCTTTAATGGACATTAAAAGTTTTTTTTCCTTTCAATTTCTTTAGCGAAGACTAAAAATATTCAACTGTATCTTCTAGAATTAATTTTCCAAAGATTAATATAGATATAATGTACTATTTGAATTTTTAAAATGTTCCTGCACACCGATTATTTGTATAATTTTGAGAAATTTTTTCAAAGAGCAGATATGAATAATACAATTTTCGATTTCTTAGTATTTTCTAGTAGATTTTTTTTTTTTTGAGATAATAGTAGATACACAGACCCACACATACAGAGAGAAATACAGACAGATAAACCGCTAAAAACGCTATTTACGGAATCATGGGAACCTCAAATCGTGTAAATTTAACACAAACTTAGTTTCAAATATTCGAACCAAAAACTGTGCTTTTTCAATCATACATAGGTAAAAAAAAGTTTAAAAAAAAAAAAAAAAAAAAAAAAGTTTTTTTTTTTTTTTTTTAAACGAGGCATTTTTTATATATTTATGATACAGCTGAAAATCATATGTAAAAGTCAATGCCATTTACCGATTAGGATAATAACTTTTAATGATAAATGCTTTAGTAATATATAATTAATATTAATGAGCTATAGTTAATATAGGTAAGAATAATCAGAATAATGATAATATATGTATATTTCAATTCTCCATTATTAAATGTTCCCATCCAAATTATACCTCTGGGGGTCATCGAAGCGAAGGAACCATCCCCTCCATGGAGGATCAAAATTGCAATGGCAAGTTCCCGGACCATCTTTAAGGGTGAATCCCAGCCCGTCACCCATTGCCCATTGCGCAGCACCTGTGCGACGTAAGACCTAAACAAACAACCAAGCAACCCTACTATTATTTATTTATTTATTTATTTTTCAATCAAGTGTAGCTTAGTACGTAACTTAAGAACTTTTGAAAACTGAGTTTGCTGTCTTAAAAGTATGACTTGATATCTGAAAAAAAAAAAAGAAGTATATATATATATATATATATATATATATAACAGAAAATAGTGTTGTGATAGCTGTGGAATAATTTTAATTTTGTTCCCTTTTAAACAAATTTTTAACTTCTTTTAAAGTTTTTTTTTCTGCAATTTTCTACATTATTTCAAAAAGAAAAAAATGATAATAAGTAATTTAGTGAAAAAGAACAAACACAATTTAGTTCATTAATTGATGCATGCGATATTTGTTCTCTTATATGTCACCCTAAATATTAAACGTTTCTTTAATAACAATATATACATGCATGTATATATATATATATATATATATATATACGTACGTATGTATATATGAAGAATAAAATGAAAACGAAAATTATTTTAAAGTATTGTGTCATTTATGGAATACATATTATTCAGAATTCTAAATGGAAAATTTTACTTTTTACTGCATAATATATTTCTTTTGATGTTTCATTTGTTTCATTTTATTTACTTGTCTTTTAAAAAAATATATTTCTAGAGACAAAATACCTTTTATATAAATACCTTTATTAGTTATTATTTTCGAATTCATATTTTTGAAAATGTTAAAAGAATAAATGTATTTTTTAAATATACTACATAAAGGTATATGGATATTTACTCTACATGAATAAAAATATATAATAAACAAGATATAATACACCCATATAAGAATCATTAGCAAACATAAAATTAGATTTAGACATATGACACATTACTGTAATTTTACTTAATTGCATGTAAAAATAAAAACTTGGAGATATACCCATTATTATGTTTTAAATTACATTTTGAATGCTAGTTGAATTTTTGATTTTGCACTCTTTAATTTAATTTGTTAAAAACAAAAAAGTTACATTCTATTCTTTTTTATTTTGTATGTTTGACAAAGACATAATTTTACCTTTACCAAATGCTAAAGAAAATTAAATATATATATATATATTTTTTTATTAAAATAATAAATTATGCTTCTCCTGCGTAGAACATCTGCGTACGAGTACCTACGTGCTTAATATGGTACTCAGAAAAATCTCATAAATAAAATCATTGGAAAATGTAAGATTTTCATATATATATATTTTCTTTTTCCCGTAAGTAAAAGGGATTTTATTTTTGATATTTGCATTATAATTTCAATTTCAGAAAATAACTTTTTTTCACTGATAAATAAATGAAAAGAATGAACGTTCATTCCATTTATAATGAATTAAAAATATATAAAAATATATAAATCTGGCCTTCAAAATTTTTTTAAAAATAGCATTTTTAAATTGTAATAAAATGATATTGATTTCAATCAACAGATTGCACCTCCAACGTCCTGCCAAATACACAATTCCAGTTCTTTTTTTTTTTTTTTTTTTACTTTCTCTTACCCATATATGTGAAAGAGAAAGTATTATATTTGGGTCAAACTTTCGAAAGTTTGTCACATTTACACGTTTGAGGTCTCGTGAATCCGAAAATTATGATTTTAGCTGTTGGTCCGTGTGTCTGTGTTTGTGTCTGAGTATTATCAGTATATCTCAAGAACAAATAGCAGCACAAAGTCTAAACACGGTATTCTAAATATGTATTGTATAAGGATGCCACACTGAAATTTTCTTAGAGATCATGCAACCTGTTCGTGTACATGGTCACCCAAGATAATTTAAATACATTACGTTATGAGGAAAATTGCAGATAAGTACACTTTAAGATTTATAGGCTAACTTAAAAAAGACGGAATGAACATTTTTCTTTTTCATTTCTTCTTCTTTTTTATTTTATTTTATTTTACTTTTTGTAATCTGTATAAAAGCATGTTTTGTGTAGATTGTGATATGGAAATCATTCATCACTCGTTTACAGGGCAACCCAAAAATTTAAATGTCTTGGGTGCTGTAAATGGAAATAGTTGGAATTCTAATTCATTTTGTATTAGTTTTTTTTTTTTTCTTCGCATGTAATAGTAAATTTCAGAAGACAATATTTTTTAAAGTGCATATTGATTACATGCAATTTACAAGGCTATACAAAATTGAGCCAAACGTTCTTTTCCATTGAATGTAATTGATCGAAGTGCTTTGACACATGTTACAATATCGACAATTAGTGCTCAGAAAGGAAAATTAATTTTTCTTACCCTTACTGTGAAAAAAAAAAAAGAAGCTATTCTTTGTAGTTCCATTTTTAACTTCGATTTTTTTTTTATATCACGTTTTGTGGTGCCCTGATTACGAAAGTCCATTTTTTACCGGTTGATCTGTATCTATATCTGTCATCAGTATAACGTAAAAACAAATAACTGCAGGAAATTCAATTTTGGTATTTTTAGCTTCGTATTGGTTTACCACTTAAAATATTGATCAAGATTGTCAAGTTTGAAGGCACATTAAAAAAAGCCTTTTTTTTTTTTTTCTTAAAATAAATGTCGACACTTCAATTAAACGGAAATTTTAGGGGTGCAGTAGCCCCCCCTACCCCTCACACAGAAATATATATCAAATAAAACTGTTTCTAAACTTATTTTAGGTTATTTTAAAAGTACATTGAAATTTATTATCTTACGCTATTGACCTTAAAACTTAATATGCAATCTATTATTAGAACATTGAAATGCAGGGTAAGAAAAAGTCGTGTGAGTGACACACCAGATTATTTTCCGAAGAAAAGACATTTAAGTCCTTTATATTTGCATTATAATTTCAATTTTAGAAAATAATTTTTTCCGCTGCTAAGTTAAAAATTCTTAGAATTAAATTATGTTGTTATATAAAAATCCGAATTCACGGAATTAAAGTACGCATATAATAGAAAGTCGATAAATAATAAATATATCTGTAAAATAAATAAATAAGAAATAAAGTTCATTAGACAAAACTAATATATATATATATATATATATATATATATATATATAATTTTGTATTTCAAAAATTTATTTGGAATCGCATTTAAAAAATGAATCTTAATACGATAATTTTGATTTCGAACAATAGATGGCGATACCACCTTCATTCTGCATAAGAATCAACTAAACAGAATTCTAAATATGAGACATTTGAGGATATGTTTCAATAAAAAATTTAGCATTTTTTCAATTTCTTCAAGAAAACGTGCATTTCAAATGTATTAAATTAAATTTTTGTAATCGAAATCTGTATATAGCAGCTAAATTTATGCTTTGATTTTGATCAATAGAAACTGGGTTGATCTATTAGCTGACACCTACATCACTATAGTATTGTTTCGATAAAATTTAATCGTAACTTGTCCACGTTAGAGAAATATTATATAGATTATATTTAATTATTTATTTTACAGTAACGGAAATGTTTAAAATTAACAAATTAATAAAATAATTGTTTTTTATAGCTAACATTTATACTTAATTATATTTTGGTATTTGTAAACACTACTCATTTAAAATTATTATGTTTTTTTTTTTTTTTCAAATCATATTATATTACTATAAAAATATGTTTTATCAATTTAAGATCAAGAAAGAATAGTGTTCATAGTTTTCTAATTGATGAAAACATTTCACGATTGTTTAAATTTTAGCTTTGCCTAAAGTATAATATCTTAAGAAGAAATGACCAAAAAAAGAAAGAGAAGAAGACGGCTTCTATTAGCGTCCAACTACAACACTTTCTTTGAAAATGTGATAATTAATAGTCCACGCTTACCTATCTGCAGTAAATCATCATTGATTTATCTTGATTTTGACATAGTGCGTCCGGAACAAAATAATCCGGATGATAGTTATTACAATGAATTTATTAGAAGATATATTGTACATTTTTCAATCAGAGTATTAAGAAGTAATTTGTGAATAATTACAAGATAAAAAGCACTTTTTATATACCATGTTTTTAAATTTTCTGTTGAATCATATAAACGCTACCGAAGGTAGCGGGAACGCGGAGCAATTGGATACAATTATTAAAAAAATTAATCGTGTTTTGAGCTATTATAAAAGTTTCAAATGGCTAGCTAGCTAGCTGGGAAGTAAGTTAAAAATCTATTGCAAGCTTTGTACTGGTAACGCTGCCGAAGGCAGCAGTGTTCAGAAGCAATTGGTTAAAAATATTTAAAAAATACATTTTCACCGTGTTCTGAACTGTTCTGAAAGTTTCAAATGTCTAGTTAGTCGGAATGTTAGTGAAAAATCGGATTGCAAGCTTTGTACTAATAACGCTGCCGAAGGCATCAGGAACCTGAAACAGTTGGCTAAAGATATTTAAAAAAAAATGCATTTTCACCGTGTTGTGAACTATTCTGAAAGTTTCAAATGCCTAGCTAGTCGGGAAGTTAGTTAAATAAATTTTCTGTTGAATCATATAAACGCTGCCGAAGGCAGTGGAACAAGGAGCAGTTGACTAAAAGTATTAAAAAAAAATGTATTGTCACCTTCTTCTGAGCTGTCCTGAAAGTTTCAAATATCTAGTTAGTCGGAAATTAGTTAAAAATCGATTGCAAGGTTTGTTCTGGACAAACAAACAAACAAACAAACAAAGAAGAATCGAAGTTAATAAAAACATGGTAGTCTACAATTAGTCATTGCGCATAAATTTTTTATAGTCTTTTTTTTTTGGCAATAGAGGTCTCTTAGAGAGTTTTTTTAGTTTAATTTCAGGTATGAGAATTATTATTGATAACACTCAATATCAAAAAAAAAAAAAAAAAAAAAAAATCTTGCTTGTTTATTATGCCTGTTTGAGAGGCATGAAATATACATGTGAGGAAGCCTTAAAAATAAATATATTAAAATAAATGTATGATATTATAACTAAAATTTGATTATTTTTTAAATGATGTGTTTTCTGTTATTTTTAAGAAATTTTAAATTTAACTTTTCATAAAATCAGATGAGTTTATGCCTTAAACAGCGTTATTAATTCAGTTGAGACATAGACCACTGGTGTGTTAAGCTTTCTATAGTTTGATTTCCTTCCATCTCCTCTTTTTAAAAATCTATAAACTTACATAGCTATTCAGTATTTTTCTTTTATAAAAGATTTTCAATCACAATTATATAGCCCTGTGTCATATATGTATAAATTATAATTAAACACAGAAGATATATCATCTTCTCACTTTGCTGCACTTTAAATAATTTAATAAATTTTTGGGCTTATGTATAATTCAATTCGTTTGTGCTAAATCTGAAAAAAAAAGCATTAAATGACACAAAAAATATTGAATTTCGTATTAAGAGAAACTTCATTTACATGTACACTAAATACATTAATGACAAAGAATTTTATTTTGTTCCTGTAAAAGAACTTTAAAACCTATACTCATCAAAATCTATATAGATTTTGATGAGTGTAACTTTTGTAGTGTACCCGATCAAAATCTATACAGATTTTGCGACCCTGACCTTTAATATACCTACAAAGTTTTAGGCGAATAAAATAAGACTTTGAGACTCTTTTACAGATAATATAAGCCAATAGACCATGATGATAATGAATTACTGTTTGTGTCCCTTAAAATAAAATATAAGTTTTGGATTCATTCTTGCGACAGTGCCTTTTAACATATCTACCAATTTTCAGTTAAATGAAATAAGGTGTTCGGCTATAATTACGTTCTCGCAAGCACATATATATGCATCACGGAATATGGAAATTCACTATATATTAATATACATATAACCAAGCTTATTAAAAGGTATTTTAAGAAAATCGTAAATTAAAGAGATTTGTTTAAAAAAAAAAAAAAAAAAAATCTTTCTAATAAATAATATTGTGTTTAACCTACGGAAAAATTATATAGTAATTAAAATAATTTTTTATAAATATAATTCATAGAAATAAAATAGTTTTAAGAAATAAACGGCTAAAACTACATTAAAGCATTATAATTAATAGAAATTCCTAATTGAAGTATTTTTATTTGAAAAGAGACAAAAACTAATTGAAATGCATAGAATGAAAATTATGTTTGTTTTATTCAATTTAAGTTTCCATTATTTCATAAGTCATTACACAGTGTTGTTACGACTAGACCACATAAAACTAAAGCCTAGAAAATTTTATTTGCATCAATTCTAAATCATTAAAGAGCAAAATAAAACAAAAACTTACATAAGAAGGTTTTTAGTTTCAACTTAATTATTTTATTCCACATAAAAGAATGCAGAAGTTTGATCATTTAAAATTATTGGAAGAGAAATAATAAAAAGGAAAAGTACATATATATATATATGTATTGTGTATTTTTGTCTTCATAGTATTTTGTCTTCATAGTATTTTGTATCATAGTATCCAACTAAGTGAGAATTGCTGCAAAGAGACAGTGTGATGCAAAGAAAACATTTGCACAAATTTTACTTGCAGTTTTGGATAGCGTGACGCAAAAGACAAATCGATTTATTGAAATAAATAATTTTTATTTATAATGCAAACTCAGTGAAAGTGTGATTATTTGACAGTATATTTGAAAATTAAAAGCACTGTTTCAATGTGTAAATATACTTTATTAGACAAAACAAAGGTAATTTTAATGGAATCTAAAAACAAATCTTTTAAAATGACACTGAGGCGTGACTGGAATTTTTATATCATTCCTTTTAAAACTGTTATTTTGAAATTGAAATGAAAATGAAAAAGCATCAGTGAGTATATTTTATATATTTGTCTTATCTTGAAGTTAAAAATATTATGTTTGCATTGTAAATATAAATAAAAGAAAAAAGCGAATGATCAAATAAGAAAATCTATGTATATTTTAACTAATAGAAGAGCGTCACTTAAAACTTGATATCATTATTTTTAAGACCCATATTTCAAATTCTTATAGTGATAAAGAAGCTGCGTCACAAACTTTTAATCCGTTAAGGGTTTTTGTACTGATATCATTACTTTTTAGAGGTTATTGATCAAAAAATTAAAACAAGTTGTTCCGGCTCATAGGAAGGTTAGGTTGATTTATCTTTTCTTATGAAGATGCCACCATTTTTTTTCAAAATGGCAGCTACAATTTATTAATGAACTTGGTGGATTTATTAAAGAGGGCTATTTACATATGGAGTTTTAAGCAAATCGGTTCAAAAGTTGTGATAATTTTCAAGTGGCCACCATTTAGAAACAAAGGACAGAGTGACTGAGATGCCCAGTGAACTTATCAAAGATATTTGAATGATATGTCAACTGTGCAAATGCGATTCAAACTGATTCCATATTACAAAAGTTATTGTAATAAAAAAATTTTAAGTGGCCGCCACTTGGAAACAAAATGGTGGAGCAAGTTGCCTAGCAAATTTTTCCAAGATATTTAAACTGTATTAAATTCACTCCCCAACTTTGATATGAACCAGTTTAGTATTCTAAAAGTTATCGTTGTGGCATATTTTCAAGTAGCAGCCTGATTTCAAGTGGCTGCAACTTGGAAACTAGATAAATGTTGGAACAAAATTCATCCAAGATATTTGTGTGATAAGTTCAATGTCCAACTTAAATTGATTCAGTATTTCAAAAGATGAGAAAATTGCATATATTTCAGTAATCAGATGCAAAAATTATGTAATCAGAAAACATACGCCAAAAAAAGGCAGAAATCTCGCTGATTTTTGACTCAATATATGTATTTAACATCTGTGATATCACTTTTCAGAAATAGCACGAATTTCGTCCATTATAGCAGCGAAAATATTTGCCTATCTTTATTTAGTGAAAAAGAGAAACAATCGCTATTTGAGCAATTAGCCATGATAAAGGTAAATTTTGTTAATAAGACATGAAACGATGGATTTCGACCCAGTGGCAGAAACACCGCGACATAGTTGCGGACACAGAAAAGCGGCTTGCGGACAGTTTTTGTCTGCAACTTTCGAATAACAATTCACTTAAAAAAAACTTCTGTATCAAAACTAAAACTAATACTTTTATTATTTATAATTATCTATATTGTGTTGTGTCAAACATTGATATAAAATATTTAATTGAATGAGATGAATTGAATGAGTACACACAATTGTTTATACTATATTGTCCTGCAGTAAAACTGTATTCGTGTATTGTTGCACGATATCACCACTGATGTTACCCCCCCCCCAATCACCTTTCAGGCTTTTTGAGTGTAAGCCATTTTCACCACTGATTAACACAAATTTTGCAGACAGATTATGAAATTTTAAAACCCTGTCACAGACAGCTACAAAACTTTCTACCACTGGGGATTTGGGGATTTCGATAATTCACTGCAAGAATATTATGTTGTTTTGTAATGAATTAACAGCTTATTTCGTACTTTGAAAGATTAAAAGTAAATGTTATCGGTGAAACGATCCCATATTGTAGATAGACTTTCGTATTGCGTATTTCTGCAATGTATAAATAATAAAAAAGTAATTTTATTATTGTTTTGTGAAATAATCTCATATCTCAGCATTCATTTTTTAAAAACATACAAAATTTAATAATTAGCAGTGAAATTCCAGTGGCAGAAAGTTTTGTAGCTGTGTGCGACAGGCTTTTAAAATTTCAAAATCTGTCTGCGAAATTTGCCTGTAATCAGGGATGAGAATGGCTTACACTCAAAAAGCCTGAAGGTGATAGCAGCAATCTTTGGAGGAGAGAGCTTAACAATAGTGGTGATCTCGTGAAACAATACACAAATACAATTTTACTACAGAACTACAGTAATAAACAATTATAAAATAATAAGTTGAACTCATTCAATTAAATATTTATAGCAATGTTTGGCACAACACAGTATAAATAACAAAAGTATTAGTTTTAGTTTTGATACAGAAATTTTTATAAGTGAATTATGAAGTGGAGGAGAAGTTTTGGAGCAGTTTTAAAAGAAATTAGCACTTTTCTATGTCCCCGTAGAATCTTAGTAACAGGGGAAAAGAATACACGCATATGCTGTCTATCAAGGGAGATATAGGCTCCTTAGGTCGCCGTTGTTAAGTACTGTTTTGTGTGTTCCTACCAAGGCACCTATATGGGGGCTCTAGAGTTCCTACCAGAGAGCATCTAAGACGTCATAAATCGGTAGCGCATTGTCTCAGGCGAAAAATGTCCGTAAATTGCAGACAAAGACTGTCTGAAAGTTGTGGGCAATTTTTTTATTAGTACAGAGACAGACAAAAAGTGTTGGAAAGTTACGGACTAATTGTTTTATTAGTGCAGACAAAAACTGTCTGCAAGCATTTATTCTGTGTCTGCAACTATGTCACCGTGTCACGGTGTTTCTGCCACTGGGGTGAAATAATAGTCTATATTAGCAATTAGTTGCTCTTGCATAATTTTAAAAAATAAGCGGTAAAATGATTGATTCCATATTTCAGCAAATTTATTGCATATATCGGATATTGTCTTTGTAAAAAAGGGCGAATTTCATTGATTAACATAGAGATAAAGCCTATTTCAGTAAACAATTAGGATTAAAATAACCTTATTAAGCAACGGCGATATGATTGCGTGTTTCAATAATCAGTCACAAAACATCGTGAATTTCAGAAATCACATTTGAAAAGATTTCAAATTTTATCGATTAACGCCGAAATAATATCGTATTTTAGCAATTAGTTGCACTTAAGCATAAATTTTTGACAGTTAATAGTAAAATGATCCCGTATTTCCGAATTAGGCTGCAAAATTATTGCATATTTCGGGATTCAGCTTTGAGAAAAGCATAAATTTCATAGATTAGCAGTGAAATAATTGAGTATTTGGAGATTAAACTTTATAAAGAATACGAATTTCATCGATTAGGCGCAAAATAATACAAGGTTTCAGCAATCAACCACAAAAATATCGTGAATTTCAGGAACAGCTATAGGAAAAAAAAAAAAAAAAAAAAAAAAAAATCATGAATTTTATTAGTTAGCAGAGATATAATAGCGGTATTTGGGAATTAAATGTGATTAAATGTAAGTTTTAACTATAAAAATTGACACCATAGTTAGCGGTGAAAATAATCCCGTATTTTCGAAATCAGCTGCAAAATTATTGTGTATTTCAGCATTCAGCTTTGAGAACGAAGTGCAAATTACGTCTATTATGGACGAAATAATTGAGTATTTGGGAATTTAACTTAAAAAACGCAGACATTTTATTAATTAGCGATGAAAAAAAATTATGCATTTTGGCGATCAATCGTAAAATTATCGCGAATTTTGGAAATCAGTCTTGAAAAATGTGAATTTTATCGATAACTGGTGAAATTATAGCATATTTTAACAAGTGGTTGTGACTATATGTATAAATATTGTTAATTTCACATTTATTTTTGCACATGCTGTGCAGTTTTTTCTTTTTTTTTTTTTTTTTTTTATAATAATGTATAGACCTTAAAAAAAAAAAAAAAAAAAAAAAAAAAAAAAGATGATACCTATATGTACCAGATTGAGCAAATATCGAGATAGAAAAATAGATACCTACCATTCCTTATAGAATGTGTAATTTAATTATTTATGGGGGAAAATTCTTAGGGAATCTACATATTTAAAGCCTGCAATAACTTAAAAGTATTATTGTAGATTACAATTTAAAAATTTTTAAATAAAATTATCTAAAAAATAAATATTTAGAAATTATTTATGTGAAAATTCTTAAATTGCAAATTAGAAGTATTTTGCAACAAATATTTCACTGGCTCCTAATTAGTTTAATTATACTTTTATGAAATTTCAGTTCTTTTGGTCAAGTAGATTTTGAGCTACACTTAAAAAACTAATATCACCAAGAGATTTAAGATTGAAAAAAAAAAAAAAAAAACATTAAAAAACTCAAAAGTCCCAATAAGTATAATTGCTAAGCATATTGACTAAATTACTTCAAATTTAGTATCCAGTTGTAAAATTTTCTCCAGAATCTAAAAGTCAAAACTGTGTATTCGTTGGAAATATAAATTTTAACATCGTTGCACACTATTCGAAAATCTGACTTCAAAACAGGGTTGTTGATTTTTTTTATTTTTTTCAAAAAAATCGATTTAAATCAAGATTTAATTGATTTTTATTATGTATTCATACATTATTGTACAACATTTGTTTTTTATTATGTGTATGTGTATATATATGCACAATATCCACACTATCAATCATTTTACTTAAATTATAAAAATATAAATAATATTCTATTTCTATAGAAAAAATCCATGTAGGCATTTATTACCAACATTTTTATTCAACATAATATCTTCATAATAAGAAGTAATTGTATAACAATCATAAATGCGGTAGTATGAGCCACTCAACTTCAGACTTGACTTTGTAGCTACAATAATGTATTGAAATAAAGCAAAATTTTACTCACGCTATTGAACGCATAAAATAATTTTGGAAAAGGATAATTTAATAGGAAATATGACATATAACTGAAGCAATGTATTAACAGAAAAAAAATCTTTACTCATAGTTTCTAATCAAAATTTAAAAAAAAAATAAAGAATTAGGGAAGATTAAAAAAAAAAAAAAAAAGATATCCTAAAAAATTTTTACTTAGGTTTAACAAATATCATTTGAATCAAGAAAATTTTTTCACACTTTACCCATTAACAATATTCATATTTTCATTACCATGTTAATACTTTCACTTATTTTTTTATCTTTTTTTTACATTTAGTGGGTACAATTCATTAAAACAAGCAGTGACAGCAGCCTCGAATTGTATTTAACTGATTATATGTAGTTAAATTAAAATGTTATTATTTTTTAAAAACTTTTTGGAGCCTGCAGGGCTTTTTAAACAGTACAATGTAAACTATGCTATTATTTTTTAAATATCATATGAGCCAATGCTAAATGACATAAACTGGTATAAGAGCTAAATAAACAAGGAAATATTTTCCTTTTTAAATGTTTTTTGAAATTGCAGAAGTAGGAATTTCATAGTAAATATTGAATAATACATTGGGAAATTGAGAACTAAAAACTTTAAAATATATCCTTGAAGTGTTTGAGATAAATGAAGGCGGTAAAAACTGATAAAACCCGTTACACCATTGCACAGTAAGTATTATGCCAACCCTGTGGCAACTCGTACCGCTAAAACGCTCTAGAGTGATCCCTGGCAGCAGGAGTTGTTTATATTTAATGTCTACGGATATACCACCTCCTTCCATGACATAGCGGTAAGATATATCTATATAGTTTTATTTTCTTAAAACTTACAATTAGTTTTTCATAAAATGTAATTACATGTTTCGTCTGTTATGAAGAACAAAAATGTTGTCAAATATAAACAAACCAGTGTTTCCACTACAGTCGCTTTTTATGCAAAATGCTAGACAGTTATCCAAAATACGATAATTAAAGAACATGATCACACATTTATACTAAAAAATTACATTAAATTCTATAATAATAATAATAATAATAATCTTTCACAAAAAAGTCACAATAGACAATTTGCACGTTTTCTGATTTTATTCTAATAGAAAATGAAAAGGTAAGAAAATAAATTCATACATTTTCTTTATTTGAAATCAAATGACTGATTTATAACAATTTTAACATCGCACTATTTACTGTATAGAGAAAACGCAGTATAATATATCGTGACGTCACTCTTTATGACAACAAACTAAAGTAATCATTGTTTACATTTGATTTCATGCTTTGCTTTGCTTCTTGAATCAGTGAAATAGGTTTTCTATGATATAATAATGACTGATATTAAAAAATTGTAGTATAAATATTGTATTATTTGTATTGTACCATTTTGCACTAATACAACAGCTAACGCTTCTCAAAAGTTATTCTTTAGCGTTCCACAGGATCCTATGAAACGAAAACATTGGACAACCGCCATGAAAAGAAAACATTTGAAAATGATGATAATGTAAAATGGTGATAATGATATTGAATGATTCTAAGATGAAAAAGAAATGCTCAGAAATCACATAAAGGATTAATAATTACGAAAATTAAAACAAATTGCTGCTTACTAACCAGGCTAACAGAATGTAAACATTGAAGCATCATAAAGTGTGACGTCAGGCAGCGTTTTGAAGTCACGTGATTTTTGGTTAATTTTAAAATTATTTTTAAAATTAATGAGAACTTTTTCTGCATTTTTAATAAACTTTTTGAAATTTATGGGCCTAAAACTACCAGAAGAATAGGATTTTGTTCAAATCCCCCATGTGTGCAAATTCCTCATTCAGGGTGAACTTTTTTTCAAAAATATTGTGATTTCGGACAAATTGTGAAAATAGTTTTCAGTTGCATAAATTTGGTAAGAAATGAAATTATAAACAAACTGTCACTAAACAGTGTGAGCAATCTATTAATGAAAAATAATGCAGGCCTTGAAAGTGGATTTAATTTTTAAGATGCATTTGTACAATTAACTGCTATGGGGGAAAAAAAGAAGAAGAAAAAGAAATCTAAGTAAGAAAGCTTTTGATAAGTTTTATTTAGCTTATTTTTGGAATAGCTTTACTATAAGGCGCTCATCGCTGTTGCTGATGTACATCTCACTGAATGAGTCGATTACTGCAAATCGATATTCTGAATCATTACAAAACATCAAAAATACATTTTAAGAAAATAAATTACTGTTTCACTCTGGTGCTTGTTTTGAAATTCATTGAAATAAATTAAGCATATTTTAAAGATTAATAAAATATTTAAAACAGTAATAGAAATTTGAGCTACTTCACCACAAAAAAAAAAAAAAAAATCAGAGAGTTTTCTAGCTTTAACACATAAAATTCAGCATTATAAATGATGTATAATCTAAAATAACTTGAAGATTTGCTCCAAAATTTCAAAATTACAGCCTTGCATGAATCTGAAAATGCATGAAAATCTGTACAGAAGCAATCACAAAACAAACAAAAAATAAATAAAATCACTGGATGCAGCTAATTTGTCATGCACGAATCTGAAAATTCATGCTACAGCGGTCAGTATCCCAATATTAAGACTAAAACAATATCACTCGATACCCCTAAGTCATAGCACATGAATCAGAAAATGCATAAAAAAATCTGTTCTACAGTGGTCACTATCCCGATATTAAAACAAAAAAAAAACATCACTGGATACTCCTAATTCATGGCACATGAATAAGAAAATGCATGAAAATCTATACTGCATCAATTACTAGAATACACTTTTTCCCCCTAAATAATTCCATTTATTAAAAAGTAAAATAAAATAAGAAAATACACTCAAAAAATTAATTTTTATACCTCAAAAACGCATTAAAAAGAAAAATCATTCAGCTGGGCCGCATTACGATAAATACACGCGTGCGGCTGGCACAAAAAGAAAAAAAAAGTTCCAAGACAGTTAAAGGAAGTACCGATACAAAAAAGTTACTATTAAAAAGTGGCGATGCACTGAATCTCATCACAGCATCATGAATCGCCAACAGGTACCCTATAGTTAAACTTAGCCTTATTTTCTTTATACTGCTTGTGCTGCATTATTATATTTAGAGTAGAGTACAGTATAAGCTTTATACAGGGTTGCCACTCAAACAGGAGAATGAAATTCCCTGACTTTTAAAAGGTTTTCCAGGTATATTCTAAAAAAATTCCAGTCTAACCGTATATTGAGCATTGACTGTAATGAGGGCAAAATAATTAAGGTCCCACTTGTAAACACAAAATTTACATATGACAAAAGTTGCATATAATGATAGCATTTGTCGCTTATAAGCGAAATAAGAAATTCCTTACATGAGCAAAAAAGAAGGGTGGGGGTGTTTAAAAAAAATAGCAGAAGCTAATGGGGAAAAAAAAGGGGGGGGGGAATGACCGTGCATTGGCAGATTTTTCTTTTCACTGACTTTTATAGTCAATTTTCAAATTCCCTGACTATTCCAGGTTCTCCAGGTAGCGTGGCAATCCTGTTGATATAAAGTAGTTTTCATACTATCTTAGCTATATCCGTCAAAAACATTATAAATGATTATTATGATACACAACTAAGACATTCAAATTCATTTAAAATTTAACAATATTCAGTTATAATGTATTAATACAGTACATACAACATTTCCCAATTACCCATTACATTAGACTTGTGATGTATCTAATTAAGGCTGTACATCAGTCAGATAGCTCCCTTTCTCCCTTCCCATGTTATCATATATAGGATTTTTGTTGCTTCGTTTTACAAGGCTGTATCATTCAAAAATAAAGTTTTTCGTAATCTGTTTTTTGAAAAGAATAATACAACTATTTTATTCCAATAAATAAATTTTGGACTGTAATCAAAGTATCTCTTAGTATCTCGATTAGTTAGGATCTCTAATCAAAACATTTAAATTTATTTTTCCAAAAATTGCTAAGCTAAAAGGTGACATATTACCAATAATAACAACATAATTAAAGTAATAATAAACATAATAAAGAATTCGAAAACTTGTTTAATTATCATATTACAGGAAACTGAGTAACATTTGACGAAAAAAGCGACTATAAAAAATGTAAACAATGGTTTGTTTACAAATTACAATACTTTCAATACGTGCAATCAGACGAAGCCTAAAATTACATATACGTAAAATTAAGTTTAAAAATATAAGCAAGTTTTAAGAATATAAAATTATAATACACTTACCACTAAATCATGCAAGTAGGTGGAATTTTTGAATAAATATTTTAATTCCCGAATGAAAATGAAAATTACCCCCGAAACCGCCGACCAACCCGAAGGTTTATGGCCTGCCCGAAGGCCCAAGGACGGTCGGAAAAAGAAGCATCCACCATCAACTAAAACTCAGCCAGGAGAACGAACCCAGAAAACCAGCAGAAAAAAAAAAAAAAAAGAAAAAAAAAAAATTGGAAAAATCAAAAATACAGAGTCACATGGAAGTCTTACATACAAAGCCAATAATACAAAAGCATAAAACAGTAGAACAAAACAATCGTACTGAACAAAATGTCAAGCAGCGTGAATACAAATATACAGGAACACGCAAAACAGCAACAGAAATTCCCATAAAGTAACAAAGACCATATAGCCAAAATACAAAAACAGTATTAAAAATAGCAATAAGAACAAAGTTTTAAATACAAAAATATAAATACAGCTAAAATAACCCAAGTTAACAAACTACAAGGTTAAAAAGGTTAAAACAACAGTTTAAAAGTTAAAACAATGCATAGCAAAAGCAAATACCAAAACATTAGAATAAAACACTAAAAGTAAAATACAACAGTTAAAAACAAGAACCTAAAATATATTAAGATACAGGAACAAGCGATAAAACTACATAACAATTACAAATAAGCAACAGCAAGACACCATTTACAATCCAAACAAATCAAGAACCTAAAATTTATAAGTAATAAAAGTAAAACATTCGTTCAAATGATTATAGATGGAAGCAGCTCGTTTACACCAGAACCTAGAATTATCTATTCTCTGAAAGTAGTAACCAAGACTCTCTGCAGTACCTCTCTTAATACATTGACCAGAAAAGGAACAGCTAGTCGTCATGTAGTGCAGAGAATCCCCAAGAGAGCCACAAGGACAATTTGGACTATCCCTATCTTTAGCTTTATAGTGCAAATAGTAGGGAAAAGCACCATGGCCAGTAGCGAAGTAATAAAGAACTTGATTCTTTAGTTTAAAATCAAGAGAAACGGTAGGAAAAATGCTAAAAGTAAGTCTGACATTATCTGAAGAATCCCACTCACGTTGCCAAGCAATTTTCAGGTCATTGTTCAGAAATTTCTTAATAAGTGAGTTAGGATAGGGAATAACCACTCTATTACCAGTAACACAAGCATTCTTGGCCAAGAAATCTGCAATTTCATTACCCAAAATACCAGTATGTCCCCTCACCCATTTAATTACCACATTACTATCACAGATTTGAATGAGGTCCAGGACATCCTTAATTAACATGGTACTAGGATAAAGGTTTCTACAAGCCTGAATAGAAGAGAGACTATCAGTGAGAATAACATCAGAATTGAAATTTGCATCCTTTAACCAAGTAAGCGCTTCTTTAATAGCAATCAGTTCAGCTTGAAAAACAGAGTTATATTCCCTGAGCTTCAGCAAATCAAATTTAATAATATCATTATTGTAAATAGCAACCCAGGCAGCACCAACACCCTCATCCGTCTTACTGCCATCAGTGTAAATCCTGAGCAAATCATTACTGTCCAGATCAGCTAAATTTTCAAAATCTCTACACAAACCCGACGAGTCAATGTTATACTTGAAAAGTCTTTTATCAAAGTCATTTTTATCATAATAATCACCATCAAAATATAGAGATTTATCACCATAACGGACATTGTACTTCTTAATAAGCCTCTCCGCCTCCAAAGTCACGGGAGGAACCCCAGTAAGATGACGAATAGCATCAGTGGAGACTGATTTATAAAAATGACAAATATGGATAATGAACGTACGCTGGCAGGAATTCAACTTTCTAACACCATGACAATTCAGCCTAGGATACCACGCCTCAGCAGCATAAAGGATTTTGGACAAAATCACAGTATAATACCAGAGCTTCTTCATAGCAGGCCTGATACCCGAAGTAGCACCACTAATTCTTCTAATATTTTTACTAATGTCATAAATCGTATCCCAGATAGTCTCGACATGAGGAAGAAAGCTCAACTTGCAGTCAATCAGGACACCCAAGAAAACATGAGCGTCGACGACCTTGATTGAACAGTCCTTTATCTTAAAGATCGGGGGACGATTAGGGGAAAGACTACCAAATACAACACTCTTAGTTTTGAACGAAGAAACGACCAGGTTCCTCGACTCCACAAAGTCACTAAAGATATTTATATTTTGGTTTGTGATATATTCAAGTTGGGCTCTAGAGTTACCTGAGCACACCAACACAAAATCATCAGCGTAACCAAATAAAGAAACCATATTCAGATCAAAACAGCCAAAAATTTTGTTAATCAGAATTAGCCAGAGGATGGGCCCCAAACAGGACCCCTGGGGACAGCCCCTATCAACTTTATGAAAGTCATTCAAAAATAAACATTTAACATACCTGTTACACAAATAGCTGGCAATAATGTTACGCAAGTAGACAGGCACACCAAGATCATTTAGTTCCGCAAGAATAAACTCCCAACTCGCATTATCAAACGCACCAGTAATGTCGAAGAAAGTGGCCGAAGTATACTTATAATTTCTCTTCCTAGCCAGAATATCATCAATAAGACTCTTAAGGCACATAGTCGTACTACGACCCTCCCGGAAACCAAACTGAAGGTAGTGCAAGATATTTTCATTCTCCAAAAAATAGTTCAGTCTACCAACAATTATTTTCTCAAAGACCTTGCTAATATTAGATAGCAGACAAATCGGTCTATATGATTTCTGATTGGTAGCCACTGTATTGAGTTTTGCGAAGAAAACAACATTACCCCTTTTCCAAACCCTAGGAAAATAACCCATGTTCAACAATTTGTTAAAGATAGAAATAAAAAGGTTTGGGATTTGGTTAAAAATGTACACAATAAATCTTACATCAAATTTATCAGGGCCAGGGGCCTTGTTTTTGTTAAAAGAGTACAATGCATTTTTAAATTCCTTATAATTTACACCAACGACTTCACTGTGGCGTACCTCCTCAGGGACCTGATCCTGGTTAACATCAAAGGAAAAATGATACGATAACAGATTATTGTATACATCAATAGAATTAGAGTGCAAGGGCATGCCCAGTGCTGCCAGATTGAGGGAAATCTTTATTTAACACCCACCACAAAATTTTAATTGAAATGGTTTGCTAATTGTCTCGAAACATTTTTTACAAAAATAGTCTATGTAATTAGCTAACCGTTATAAGTAAAATTTAACGATGGATGTTGAATAAAAATTTCCCTCAAATCTGGCAGCACTGGGCATGCCCTCTAAATTTGTCAAGGCATTAAGATTTGAATTATTCTTGCCCTTGAAAGCAGAGAAGGCCCTACCGAAACTATCAGCAGTAATGTTACAATATTTCTGCCAGGAGGCCCGCTTAGCCTGCTTAATCTTAACCTTATAGATAGCACTCTCCCTTTTAATTTGAATCCTGAGATTGGAATCACCGGTTCTATCTAATCTTTTATTTAAAGCCCTTAACCTATTTCTCAAAACCCTCAGGTCAGAAGTATACCAACTTAGTTTCACCTTTTTACTATGCCTTTTGACCTTAAAATGACCATCGCAAATGTGAGTCATGTCACCATAAAGAAGATCCAGGGACCTATCCAGCATAACAATATCACTACAGTGATAAAAAATATTAGCATATTTCCCCAGATATTTTCTAATACTCTTATTTAACTTACCAATGCTACAAAATTTTGTTGCATATCTATCATATGTCAAAACAACAGGTTTTAAATTAACCTCAAATTGAACATATCTGTGATCCGAACAGGTCACCTTTTTTAAAACAGTCCAGTCTCTAACATAGTCCATCAGTTCAAAAGAAGCGAGAGTCATATCAGGAAAGCCGGAATTTCCGGCACACCAAAAGGAAGGAGGCTGCAGAGGATCATTAATCACAATCAAGTCATTATTCAAACAATAGTTCTCAAGACGAAGTCCTCTATCATCGTTATATGAATAACCCCAGTTCCTGTGTTTACAGTTCAAGTCACCACAGATCAGTAGAAGTTTATTATCCAAGATAGTCCTAGGAATAATAGACAAATTGTCCTCCAAGTTCGTGGATGGAGAAATATACATAGAGCCAATAAATCATTATCAGTATCTAAGACGAGGTTAATGAACACCATATTGTTCTCTTGATAAAACTGATTCACTACAAGTCCAGGGTTTAAGACCAGGATTCCGGCATTTTTAGAAACAGAATGGAAGTTTTTCCATGAAGATTTAAAATGCAGAAATTTTCCTTTGTACACATAAGCGTCCTGGTACAGCACTAAATCTGTATCACACTCATGTACATGCTGAGAGAGAGCCAATAAGGCGGCTTTACAAAAATTTTAATTTATCTGAAGAAATTTAATGGCAATATCACCGCTAGAGATTGCAGAGGCACCTATCACAGAGGCGCCATCCATATGTGTTGAACTGTTAGCATTATTAGAATGAAGATGATTATTTACAGATGAATGAAGTGCATAATCGACAGAAAAACCTACCGAAAAATCACCAGTATTATCAATAGCATCACTCTCCATGGTGGTTTTTGCCAAAAATCAGTTTATTTTTATAATCCACAAATGTTTTACACCTTCTATCATCTCACCGATGATGACCCTCCACCGCACAGTTAATGCACTTCACTGCCTCTGATTTACAACTTCTCGTGTCGTGTTCCTCACCGCACTTGGCACATACTGTCTTATTTACACACCTAAAAGATAGGTGGCCTAGTTTCTGACAGTTAAAACACCTGTAAACGTTAACATAATCTCTAACTATGATACGTTGATAATTCACAATCAATTTATCTTTTCCAGTTAGACACAACCTGGTAGACTTGTCACAATCGATGATCCAGTTCACTCCCATCTTACCCTTAAACTGTCTAATCACATCAATCTCTTTATCTTCCAGTCCGTCTATACATTTAATCTCACTCTTCAGGGTCTCCTCATCAACCTCTTCGTCCACCCCGTACAAGATAAGTCTGTTGTTCCGTTCCTTACCCAATTTACAGGTAATATCTGAGAACAAAGCCTCACTTTTGGTCAACTTTTCCATTAAGCTTTCTGCGTCACTCTTTGACTTCATTTTCAAAATGATTTTACCATCCTTACTATGCACAACATCTCGTGGCCTAACAGTCTCCAATTCCCTTCCTGCTTTGGTAATTTTATGCAGAATTTCCTTCCCCGGCAAGCTTTCTCTAGGGGTCACGACCACAGTATGGTCTTCAATAGACTTATCCTTGGCAATATCCATAGCAACACCAGCATATGTATTAATCTCCTGCAACTTAGTACCCATAGCAGTATTCTTTGAAACTTCTCTTTTATAGTTGCTCTCAAGCTCCTCATACTTTCCTTTTAAACGCTCCAGACGAAACTCAGATTGAGCACACTCCATAAGGATGTTTCCAATAACTTTATAAATTACCTCAAAAAGGTCCTTCGTAACTCTTTGACCATCTCTCTCCTTAACTTTATTCCATAAGAAGTCACAGCCTCCTTTAACCTTAATGAGAAGTTCTGTCTTGCATTCGAAATCAATTTCCGCCATTTCAAACTCCTTATAGTAGAGAAAAACCGTAAGGACTTGGAAAGTGTAGGGATAGTGTTAAAAGACTTTCACCTCATGTAGAGAGCATCCGGGGCTCGTAAAAATTAAAATTCGTAGATTAAACAACTGAATGAGGTAAATAAGGTTCTCCAAGATTGCCACTCATTAATACAAAATAACCAAGTCATCAACAGTTGCGAGCGCAAACGCAGTTCGTGAACACAGACAGGCTTCGCAGATCCAAAATGGAATTAGGACGCATTCAAGGGTAACAGTCAGCAAGATATGGTACACGATAAAATCACTGAGTATAATCACAGGATTAGATAATCACTAAGATAAGAATTTCCTGAAGTAATCACTAGAGAGCAAATCACTGTGATTCTAAAATCACATGCACTCGGCACATAGGTTGAAACAGTTAATTAGGTATAGCATCAAAGTAGCAGCAAGAACAGAAGGTACACAGTCAACGAATCAATCAATTAGTAGTGACAAAATTTGTAAACAGAAGATACACAGTCAACGAATCAATCAATTAGTAGTAATAAAACTTGTAAACAGTCAGAAAAAAAAATGGCCACCGCCACGATAGAAACATAAACATTAGCCAAAATCGTAAAGTTTTCAAGCATAAAATATAATTAATTCACCTCTAAGTACTTGTAGAAAGGCAGAAGTGGATATCCAGTAACACATATACTTGCAAATGTAGAAAAAGAACTAGGTAAATCACATTAAACTTGAGAAATACTTGCAAACGCATATTTAGAATGAATGACCACGAAAGGCTTAGCGACAATTTCAGAAACACACATTATAAAGTTCAAAATTTATTCAATTAGATAAAAATATTCAACAACGAAGCACATATTTATAAAGATCTTTCAACGAGCTTTCAGATGAACTAAAATACAAGTTAAAATACTTAAAAATACTTAAAATACAAGCAAAATAAACAGAAGCACTAAAAACTTCCATGCAACTCCCATCCAAGATGGATGCATCGTCCCCATAAACACCATAAAATCTGAAAATGAAAATGTAAAAAAAAAAAAAAAAAAAAAAAAACACTGCTCACACTCTCGCTCTCATATCTCAGTGTTATTTTAATTTCTTTAATAAAAATTATGATTAACACGTTCACGCCGGCGTGGTACACCGGTGGGTTACAACAAAAGTATCCGAGCACGAGCAATATTTGTCTAAATCATGCAAAATTTCGTATTAATTCCAATTTCCAATCAACAAATTAAACAAACACCGCGGACGGATACAGGGAAAGCAATTAGCTTAGCGTCTACAGGATGTACGCATCCGTATGATGTACGCATGAGCTCCAAAGACCATGGACCATGGTATAAATTTGTGTGCATGAGGGATTTATTAAACGTTTTCGCTTTAAAAAAATTTTTAATTCATTATGAATAATGATGAAATAGAATATCTATAATTACAAAATTCTTCATTTATTTTAAATATTATCTAAATACTTTTTTGACGAAATGAGAAATCTTAAAATTAAAATTATATTCTTCATAACAAAAAGTTATTGACTGCATTCACGTTGGTCAGCCAACCAACGTGTCTTGAAAGTAAGAACCGAATTACGACATTTTCGCCGAATAAAAGCATGCATTTTGGCGGAGTAATATAGTTCTATTTTCAAAGCAACTTTTACAAAAAACAAGAGTTTTCCTGAAAAAAACAAAAACGGTACTAGATTCAGAAAGATCCCATTAAAAACATATATTAATTAAATTAAAATCGTTCGTGCGGTTTTAGAGATATATTAGTCCATTACATCCTTACAGCGTACACCACACATTTTCCCTTTTTGGCTTTAAATTGAGATTCAGATCTCAAAATATACTGCATGTAGGAACGTAAAATTTTCAGGATAGATTAAGACCGACGATAAAAGATTATTTTGAAAATATCAGAACAAAATATGGCATATTTGCTGAAATATTAAGTGTCGGCTTTTACAAATCTCTTTGATGTCAAACTAGGCGTATATATGAGTTCGCAGCGTTCCGTCCGTTTGTCCTTCCGCTTGCGTCACTCGAAAAACTGCCGTTTTTCATGATATTATTTCTGGGAAATATTATTTTGAACTTTTCTCGAAATCAGATTAAATATATTTCAGTTTTATATCTTATAAAGACTAAAATTGAGATATATAAACAATCTTTTACTTCATTAAAAAAAAAAAAAAAAAAAAAAAAAAAATCAACATAGCATGAATATTTCACTAAATTGATATAGAACATATCAAATTTTAGTATATAGAAAAACAAATCGATAGATAAAGAAATTTATTATTGCGAAATGAACATGCTTCGTTAACATATATATATATATATATACTCGTATATATATATATATATATATATATTAGATAAAAAAAAATGAACAACATACTCATATTAATTTTATATCACTGTTTTCAACAAAAATAAAAAAAAATAAATCATTAAGTAAAATATTTAATATTGTTATCTGAAATGTTAAATACATTTTAGAACCTTTTGTATATAAACAACGTAAACGTAGTCTTGCGTAAGTAAAAAAAAAAAAATAATAATAATAATAATGTAAAATAAAAACAAAATAAAATAAAATATAAAAATTATGATGCTTACAATTAAAAAATATTTAAAAATGCAAGGAACAAATCCATAATTGTGTTATTCTTTAAATATACAACAGTCTATTTTATTTTTTTTTTATTTAAGAAATTTGCTTTTTGAACACATTTATATGATATTTTGCACTATTTTGGCCATATAATCGTAAATTTCGAACAGCTTACGAAATTTTTAAATTAGAATTAAGAATTATGTCCATTATTCCAGTGTTCTAAATGATGCTTCTGACATCTTCGTGATGAAAATATCCTTCAAAAATGGACGTTTATGAGAAATTATGCCTCATTCTGCCATGTTAAGGAATTCGTAAAATTTAAATAACTTTCGAAGTTTTCAAAGTTGAATTTTCGTTGATAATTATTTTCACGCCAGCTTCATAAATGATATTTTAAAGATGGCTTGATATCATTAAAGTAAAAATATTTTTCCAATTGCAACTTTAACTGAAATCTTGCCCCATTCTTCCGAGTAATAACTCACGAAATTTTTAAATTAGAATGTTGAAAGCCAATACAATCGTACCAGTATCATAAGTAATATTTTAAAACTGATTCTAGCTCTCTGCGATCACTTGTTCTTGAGATATCGTGTACATAAACGAACAAACTAACAGGTTAACAAATTAAAACACTAACTGGCACACTACAGACGGACACCAAATCAGTTCTGAAATTTTTGGATTTCGTACATCTCAAACCGTGAAAAAAAAAAAAAAAAAAAAAAAAAAAAAAATAATCCAGGGAAAAATTTTCTTGAATACCCAAATGCCCGATATCTATAGTATGATGGGGAACTACAAAACATTTTATTTATAAATATATGTTATCCAATAGTAGATAAAAAATTAATCGTAAAAGCATTTTATTGGTACTCTTTAGAGTATTAGATTTTTAAAGTTCGTATAATTACATTGTTTAAATTGTCTTCTCAAGAAAAAATAAATAAATAAATAAAAAATATTTTACGAATAACTAGCAGACTACGACTGCTTCGCTGGTCACTAAATTTAAATGAATTTTCAAAAGAATTAAATCACTATTTATTTTTTATATCACATTTTGGGTTTTGCAATATAATTAAAAATTCATATTAAGGTAAAAGTCAAAAGTGTAATGTGGATTTTATACTTATGTATCCCCTTTAATAATCACTGCAGAAAAAAACTATTTATACCAAATTACTTGTCTTCAAGAGATTAGATTTCTCTAAGTATGTATCACAAGACATACTTTCCCCAAAAATGTTTGGGTACCGAGCAAGGGGGTAGTAGGAGTGCTGTTAGGAAATGCAACTTTAAAATTTTTAATAGGAAGGTATGTCTTGTGATGCATGCCAGGAAACGTATCTTCAAGACAATGAATTTAGTATAAATAGTTTTGCCCTGCAGTGATTATTAAAGGGGATACATAAGTATAAACTCCACATTTCGAAAGTCTAAAAACTCATGTATCTCCTTTAATAATCATCGTAGGTCAAAACTATTTATATCAAATTCCTTCTCTTGAAATGACGTTTCCAGTGATGTATCACAAGACATACCTTCTTATTTGAAATTTTAACGTAATTCGCCATTTTTCAAAATTTTGACTCATGTTCGAGTTAGGAGGGGGCGTGGGACTTTTGAAACACCCTGTATATATATATATATATATATAATATATATCGAATATATATATATATATATATATATATATATATATATATATAATTTCGAAATATTCATTTGCTATATATGTATATATATATATATATATATATATATATATATATACATATATAGCAAATGAATATTTTGAAATTTTTATTCAAATTATTTAAGTAAGGATGTTCTCATATTTTAATGACTATGCATTTTCTTCATTTACAGTAATAATTTAAATGTTTTAATTTTTTCTTTCTTTCTTAAGTACAAAACTTCTATTATTTGTTTTTATTCTAAAATTGAAACCCTTTATTTATAGTCGCCTCCTTTAAATTTATAAATATTACTTTACTGAGAATTTGTTTGCGCAATAACTATTATAATATATTTCAATCTGATATTTTGAATTGCGAAACGTAAATTGAAAATGCGGAAATATAATATGCAAATTCATGAAAAGGAAAGAGTTAACTTATACTTGTATAAAGTCAGTATGTTTAGATAAATTGTTAAACTTGCACTCAATAAGCCTTGAATGTTTGACTTGGTTGTTTAGTGTTATCCTTATATATAATTTAATAAATTATGTACACTGAATAAATATTCATTAAACTGTAACTTTAATCCTCAGGTAAATAAAATCCTGCATGTATTACAAGGACGTACAAGTATGTGATATTGTTAATCATGAAATAATTTATGTAATTTTTCATTTTTAATGAACTTTTAATGAGATTTTTAAAAATATTTTTCCTATCAGCTTATCTTTTATATCTTACACATCATTTATATATAAAATGTTTCTTGCATTATGGGATAGTATTTAAAATAAAATATTGGATGGTTATAATCATAAAAAAATTCCATAAAAATAGCCGCTTGCGACCAAAGCTTATGAGTGGATTGCTTTCAATTTGTGTATATGTATTGCAGTTTAGAAAGGTACTGAAATACTCATATTAAGAAAGAAAATGAATAAAAGACTTTGCATGGAAACACCGTTAACATAATTCACTATAACCGTTTTGGATCAAAAGATAAGGATTATGAGCGGAATGTTTTTGCGAGATTTTGCAATATATGTTGTTTTCTAAACCAATGTTTATTCATTTTAGGGACTGTACCTGTCATTCACTGAATAAATAAATAAAGAATTAGAAAGATAAAGAAATAAATGCTCTAAAATGTACAATAAGTGGAGGTTCGCCCGAAAAATGGGGAAATATTTTTCTTTTTTATTTGTTTTACGTTTCATGTAAGTCCTTTTCTATGCTTATATTGCCATTTGTCCATGCAAACATCACCCAGTCGCCATTTTTCATATATTACTATTATCATTTAATTCTTTAAACGGATATCGCGTATAGTCTATACGCCAAATGTAGTAACAAATTCTCTTTCAGGTGACGGACGTGACGATGTTTATGCGAGATGTTTGACTATAACTGCTATTTGAAGAATATATCGTGTCTTGACCTTAAAAAAAAAAAAAAAAAAAAAATTGAAAGAAAAAATAGATGTTGATAGATTTCTGAAGTTTCATTTAGGCCGTTAAGAACTTTAGTTTCAAAATAATGAGAAAAAAATTAACTGATGTTAAGGATAAATTTCGTTTCATTTTCAAACCTTAACATTATTTCTCTCAAATGTGATTTTTCGTGACTACTTGAAAAAAAAAAAAAAAAAAAAAAATGGGGCAGTCATTGAGGACTGCCGATAGAAGTGAAAACTAAGTAACTCGTGAATTGTATCGTCGAGCTATTAGATTATTATTTTTGAATTATTTTTGGTTTGTAAAGAGTGTTAATATTGTAATATGACTGAAATAATTTTCTTTTTCTTATTATTTATTTGAAAATTTATATTGAAAGGAAAAAGAAGAATATAACAGTCCGTATAAAAACACTTGCTTGTACTTTGTGAACTATGTATATATACTGTGGAAAAAGTACGTACATACATAGAGTATAGAACTAGAAAGAGACAGATGCCAGTATCCAGTATACTACTCGTATTAGTATACATTATTTATATATATATATATATATATATATGAGACATGCCGCGCCGTGCGCTACATAGATGAATATATATGTAGAGAGATATACTCTTTGTATATATATAATGTATACTAATAACGCACGGAGGTATATCTATGTACATATATACACAGTATATATATAACTCATAAAAAGCGTTCGGTGACGATGACGCGAGTTCCATGACTTTTATTCACCCAAAAAGTGCTCAACGCGCCTAAAGAAGTTTTCACTTAAAAAAAAAAAAAAAAAAAAAAAAAATCGAAAGAATTTCTTTACCTATTATTTTAAACAGTAAGTTTTGAAATATCTGTAAGTTTTTAATTCATTTTGTAGATGCTATTTATTAAACAAGAGTCGAAGAATTTTTTTTTTTTTTGTCTTCAGTAAATTAGAGTTTTTGTTTGCATATGCATGAAATACAGTCTTAAAGAGTTACAAGAGATTAGAAGGCTTATAAAAAGGCATAGTTTCTCTATATTTTTAGATAATAAATAAATTTTTATTCCAAAATTTGTAAATATAAAAGAGTAGCGTTTAAGAAAATATTTCTACAAATTTTTTTGAAGTGTTTGTGAAATACAGCTGGTGGCTTCCAGTTTTTGGAAACCCTAAAAAAAAACGTTGTAAACAATTTATCAAAAACGATATCCCCGATATTATTGAAATTTTGCAAACTTATTCGTAATAGAAGTGATTAATACTTGAAGGGAGTATTTTTTCTGTTTTTTTTTTTTTTTTTTTTTTCCGATTACAGCTAATTTTTGCGAGGATATACGTGGGGAAAATGTACCGAAAGTTGTACTATTTTTAAATGCATTTATGCCCCAAAATGCAAATTTCTTTTTCTTAAAAAAAATCCTTCGTTCAATCGCTAGTCAATTCTATATTGAAGAATTGTGCAAAATTTAAATAAGATCAGTGCATTAGTTTATTAGGAATCGTGTTCACAGTTTTTCTAATGTTTTTCCGGACACCAAGATCCACTGGCTGAAATTTGTAAACTTTTTTAACGGAAATTTTATAAAATATTGTGAAAATTCTGCGGTTTTAAATGCTCAGAATTTTAAATAAAAAATTGATTATTATGTTTAAAAAGAGAGCGAAAATATATGTTTTATTTTTAGCTTTCGAAACCCCTGTAAACCCTTAACAATAGTTAAAATTGTTAGAATTCTGCTCTTAACTTAATATAATAATAATAATAATAATAATAATAATAATAATAATAAAAGGGTGTAGAAGCACCTAGAGCTTGAAATTATCAGTTACCAACAAATAAGTAAATAAATGAATGAATATATATATATATATATATATATAGAGAGAGAGAGAGAGCAGATACAGATACATCGATTTTTTTAAACCCTTTAGTTTCTTTAAAAACGTTCTTCTCAGAATATATTTCAGTATAAAAAATTATTAATCAAATATACATTTCAAATTTTAGTTTCAGATGTCAGCACTATTCAATTCATAATCTCTAAATCCTATAATAAGGATTCTTTTTATTATTCTTTTTATTATTATGACTTCACTTTATTTACTCCATGATTTCTTGCCATTACCGCACTGAAATTAACTGTACTTTTAAGGGCTATCTGGTTCTTGAATTCTACACGTGACACACTTTTTGTAAGTAACATTTAGTTGCATATTTATTGACTCTTTATAAGTGATTTTTTAATGAAAATTTTACTACATTTATTGGTAATCTTGGTTTCATAATTCTGATATGTTTATCTCTTTTTGTGGTGAGTTCATTTTGAAATAAGATTTATTTTGAAATTAGTTTTATTTATTTATTTGTTTTTGCTTGTTTTGGCTCCAAAGAATGTTTCGGCCAGGATCTAAGATATTTTTAGTCATTGCTATCTTTGATACAGAAAACATTCTTTTTGCATATTTGTGTTCTACCCGGCCCTTGATAACGTTACAATGCTAATATGTAGTTATCTATTCCCAATTTATTCCATTTTTGTTTGATTCGGTGGTCTTTGTTTTTGATCATATTAATTGTTTGAATACTCATAATATTTAATAATCCTTAAATTTCAACTGTTTGATTATCAATATATATATATATATATATATATACATTCATATAAGTAATAAAGTAAATAAATAAATGTATATTATTAATTCAGTCCTAAAATACTTGTATGAAATATCTTGAAACTTACAGGTTTGAAAAATTTAATTTGAAATTTGCAGTATAATTTTTCACTTTTTAAATTATTACGTCATCAATGAAGCCTTCTGACCATTTAGACTAAAACCATTTAGAATTTTTAAAAACATTCTTGTCAGAATATATTCAAATATAAAAATATATTTATCATATATATATATATATATTCCCATAAGTAATAATGTAAGTATTCTTGTTTTTCATTCAATCATATAATACTTGTATGAAATATCTTAAAACTTACAATAACAGGTTTGAAAAATTTAGTTTGAAATTTGCTATATAATTTTTCGCTTTTTAAATTATTGTGTCATCAACGAAGTTTCAAACATTCCTTTGCGCAGAAGAATATATTCTTTAATTACACTTCACATATCTTCTGGGAAATCTCTTACCATTTAAAACCTATTTAAATAAGGAAATATCTTGAAAAAACTTTCCATACCATTTTTCATCTTTACATTTATAAATTCCTCCGGCATTAAATGCTAGAAGATGTGTCACACGAAACAAACAGATGATTTGAATTGTGCACTGTATTTAAAAATAGGTGACACGTATATATATAAAAATATACATTTCTTTTTTGTAGTTTTATGCAAAAGAGAACATAAAATATTTTTTTTTAAGAACATCAAAGTTTTTCAAACTTTGTTATATTTTGATTATATGTTAAGTGTGTGTGTAATAAATGAGAAAATCTTAAATCTTATTTATCAAAAAAGTAATTGTTCAGTAGGTTAAATTGGGTATAAAATTAAAGAGGTATTCTGGTCTACAGGTGTAAATTTCGGGAGTTTGGTCGATCTTGATTAAAAAAAATATATATATATATATTATATATTTTTCTCAAGATAATTATTTATATTTTAAACATGTACAAAATAATTTTCGAAAAAATAAATAAATAAATAAATAATTATAGTTTAGTAAATCAGAAGTAAGAAAAAGGGGGGTGTTCTTGTTGACACAATTACAACATTTCTGGTCATCTGAAGGAAAATTTTAAAAAAGAATTCTTAATTGATAAGAATGTAGTTATAGTCTCTGCCTGATATTTAAATAAATAATAATAATAAATCGCAAATAGCGACTGTCAGGAAAAGTGCATTTGTAACATTATTTGTTACTATTATTTTTTATTATTTTTTATTATTCTTTTTTGTTTATAATTTTTATAAAAAATAAATAAATAAATAAATAAAAAGTAAAAAAATAAGAGGGGAGATAGAAGGTTCTGTATTCAATTTCTGTTGCTAATATAATACAAAATTTGAAATTAATCTGTTAATTAACACTTGATATATCATGAAAAATGTAGTTTTGAAAAAAAAAAAAAAAAAAAAAAAAGAAAAGAAAAAAGAAACGCGATTAAATTTTTGAGCAAAATTTTCAGGTAGCCGCAGCAGTCCAGGTCATAGAATGGTACTTTATCCTTATATTTTGTTAATCTGCGATTCCTGATTCAAGTTAGAGTTCCCTAATATTTTTTTTTTTTTTTTTTTTTTTTTTTTAAAGTGTATGGGTTTATTTATTGTCAGGTAATCGTATATTGTCTACGTCTATTCTCCGAATTTCTCCTGAGGGACGGGCTTAGTTGCTTCATCACTAAAATACCTATAACTCCATAAATTATTAGAATTTTAAAATTTACCTTAAAAGCATACATTCTTAAAAGTTTAATTTAACAATATATATATAAGAACGTTAGAAAATTCTAGTCCAGAATACCTTTTCAAACATTTATAACACTATAAAGGAAATTTATACAGTGTAAGTAAATACTTTTAACAACTAGATTATAAATTTACCTTTTATTGTAGTCACAAATTATTGTTTTTAAAATTATGCTGAAATCATACATATAAATATATAATAGTTCATCTTCTTATAAATGTTTAAATTAATCAACATATTTTTTGCTACATAAGCTATTTTACATAAAATTCCATTTTGCGTATTTCTTTTCATTTAACTTAAATAAATAAATAAATAAATATATTTAATGATACGTTCATTTTAAAGTATTCCCTTTCATTTCTATTTAATACTCGCGTAAAAGTCGAGAAAATTTTGACTATTTTTCGCTTCGGAAGTGTGTGTGTGTGTGGGGGGGGGGTCGACTTATACGCGAGTCACTTTGAAAAAAAAAAAAAAAAATCCAAGTATTACAACATTTTTTTTTTTTTTTTTTTTTTTTTTTTTTGCGTTCGAATAATAGTAATAAATGGAATTCACTGAATATAATAATAATTTGGCATTCCAAAATTATTATTATTTTTTTTTTTTACTTACTTTGGTTCAGCGATGTCTAGAGGGTGAAATTTAAAACCCGCTATGTAGCGTCTCGCCGGCAAAATATGACTAAAATAAATATTAAATTTGCTTAAATTTTTGCGTTTTAAATTTGTTTTGCAGTATACGCTGCTGCGTTTATTTTAAAAATAAAAAATATCACATATATAAGAATACAAAAAAAAAAAAAAAAAAAAAAAAATTAAAATATTCAATCGAAACTATCGAAATCGGAGTCATCCGAATTGCAAAACGGTTCTTTAAATTCGGCCTCTGTCATTTTTTCATCGGCCTGGTAGATATCCGCTTTCCTGGTAGATATCCGATTCTGCTTCATCACAGTCTGAATCATCAGATGAGTCATCATCAGAAATTATATCTTCTGTGCCGTCCATCGCATTACTTATGCAGCATTTTTTGAAAGCTTTTATAATTATATCTTTGGAAAGAGAGTATCACGATTCTTAAATCCATTCTACGATGGTAACGATTTCTACTTTTTTTAAATTTCCAGCCGTAGTGGTTTGAACATCGTCAGATGCCAGCCATTGCATCCATTTTCGCCGTAATCATTCCTTAAATTGCTTGTTGAGAGACACATCAAGCGGTTGGAGGATCGACGTAAGTCCACCGGGAATTACTGATTTCTCCGAATTCAAAGAGCTCAACTTGGATTTGACTGGATCCGTTTTGTGAGCCCCGAAGGAGTCCCAGACAAGCAGACTTTTCTTCGTGAAAACTGCTTCTGGCCGCCGATTCCACACCTTTTCCAGCCACTCTAGGACTCCATTTTCATCCATCCAGCCTTACGGATGCGCTCTTACAATTACACCAGGTGCAAATTTTGTACCTTTCGGGAGATTTTTTCTTTTAAAAATAACGTATGGGGGCAGCTTTACTCCGTTCGCCAAACAAGACAACACCACAGTAAACCGATTTTTTTCGTGCCCCGTTGTTCGCACCAGGATAGTATTTTCACCTTCTGTGTTCACTGTCCTGTTGAATGGCATGTCAAAATTCACGGGGTTTCGTCCATATTCCCAATGTGGGACAAATCAAAATTATATTCTTTTCGTATGTTGATAATGTACTTCTGCCACTTCAGAATTTGGTCTTCCAACTGGGATGGAAGTTTCTGAGATATTTTAGTTTTTTGCTCCAGACACATGTTGTACTGATTCATGAACCTTGTACACCAACCGGCTGAAGTAACAAACGTGGATGGCTGTTGTACAAAGTTGGAATCTTTCGCCAGGTGAAGGGCGCGAAGTCCGATACACGTTCGAGTGACAATAAAACTATTTTGCCGTTTCTCCATCACCCAGGAATATATGGCTTCTTCCAATTTCGCATAGATGACACTTCCACCTCTCCTAGCTTTCTTCTTCTGCGGCATTTTTTCAAGAACCACTTTATTCCGTCTCCATTCACGGACTTGCCGCTCATTTACGCCAAAATTTCGAGCTGCAGCACAGTTATTAGTTTGCTCGGCTTCATTCACGACTTTTAACTTGAATGAAGCAGTATAGATACACCTCTTTGACTTTTCCTTTTTATCCATCGCTCCAAACTCCAAACAACAAAATAGCAGCACGCTGTAAAAATTCGAGATCGCAAATGGTCTGTTCAACTTATTTCCACGTGTCTCTGTAACGATTGGGCAGAAAGAAAACTCCGGAATGAGGCAAACGAAAAAAAAAATGATTGGTTAGACTTTGACGTCACAAAAGTAAAGGGAGTGGCCTCCGTGCGTCACCAGGGAAATCAACTGATGCACCGGCCGCTCAGAGCGCTTAGTGTGTGGCGAAATCACGCAAAAGTTGACAATATTATGAAGAGCGCGTGGATATAACGTGTTTACTTTATATTGCTGACAAGAGAGAATTTTTTCCGTTTCGATCAGAATTTGGAGTAAAAAAGTACAGGGTCGACTTATACGCGAGTTTTTGATTTTTTGCAGAATCTGCAATCTAAAGTTAGGGGGTCGACTTATGTGCGATTCGACTTATACGCGAGTATATACGGTATTTCAGTAGTTATTAAAAGTAAACAATTTATATTTTTCTGCAAATATTTTTAATTACTTTTATTACAATATTTTTTCTATTAAATTAACAGAACATAATACGTTTTTAATAACAGATAGCACTGATATATTAGCTACTAAGAGATCTACCCAGCTTTACTCAGGTTCACAGAATTTTGAAAATAATGAAAGAACTGAATAAAGGTGTAAAAGGGAAAGAGAAATGCATGAAACATTTCCTGATGTCTTTATTAGAAAATATTACGGAATAACTGAGTCATTGGTCCACAAATAATTTCTGGCGATTTTTTTTTTTTTCTTTTTTTTTTTTTTTTTTTAAGGATTGAGGAGTATTAGTCTAAATCGGGGATTTTTACGGTGTCATTTTTCGATAGTTGGACATTTATCGAAATCTGAAATTTATCGAAATGTAATTGAACTAGCAGGCTACGCCCGCTTCGCTGGTCACTATTTTAAAATGAATCACTGTAGTTGAAAAAAAAAGCGAGAGAGTGAGAGAGAGAGAAATTCTCATTAGAAAAAATGTCGCCCATGGCCCTCAATGTCTTCGGCAGCGCAGGCCATACTGCACGCTGCGCGCAGTATGTGCGCATTTCTATTCGTCACTCTTAATGAATGACTATGTTATCGTAAGGGAAAAACATAAAAAAAGAAAAAAAAAAAGCTTCTCCCATCGGTGGAATAATCGTTCCGGGCCCCCACGCGTATACAGACGCGCATGGCGTGCATAGTCCTTCACCTACCGTTCCCGCCCCTCGAAATTATTTTTGACTTTAAAAATCCTGCCAATCGATTTCTGGGACTTTTAAAACTAATAATACTAATTTCTAACATTCTATATGAATATCTTTCTTTTTACCCCTGCGCCCGTCCCCCTTTTTTATGTATTTGTGAGATCTATTGAAATTTTAGAGCAAAAATTTCACATATATCTTTTTTTCTGTTTGCGATATAAAGGATTATTTCAAACCACGTTTTACCCCCTCTCCCCCCCCCCTCTTGGGGGCTAAATTTCTAAAATTCCAGATTTGTTTTTTAGGTATTTATATTAGCTATACATTCGAGTAAAAATTTCACGAATATCTGTTTGTTTGTTTGAGATATATAGGAGTATGTGAAACCACGTTTTGCGCATGTGAAATCACGTGTAGCCCGCTTTCCCCCCTTAGGGACCGAATTTCTAAAATTCCAGAAATTGGTTTTTAGATATTTGTGTTAGCTATATTTTAAAGCAAAAATTTTACGGATATCTGTTTTTTTCTTTGAGATATGGAGGTTTTTGTGAAATCACATTTTGCTCCCTACTTCCCCTTGGGGGGCGAATTTCGCAAAATCGCTTCTTAGAGTGTACTTACTCTGTATGTTCAATAATCCGACCCAATTTCGAGTCAGTGGCTCGAATAGATTTTGCTGTGCGTTGATGAGTCAGTGAGTGAGTGAGTGGAAGTACTCTTTTAAATGTATAGATAATTTGAAAGCAATATTATAATTTAATAAATAAATAAATAAATAAATAAATAAATAAAACTAATAGTCCTCCGTCTTAAACTAAATTCTGCTTCTGCCAGAATTCCATCATTTTTTTTTTTTTCTTTTTTTTGAAAGAAAAAGAAAAGAAAAGAAAATTAATAATAATCAGTATCGAAACAAACACTATCAAAAAAGTATTTTTTTTTTTTTTTTTTTAATAAATTTGAATTAGGAAATAAAATTGCGCGTGCAAACAGAAATAAAAAGAAGTAAAAAAAAAAATTATTTAATTATTTAATTTTTTTATAAAACATGATCGTGTGCTATCTTAAAAAGTAAATGTAAAATTTAAAGTTTATGCGGTGCTTGTGGCATCTGTAAAAATTGTTTTCAAAAATAGAATAGAATAAAGAAAGCAACGATGTTAGTTACATAAAAGTAATATCTAAGGCATGAATAATTTCTTATGTTAAAACTATAGGGATTGTTATGCGAGCACAAGCGAAGCTACTTTTTTTTTCTGAAAGAAAAAGAAAAGAAAATTAATAATAATCAGTATCGAAACAAACACCATCGAAAATGTTTTTTATTTAATTTATTTACTTTTTTTTTTGTTTTTTGTCTCTTACAAGGAAGGCATCCTTAAAGCGCATACTCAGAATATTGCGAAAAAAATTACAGAGATACTACTTACATAGTTAATACAAGATCAGTCAAATTTATCGGCGGAATCTCATTAAAAAGTCTAGAAAAAAACAAAATACATTCGAATATTTGGCGCAAAAAGAGAAAAAGGCATGCGATTTGGCGAGCAACGTCCTTTCCTCCCAATTGCAAGAGATTTTTAATGCTTTTAACACCTTGACTGCCATGGCTATCATATGTGATAGCCAGTGATGTTTCTGTCTGGAAACAGACTATCAGATATGATAGCCATGGTGTTTCAACACTTCAGGCCTTTGCTATTGAAATCGATACCAGTCTCATGAAAATCGTATTGGAGTTTGATTGTTGGGCTCTCTACGATGTGTTAGGAACACGTACTTTGGACAAACTGATATATGTGCCGATCGTATGAGATAAGTTTAGCGGAAAATGAAATATTTGTAACATGAAAAAAAAAATTATATATATATAGAGAGAGAGTATGTGATAAATACATATATTTACAGCTTGTGAAAATAAAAAATATAAATTTTGTAGGTTATTTAGTTTATTTATTTATTTAATTATTATTATTCTTTATTTATTTTTTTATTTTTTTGACAACCACGGCAAAATGTCTCTTTCTGAAACAGCTGCCATGTTTTTCATTCCATTACCATAATAAGTTGCCAAAGAATTCAGAATGATATTGTTGTTCTTCCAAACGGCGCCTAAAAGACCGCACTAAAAATATTGACCAATGTTACAAATAAATATATTAATTAATTAATGCCAAAAGCACAGCTTTATTGCGCTTATTTGAAATGGATATTGCAACTAAAGACCTTGGCGAAAAACGTTCGATATACTTCTATGCCAAATTTCAAATTTTCCAAAGTGTCCCTATACTAAAGCTACTACATAAGAAAGAAAAATAATAATAAAATCCAAATTATAACTATTTGAAATTAAGGTGAGAATATAAAAGAAGCCACGAGTTACACTTAAAGTATCAATAAACTCGAAAAATTTTGTTTACTGTAGAAAAGAAAAGTATTTGAATAAAAATTTCAAGCTAATGTCAAATATTTCTATGAAAATATTTACTGTCGCGTGAATAACCGATAAGAAAAAAAAAAGTACAATTTTTTTCAGTGCATAACTCAGTATTCCCCCCACCCCCTCCTAATTTTTGTCATTTTTTGCGAGAAATAAAAAATATTTTATTTTATTTCTGAAAAAAGAAAAACAAATGTGTATTTTATTTCTTTATTTTGGCATCAATTATTTCTTTCTTTTTAACCATTTTTGAGTTAAAGATGGGTTTTTATTTATTACCATTTGATTCAATTATCCGACTGAACTGAAAATCACAGCGTTTGCTAGATTTTTCCTCATTAATCAGAGTGCCACTTTTCATAGCTTTCGGTTGAACGGTGTTGCTTTGTATAGCGAACTAAAAATTCAGACAAACAAACAATTAGCTTTATACATATATATAAGATGACATAATAAGAATTATTTTAGTTTAATATTTAATATATTTAACAAACAAATAAAATATTTTCATTCAATATTGAAAATTTCAAGTCACATTTATTTTAAATTGAGAGTTTTCTTTTCGTTCACTGAATATATATAATATATATATATATATATATATATATATATATATATATATATATATATATATATATGAGGCGTAGTAAGAAGTTTTAAAGCGTGTTTCAAAGAAATGGATAGGTAATTTAGAGCTGATAATGATTTTTTTTTATTCCTAAAAATATCTCCATAATTTTCTAATACCTTAATACCTTACGCTATCGGTCAGGCAGTTCACGGATGCTAGCAGTATGAAAATATTCCTCTTTTGACACGATGAAATTATCAACCCATTTCCTTACTCCGTCACCTGTCCGGAACTGTACAGAAGACAAGACATTATACTTTGCCCGAAACAAATGGTAGTCCGAAGGGGCTATGTCGGACATATTCGCCGAGTGTTCCAAAGCTTCCCAGCCAAGCGTTACTAACGTGTCCTCTATCGGTTTTGCAACATGAGGTTTTGTATTGTCATGGAGCAATTTGGCGGTCCCCAAACCTCTGCCAGTAAATGGACGTTTTTTTACCGATTTCTTGCTTCAGTCGCTGCAATTGCTGTTTATAGCGTTCAACAGTTACACTTAAACCGGGCTCCAGCAGTTCGTAATTCAGTAATCCCTTCATACCCAACCAGGTGCACAGGATAACTTTTTTTTTACAGTGAATGTTTCTTTTCGGTGTTAATGTTGTTGCCAAATATTTTTTTTTTTTTGTTTCAGATTGTCATATTATATCCATTTTTCATCTCCTGTCATGGTTTTTCACAAGCAAGCTTTCCTGTGTTGCCTGATTAGCAGATTAAAGCACTTCAAGACACGGTTATCTTTGTTTTTCTGGCTCAATTCATGTGGGGATCATTTTCTTGTGTTCTGAATTTTATCCATTGCATTCAAACGATTAGAAATCGTTTTTTGTGATACGCCTAATTGTGCAGCAAGTTCGTTTTTTTTTTAGATGAATCTGTATCCACAAATGTTTGCAAAGCCTTTGATTGCCTTCAGTGGAGCGCCGCTACGTTCTTGATCGCTAACATCAAAATTGCCATGTTTAAAGCGTCAAATCTAATACTCACATGTGCTTTTTGATAGGATATTCTCCCTAAAAAACAGAACAAATTGACTGACATGCTTTTGCAGCACATTTTTGCTTATGAAACTCGTAAAGAATGCAGTGACGAATAAATGTCTTATCTTATGAAATCTTTGACTTTCAAAATTTCAACTTAACTTCCGCTTTCCCTATCTTCTGCATCGGTTTCATATCTCTTAACTGGTTTCTGTCACATGACACAAACACGGTGTACTGATTGGTATGCTACTTCGAAGTAGACATCATACAAAACTCGCTTAATAACTGCTTACTACACCTAATATATTACCTTAGATGCGAAATTGTAAAGATTTTTAAAAGTACTTTTTCTGAGTAAAAAACTTCTCCTTTAGTCATTAAAAGAAAAAAAAAAACTATTACTAAAAATTTATTGCAATTTTCCAATTTTTTATAAAAAAAAAATTTTCGTAGAAAAGAAAAAAACAAACGCATAATTTTACAATTATGTAATACGGAAAATATCTGGCAGCAAAATTTACACGAAGATATACGTAAGCTAAAGATAAAACACGATGATTGAAATTTTTTGTAACAGAACTATTCAGAAAATTAACTATTCAGTACACACATTTTTTTTTTTCCTTAGGGCACACTTAAAAAAAAAAAAAAAAAAAAAAAGATTTAAACAAAATCCTTCTATTATCCAAGACCTAACCATGGTCTAGCTCACTTTAGATGACGGTGTTACATTGAAGCCATGGAACCATATTGTATGTTGTTTTTTACCACTTCCCAATCATTCTTGAAGAAGTCTACTACTTGTCTACTAATTACTCCTACTGTACAATAAATGGCCATTTTATATAATTCTATTTAAGCTTAATAATATGTTAAATTTGTATAATTAGTAATAATAATAATAATAAACAGGAATTCTATTTGAAAAGAAGTCCTCTATGACAAGCAGAAATTTTAAAATAGTTCACAAATTAACGCTACAAAAACTAACCTGCTTTCAAAATAATTAAATAAATTAATAATTTCTTGCATATAAAACTGCAGAAACTATTTAAAAACTCTCATTTTAAAAACAATATATACTTTGTATGTATAGCAAAATGATACTATCTGGTAACAGTTTTTCGCGAAATAAGGATAGAAATCTAAAGAAATGAAACTGAGACAATGACAAAATCGAAAATCCTTTTGTATGAAATATACCAAACTGGCTATTGTTTATAAATTATCTTTAAACCCTTTCAGGGGCGCCATTGGCGTAGTACAAACTAATTTCCAAATGCAAAAACTGGCCCCGGAATTTTTTTTATAGAATTTTTCTTTTATAACTAGAGGAATAACTTCATTTGTTTATTTTCTTCTACTATTGTTGGTGAATTCTGGAATTTTAAATGAAAAAAAATTGCTTGCCCCTCATTGGATTAAATGTCTCCGCTTTTATACATCGAAGCTATATTTAGAGTTTTTTCGCCTGTGCAAGTGCATGGTTTAGAGGCACTCTCTATATAGCATCCAACAAAAATTTGAGAACATGTTAACATTCCATCAACCCACATACCTCCTTTTTATTTCTTTGATGTCTAGATATTTCCTTGTTCGTCACTTGCATCGTCTAAATATTCCGGGAAATAAATGAGATGGTAGTTGAGAAATAATAATTTTAATCCCATTTCTGTCAAAACTGTACGTGATGGAAATATTTGATTAACATCTAAAAATACACCACAAAACAAATCAGCTTAAAGAAAAAAAAGAAAAAAAATCATTGCAGATCTGTAATTATAGCACAATATCGGCCATCGCTGTAGATCTTGATGTTTAAAGGGTGATTAAGGTATTTGCAGCATTATTTGCTGACATTTTTTCCGTTTTAATATTGAAATAAGTGATTCATTTAAATAATGCAGAATGTATTTTGTTATATGCGTTTTCCGTGATTTTTTAATTAAATATTAAATAACCTCTGAAGTGTTTTAAACTAGATTATAAGTGCAAAAACTACAAAATAATAATAATAATAATAATTTCTTTTCCTGCGATGATTACTTATACATACCTATATATATATATATTAATGCATATTTATATTGAAAAATACATCGATATTTCTGAATAAGCAATATAATTGATAATCTCATTGCAAAAGAAATGGACATTGCGGGTGAATTTAAATTTTTCAAAAAGTTGTTGCATGAGCAGAAAATTATAACTGCTTTATAAAAATGTGTAAGCGTATTCCTGTAAAAATTATGGTGGGATTGTTTCATTAAACGTACCCTACAAGATATTCCATTATCAAAAGAGATTTTTGAATTATATTATAATATATTTTTATCTATATTTCCGACTGCGAAACATTTTTATTTCCGTTTCTGTTTTACAGAAAACTCTGAAATATATTTCAAGATTGATATAGTCGATTAAAATCATCAGTGAGTAAGCGGAACAGCATGCACTAAAGAACATTTTTATGTCGCTTACTAGACAAATTCTTTATTCAATATTTAATAAATTTCATATTTGCACCGTTTATTATATAACGGAATGCAAATACACTCAAATGTATGTTCCATAATGAAACAGAATTGTTTCTTAATTGTTCTTATTGTTTATATGCATATATATATATAATAAGTTCTTAATCAAGAACATAATATAAAAGAAATAAATTTAATTAAATTATTGAATGTATATTTATACTCTTAAAAATCTCCTAAAATACTATTAATTTCCATTATAATAAGAAATAGTATAAATAAATAAATAAAAATAACAAATATTAAAATGTAAAACAACCTATCTGAATTAAATTTCAAAAAAATGCTGAATTAAACTTTTTTTTTTTTTTTTTTTTTTTTTTTAATGTTACATGTTAAATTTGCTTTATTCTTATGGTTATTCTTCTGGTTATTCTTTTCTTTTCTTTTCTTTTTTTTTTTTTTAATAATCTGAAATATACATTTTTATATTTTCATAAATAAAATACTTTTCGATAGTCTTACAAGTTAGAGAGAAAATTAAATCAACTATAATTTTTTATCATATGACATTAATGGACTCTGATATATTTGCATTTATCTTATTAAATTAATTTAATACGATACATTTTTCGCTATTTCTTTTCTGAATAATAACATAAAAAATAGTTATCATTGAAACATAGTCTCAGATTTGCAAAATGTTTACAATTTAGAAAAACAATATCCTTGATTTTAACGTAAAAATAATATTTTTAATGTTTCCTTTTTTGTCTGTCAAAAAATTAGAATTATTCTTTATGAATTCTGAGAAAGGTTTAGTGTTCATTTAATTTTTTGACAGACTGTATTGTAAGACATTTGTAACATAAATGAATTATATCATATTTTACAAAAGTTACATTGTACTCTTACTGGTTAAATATAAAATTTAAAGCTTCGAAGATAATCCAGCATATTTAGAAAAGACCTTTTTTAATAAATTAGTGAAAGAATAAATATATTTTAAGGGGAAATATATTTTGAAATAAATGAATATTCGCTGAACATTAATAAATAAATTATAATGGCCAAGATAAGTTACATAAATATTGGATTTATTAAGAAAGATAAAATTCGATTTATCCAGTTCTGAATGCTGTAATTTTATTTTATGCTATGTTAAGAAAGCAGAAATGTATTATCAAATGCTTTTTTTTTTATTATTATTATATCTTGAAAAACAATTTACAATATTTTTGATTTTGTACTAAATTTGTTTATTAAAAACTAAACATACATTTTTCTTTTATCCTTTCTTCTTGAATATTTTGTATTGTCAAATAGAACACAACATTATTTAAATTTAATGTCAAGGAAATTTCTAATTTAATGTAAAAAAAAAAAAAAAGATTTTTTTTTTTTTTTTTTTTTTTTTTTTTTTTTTTACTTAAAGTAATAAATTATCATGATTCATTTTCCTACATTAAAGAAAATGATTTAAACTAACGCCCATGAAGAATTCTAAATAGTTTTTCAATAACCTGACATTAAATTAATTAACTTCCTTCGTTTTGTAAACTACTCATCTAAAGCAACTTTTAATGAATTTTCTCAAAGCACATTTTTTTTTTCTCTTTCACGAAAATAAAATAATCTTGTAAGACTTTATGTATGCACTTGAAATGAAAAAAGAAGTAATTAAATCATAAATATTTTTAAATAACGGGCTGCATTTCATATGTAAATTTCTCAATTATTTTGCTACAAATGTTAATGTATTAAACGATAACTGTCCGAGTGACAGCGAAGACTAATACACAGCATTTTTACCTGGGTTTATGGTGCCTAAATAAATAAATATATATCTGGAGACGATTAATTAAAATTATAATTTCAATTTTTCATTAAAGATATCTAAGATAACATGTATTAATTTATTCGCAAATGATACATTTCTTTGTCACCAATAGCAACATAGCTATTTATTTTAAATTATTTTATTTTATACCATTGATAACATTTTAATTTCCCTGTGGAGTATGACATCATTAACTGAAGAATCAACGTTATAAGAGAAACTCTTTGCATGTTGGCAAATGGACTACCTTTGTTAACGCGAGTTTTTTAATTAATAACTTCGTTAATCAAAGAGATAGAAATTTCTAATAAAGAAAATTGTCTACCTTGGGGTATTCGGCAAACATTTATACCTACCTTGACGCAGAGTACACTTGACGAGGATATGTAATCACAGACAAAAAAAAAAAAAAAAAAGAAAAGAAAAGAAAAGACATCAGCGGCATTAACTATAACTAATTATTATTTTTTTCTTTTTTTTTTTTTTTTCTTCTTTTTTTTATGTATATATATATACATAGAGAGAGAGAGAGACATAAAATAATGTGCATGCTACAATTAATTAGATGTTATTCTTTTGTTTCATCTTTATATGCATTAAAAGTGTTAGTATTTCGCTTTAGAAAATATAGCTTTTTAGAAATATCCTTTGCTGTAAAATTCATGATTTTATGATAACAAATAAGCTAATATAAACATTTTACTGCAACATAAAATAAATAAAAAAATAAAAAAATACGGGAATATATATTTCTAAGTATTTCTTCGAATCATTTTAATTATTTGTGCTGCAAAGTTGTTTTCAGATTTTACTGATTACACATTTACAACATTTAAATTAATAATTTCATTTTTTTTAAAGGAGTTATAACATTTTCTTTATTAATTTTCACTCTGCAATTCTATTCAATTATTAATGGCCATATCCTTTAAATTTAATATAAGCACTATTTTATTAAGGTTTTGCTTGGACTATAACTATTATAATATGTTCCAATATATTTTGAATTGCTAAACAGGAATTGAAAAGGCGAAATATTCTATGCAATTTCTTGAAAATAAAAGATAACTTATACTTGTATTAAATCAATATGTTTAGATAAATTGTTAAACTTTCTTCCGACAAGACTTAAATGTGTGAAGTCGTTGTTTCATGTTATCCCGAATTTAATAAATGAAAAGTTATGTAAAAATGCATTTTTTAATAGTAGTAGCTTTTTATTGTGGAACCCTAAAAATCATAAAATAAAAATTTATTCTTGCAAAGATATGCTATAAAGTTTTTTTTTTTTTTTTAAATAATAATAATAATAATAATAATAATAATAATAATAATAATAAATAAATAAAATAAAAACTGACTAAATAAATAAACAGTAATTTAAATATTTTTCTTTTTACATTAATTAAATTTAGAAAACCAAGTTTGAATAATTTTTACCTAATTTTTATTCATTTTTATTTTATTTATTTATTTATTTATTTATTTATTTATTTTCAAAAACTGCTCACTAAATTAAAATGCGATATATTCTAAAAGTAATATTCAAAAAACAGAATTCAAAAATCTTCATTTTTGAATGACATATTCTTATGAAACGAAGAAACGAAAATCCCAATCGATAACATGGGAAGAAATAATCTGGTGTGTCACTCACACGACTTTCTCTTACCCTGAAATTTAATACTATAAGTACGGGTTGGAGATTAAGGGTTAAGATAACGAGTATTGTTATGTAAACCTATCTTTAAACAATTCAACTTCGGCTTCGGAACAGCTTTATTTCACAAACAGTTCTATGTGAGTTGGGCTACAGCCCCCATCAACCCGCCGTTTCATTATTGTACCGACATTTATAGAGAATTCAAATCTGTTATTAAGTTCAAAAGTTCATTTGAAATTATTCAGATAACTTTAACACGCATAATTCTTTGAAACTTATTAATCTTGAACAAACATTTCTAGTAATAAACATATTCACTTCAAAATACATCATTTGGATCGCCTGAAATTATTTATTTTTAATTTACTCTAACAGACACAGGCAAAGATCGAACTATAAAACTACTTCGGTATTCGGGAAGCCTCAAAACGTGTACATTATTTACCATATCGCTTTGAAGAATTAATTTCAATTCCTGAGCAGTTTTCCTGGACATGATAAAATATTATATGATATAGTATATTATAGTAAATCACTTCCACTAACAAATAAAAAAGAATGATATTGCTTAAATATTGGCAGCCCTGTATATCTTCTGAAAGTTATGTACACCTCACATGGTGCACATAAATATAATCCTATATTAATAACACACGGCACAGCTATCAGTTTTCAAGTATTGTCGCATTATAATCTATTTCTTTTGTGTAGCCCTGTAAACGAACAAAAAATGATTTATATACCATATTCTGCAAGAAACATGTTTTTTCGCGTATGAAAAATGTATATTCGTTTCATTGTTTTAGTGCAATCTATAGATGTCGAGCTCTACTTACCCGCAATTTCCTCCATAGATCCAATTTATTTGAATTCTCTTGGGTGTCCCTGCACACTAACCATTTGCTTGATCTCAACGAAAAGTTTAGTGTAGCATCCCTTTATGATACATATTTAGAGTGCCATGTTGGAACTTTCTGCTATAATTTGTTTTTGAGATATGCTGATAAGAGACATACACGCATACACACATATAGACACACAGACACACTCACAGACCAACCGCTAAAAATATGATTTTCGGAATCAGGGCATCTCAAAACGTGTAAATACAACTAAAACTCACTTTCGAAAATTTGACCTAAAAACAATACTTTCTCTACCTTATGGCTAAGAGAAAGTAAATAATCTGCTGTGTCACTCACACGACTTCCTCTTACCCTGAAATATAATACTATAAATACATTTTGAATATTAAGAGGTAACATAATGAGTATTGTTATGTAAACCTCTTTAAAACAATTCAAATTAGGCTTCGGAAGAGTTTTATATGATAATTAGTTATGTGTGAGGGGGGGGGGGGCTACCGCTCCCCTTAATCCCCCGTTTCATCAATACTCCTGTATTTATATAGAATTTAAATATGTTATTAAAATTAAAAGTTCACTTAAAATTATTTAGTCAACTTTCACACGCAACATTCTTTGAAATTTATCAGTCTCTATCAAAACTTTTCCAGCAACAAACTTATATTAATTTGAAAATACAACTTTTGGATCTCTTGAAATTATTCTTTTTTAAGTTACTCAAAGAGACACAGACAAAGATCAAACTTTAAAAATCTTGACTTCGGTTATCAGGAATCCTCAAAACGTGTAAATATATAATAAGCAAGCGATGAATATTTAGCCTAAAAACATATTTTATTTATCATTTGTCTTTCCATTCCTGAGCAGCTTTCCTGGACATAGTGAAATTATTGTAAAGCACTTCCACTAGCAATAAAAAAGAACGTTATCGCTTAAATGTTTGCAACTCTGTATATCTTTTGAAGAATATGTACAAACCACATAGTGCACATAAATATAGTCCTATAGTAATAATATAAGGCACAACCTGAAATGTACTTCCATCAATTTTCAGCTATTGTTGCACTATAATCTAGTTCTTTTGTGTGGCCCTGTAACTGAACAGTGAATGATTTCTCTGCCATATTCTACACGAGACTTTCTTTTACGCATATAAAAAATATATACTCACTTAATTTGGTTTATTGTAGTCTATAGATGTTAAACTCTACTTACCTGTAATTTCCCCCATAGCCGTAATGTATTTGAACACTCTTGAGTGTCCCTGTACACGAACCCTTTGCTTCATCTCAACGAGAAGCTTAGTGTAGCGTCCCTATATGATACACATGTAGAATACCAAGTTTGGACTTTCTGGTCCTATTTGTTCTTTTGATATGCTGATAACACATACACACACAGAGACCAACCGCTAAAAACAAGATTTTCGTATTCAGGGACCTCAGAACATGTAAATATAATAAAAACTCATTTTCGAAAATTTGACCCAAAAACAATACTTTCTCTACCTTATGGGTAAGAGAAAGTAAAAAGAGGGAATCTTAGTAATGCTCAGCCTTAACTCTTCTAATTAATATAATTTCCATTTAATATAAAATAAATATATATTTAGCCTATCATTTCCAATTTTTCTATATATTAATTATAATTAAAAAAAAAAAAATACTTAAAAACATTTTTAAAAGATCTTCTTTTTCTCAGAATATGTACAATAAGCTGTCTTTTTCAGATATTTAAACCCATTTTGTGAAAAATCCTCCATATTTGAGAAAATGGATGCCATATTCGAAATCAGCGTACCAAATAATATAAAAATCAGTTATTACATTGCAAAAACTTTTCCATGTTTTAAATTTTGTAGGTCTGTTTTTTTTTTTTTTTTTTTTTTTTTTTTTCATACTAAATAAAAATTTTCAAATATATATATATTTTTTTTTAATCCTATAAAGCTACCTGTAAAAGAAGAATTTTTAAATAAAAATCAAAAAACAATGCGCAAGGAGCATTTTGAATTTTAATAATTAATTAATAATCTTAATTAATATTTTTATTAATTATAATGGAAGTTAATTTTAATATGGAAATTTTAATATTTAATTAAGACCATGTGGAACTAGAAATTTTTGCTGTAATAGATTTAAAACTACCATTTTTTATTTAAAAGTCCACCCATTTCTACCAAATGTTCTTTTTTGCAACTGTCAGGACAAAAAAAAAAAAAAAAAAAAAGTATTGATTTAAAACTTTGCACTCAGATTTATAAGGATATTTACAAAAGGAATTAATGTAAATAAAATTAATTTTATTTACTTGGGGAAAAAATAAAAAATGTTTTTTTTTTTTTTTTTTTTTTTTTTTTTTTTTTAATACTGAGAAAAAAATATACCGCCTTCATCAAGAACGAATATGTGGTCATTTTCGAAATCCCTAAACTATGAATATAGATATCCGAGCTACGCGTTTAAGGCTTACCAATAAGCTGAAAAGACGAAATGATCGAGAATTTCTAGTCTGTACATTCCTAGATGATCAAATAATATTCTAAATATTCTAAATCATCTTTATTGCAAGAAATTCTTGCTTGATTTTATATAATTGGATCATAAACCAAGATTATTGTTGCTAAAACTCGCCTCTTGTATTCGCAGTTAAATAAGTTTGACCTCGATAATATGGGCAAATGCTCTAGAATTCTAATAGCGGTTTCTAGAAATTGTTTTCAGATGGGATTAGAGCTTATAAGGATGACATGGAACTATTTTTACTAGAGACAGAATTTAGATTATAGATGTCAGTTATAGAAATTTTTCTCAGTGTAGAACGGTTAAAAATTAAAGTTTTAGATAAATTAAAAAAAAGTTTTAAAGTTTTAGATAACGTTTAAAAAATTAAAGTTTTAGATAAACATAAAAAGAGAAATTTTTGAAATATGCTTAATTAATTTTGTATACATCCTTTAGTATAAATATTTTTTTAGAAATCGTTAATTTATTTTGTAGAAATAAATATTTGTGTGTGAAGTTTAAAAAGCACGAAGTAAAGAAGATTTTTCAAAATCTTCCACATAATGAAAAAATAAAATAGAAAAGCTTTTGAACGTGGAAGACGTGATATAACAGAAGTTGGCATGCAGCGTAGGAACATGGAGTTTAAATGAAGTTAACAGTTGTCGAATCAAGATGGCTGCTGCATTAGCACCCAAAGCTACTGCAGGGCCCATATAGTGTCTACCAAAACGTTAGCTGGTACTGTCATAATTTATTTGTTTGACTTTTATTTGACATTTTCCACACCTATAATTACAACGATCTTCATCTCTAGTGATCGATATTATTTAACTCTTTAACTACCCCAGGCTTATATAACCTTCTTACTAAGCCGATGCGTTAACTGCCCCGGGGGTATGTATACGACTTTCCCAAGTACGATCCTTTGGGTTACGCTGCTAGTCAAACTAGTCCCATTGCTTTGGAATGGAATTAAATGACCATGACAGTGTTTTAGAAAGATATACTTATTTCAGGGAAAGTGGGAAGTCGGAGGAATCCGAAAGGGAATGTTTCTGGAACAGTGAACGCATAACTACGTGTGCCTCAGCGAAAATGGTGGCACCTGGGTGCCTATCTTGTAATTTTTCGTCGGCAGTTTAGGGGTTAATTTCACAATAAGAATGCATATTTTCTTATATAATTGTGTTACTTAATTACTTCTGCGGTTACGATTTTGGCTTCATGTTTTTACGGACGTGTCATCTAGTATTATATCATTCCTCCAAGATTTTTGAAAAAAAAAAAAAGTAGAGGGGCAGTTTAGAAATTCGGTTCAAAGCTCGATGATATCTTTTGAACCAAAGTTCGTAGAAGCTTAAATAAAACATGAAAAAATGTTCAAAATAGTTCTTATATGAACATATATTGTGTTACAAACATTTTTTTTGAAGGTTAAAACTCTTTGTATCAGAAAATAGCATGTCTATTAAAATATTTTTCTTTACAAAACGCATTTTACACATAACTGATATAGCATATGTTATAAACACCTTCCATTTACTCCTATTTTAAATGATCTAAATAAATTTATATAAAATTATCTAATAACAAAATCTATATATTAAAAAAAAAATCTAACAATGACTGTTTTCAAACATTTAGTTTGAAAAGAGGAATATAATTTTTCACTCTGTGAATTATTGTGTCACCTACGATATTTCAAACATTCTTTGTCCAGAATATTATATCCTTTAATTATATTTAACATAATTTCTACAAAATTCCTTGACATTCAAAACTTATTTAAAAGAGGAAATTATCTCATACGAACATTTACGTATCATTCTTTATCTCTACAATTTTAAATTCCTTTTGTATTAAATACTAGAAGATATGTCATGGGAAACTGACAGGTGAGTTGAAATATATAATGTGTAGAGGTGACAAGTATATATTAAATATATATCTCTGTGTATGTGTGTGAGAGAGAGAGAGAGAGTGTTTCCATATGGAAACATAAGACTTTTATTATTATTATTTTGTGAACATTAAAGTTTTTAAAATTTATGAAATTTTAATTATATGCTAAATTCGTGTCTTAGAAATAAGATAATGTAAATTATACTTGAAATAAAAATATTTTTTTCAAAAAGCATTTTTTAAACACACACACACAAACGCATACATATATTGGGGGGGGGGGGGAGATTCGCTACCGGTGCGACAAACTGGCAGGAGATGTAGGAGGCACAAAAACGATTCAGAATCACATAGCAATGTAGGGTCGGAAATGCAATTCTAACTAGGTAGGGAATTTTTTAGTCCTTTTAAAGTTTTTTAAAGACACACCCAAATCGTTCCAATATTTATTGAATTCAAGACATTTTTATCAAAATAAGCATATGAATGACAGGCATTTTCCTACACCTGATATTTTATAATACACTTAAAACAGTACGGTGCTGACTGATTCTTTCTAGTTCTCTAAAACATCCCATCAATACGTGTTTGTTATATTACGTACACGAGAGTTAAGCGGTTAAGGATTATCACATGAAAACTGTCAGCAGCGACTCGCAGAAGCATTAGGATGAAAACTATGAATACATGATGATCACAAAATGACATTTAAAGACATTAAAGTAAGTTATGATTTGCCAAATAACTATACCCCTAACAACCCCCTTATCTTGTTAAGATTACATCTCTGACCGTGCATTGCTATGTGATTTCGAATCGTCTTTGTGTCCCCTAAATCATCCGTAAATTTATCGCACCAGTAATGAATAACTCTATATATTGATTTATTATCAAATTGGTCAAAATACATTTGAAATTAACCAATTTGAACCGTTTCAAAAAAAAAAAAAAAAAAAAAAAAAAAAAAATAGAATTTATTAACTACATTAAATATTTAAAATTTACTATATGCCCCAAATATTACTTTTTAAAGATCTTTTTCTTTGCATGTTAAAGTCACTGCTGTAAATATACAATAGGGGAAGCCGGGGTAATAGGAGACATGGGTAATAAGAGACGCAGTCAAAAAATCCTCCAAAAAATATACTTAGACAACTTTAAAAATATGTAATATTAAGTATCATGTGTATTCTTTACTATAATACACTTGTTGAGAAGTTTATAACACATTTTGAACTTTTTTTTATACGATGAACAAAATCTTCGCTTTGAACTTACCCTAAAAGTTCGTGACATTTTCTAAATTTTTTGTAATTTTTTTTTTATAGGTTAGATATTTGGGATTTATTAATGTGTAACCTTTTGACGAAGACTATGACTTTTGATGTACAATTTTTTAAAACCTTGAAAGCATTCTTTATTTACATATTCTAGGCATGTTTCTTATTACCCCATTTTTATTTTTTGTGGGGGTAATAAGAGACATGAGTCTCTTATTACCCCCACTGTTAATTCCTGGGTCCCCCCCCCCCTTTCATTGTAGTTCCTGTTAATGCAGTCTGACTAGTTTATGAAGAGTTTACCTAGAGTTAGGCCTAGTCTAAGTTTACCAAGAAAACTTTTTTTTTTTCACTTTAAATCAAAAAGCAGTTTTATTCATTAGGCTAGACCATATTTAAGGTTTATGATTATGTAAAATTATGTTTAGAATGTCTATAAGTTAGTATTTAGTCATTAATACTTCATTACATAATAAATAAGTTAATTTATAATTCCTAGACATTTTTTTTATAACATTTTGTTCGCTTGTGTACACTTCAAAGATACGGTTTTTTGCCTATTTTCGACTACACTTTAGGAAATGCGTAAAATATTTTCTGCCCATTTTAAAAATTATATTGATGTTTTTAGTTAATCCCTAGATTATGTTGATTATGTAGAACTATCATTAAGTACATTATTATATTATTTAGGACCTAATATTAAAAGAAATGAATTTCACAAACACATTTATGACAGTTAATTTTCGAGAAAACATATTTTTTGAAAGGAAGTAAATAATAAAAATTAAAAACTATTGGCTGATTCAGAATTGTTTCCAGATGTCTTTTATTATCCCACATGATTTTACATTGCTATAAATGGACAGTTACAAGCCTGGTCTCTTATTACCCCACGTGGGGTTATTAGAGACAAGGATTTAATGAAAATTTAAATTTTTTTTTAAACAAAAATTTTAAGTTAAAAAATCACCTAAAAAATCAAGAGGAGTCCATTTAATGAAATTAACACGAGACATTTATTTCAAGTTATTTAGATTAATAGTATAGATTTTATTAATATTTTTTGTCTCTTATTACCCCTTTTGTCTCTTATTACCCCGGCTTCCCCTAGTTCTGATTTTTATAAATAATTCATTCAATCAATAAATTTTCTTTTTTGTTAGGTTAATTATTTTACATAATCCAAAAAAAAAAAAAAAAAAAAAAAAAAATGAAAAATGAAAAATTGTAATTCTTTAGTTTTAAATAACTTTAAAATTTTCAAAGTAAATAAATATATTAACCCGCTAGCAGTCGCTAGTTGGTCGATTCGCCGCCCATCCCTTCAATGTTGCCAGATTTTTTATTCAATAGCCACCAAAAATTTTTAGAAGCGGCATTTTATACACATAAAAGGCGAATCCGGTCGAATAATCGTCGATTATGTATGTAAAGTCTGGCAACACTGAAGGGGTGAGCGGCGAATCGGCCAACTAGGGACTACTAACGGGTTTATAGTCACTTTCTGTTTTGAACTATTTTCAAAATAGATGTATTTACGAGCCACTTTAAATGTTTTTATGAGCCATTGCATAATAGTTATTCTTGTAAAAATGATTGCCTTTATTACCATGTTTTTTTTTTTTTTTTTTTGTTTTTTTCTTAAATAACAAACATAATTCTATTTTTGTAAATAGACAGCGTTGATGAATGGCATATTAGTTACTGGACAACATAATAAGAGTGAATTTAGTATAAATAATAATATATTTTTACTCATAGTAAACTCTCATAATACTTTTTTGGATATTTCAGGCCACGCTTATTTTAGACTGAGTGTTTTGTTGTTGTGGGTAAAAACAAATGTAATCACAAAATTTTATTTTATTTTATTTTATTTATTTCTGATAAATTTCGTCAGACAAATTTAATCATCATTAATTCATAATACATTAATTCATAAGATTCATTATTAAATCATAAGAAAATGCTGATGACTGAATACACGAAAAAAAAAAAAAAAAATCTGTAAGTTTATTTAATTATTTATTCAGAGTGTCTGTAAACTTACAATAATTAAAGGTGAATAATAGAAATTTCAAATAATTATTCTTTACTTTTTATGTATTTTTAATTATTAATTTCTTAATAAGAAATAAAAATGAATGTTTCTTCTTTAGAAAATGCATTCTAATTCACAAATATATTCTCGCCAACAATTATTTAAATTAATATAAGTTATTAAAATGCATCTATAAAATATGATTTTTAGCATCTTCATTTATATTTTTCTGTAATTTTAAACAAGACTTAAGATTAATGATTACCAGTAGTTTTCTGCTGAAATTTTTAACAGTGTGATTAAACGTAATCCGCTGATACACCATCCACCAATGAGTATTTAGGCACTTTCGAATTAAGACGTTTCGTCAAATATCTATAAAAATTCTTGAAGAAATACTTTAAAACTTTGGGAGTATAAAGAACATATTACAGCTCATATATTTCAGCAAAAGTTTTGTCCTGAAGAAGAAAAAACGACCAGTGAAAAATTAAAAATCTATTGCTTTTTTCACCCAGTAAAATGCAGTGTTTAAATTGCATTTTTGCTGTATCATGTGATTATAGGGATTCTTCTTACTATTTGTACAATTTTTTACCTGGTCTACCACATATATTCCTTGAGAAAAAAATAAAAAATAATAATAAAATAAATAAAATAAAATAAAATAACACTTACGACGTATCATATTCTACAGCCATATTTTTACGTTAAATTTGTAATAGGAAATCTAGGAAAGCTGGATTCACGAATTTTGATGATTGGGTTAGTTATTTGCATGAAATACCAACTGAACAGGATTTTTAAAATTCTTCCCTTTCCTCCCTATGGGGTTGAGGGGCACGATTTTCCAAGCGTACAGTCGGTAACAAAAGTGTCCAAACACTAGCAAAAATTACTATGTACTTTCTTTGTATTCTCCTGTCACAACAATATTTCAAGTAAGTACCATGTTTTTTTTTACTCTGTTATAAGAGTGATGTTGCATTGTAAGGCTGGCACTAGTTAATAAAAATGGATTCTTTTTTTTATATAAGCTTAAAAACCTGTAGTAAGAAGTTGATTAGTCAACTTCGGCCATTGTACCGCCATTTTTGCTGTCTTTTACTTTGGACAGGTACCGGGGCATCTCTCCCATACCGAAAGGATAGACGCCCCAGATTATATTCGGGTGAGATGCCCCACATACACTTTCAGGGAGAAAAGTCTTTTAATTGTTGAAATTTTAAACTAGTATTTTTAAATTCATATTGTTTTTATAAAATGCGTAATATTTGTAAATCGTTAAATTTTTCAACTTAAAAATATTTTTTAAAACTATAAATTTAGATTAAAATTCATCAAATGCAATTCAAATTCGCGTGACCGCTAGAAGTGGCAACTCAAAACGAAATCACAAAAATTCAGATTGAATCCAGATAAGAAAGCAAAAAAGAAACACTCAGGTATGTCAGACTGCCCTTTGACATTTAATATACAACGTAAACAACTTTGGGCGCACGAAAGAAAAAATACTGGAGAAGTTCGTGGGACCTGGACAGAAGACCATTTAAAAGAAGCTCTTATGAGACTAGAAGCAGAGGGAATTCAATGAAGCTGCTAGGTACTATGGAATTCTTTCTCAGACACTTCGTCATCAAAGAAAAACAGATAATAATACCAAAACAAGCTCTTTGGGGCCACAAGGACGAAAAGAATCTCATCAAGCACATCAACGTTTAGAAAAATGTGGATTTGCACCAGACAGAGAGATAATTAGGACACTTGCATTTCAGTTTGCTGAAAAACTAGGTCTCTCTGAAGCATCGATTTAATTTAGAAGAAAGAATGTCTGGGTATGCCTGGCTATCATAATTTCTTAGAAGAAACCCAGAACTAAGTATTAGACAAGCCCAGAGGCTAGCAAGGGGGAAAGGCATGAACAGAGAAAGTGTTGATAATTTTTTTAAAGTTCTCTCAAGAGTATTTGAAGAAACTTAATTCTTTACCAGACCGGGGAGTATTTATAATATGGACGAAACCGGCTGTCAGTTAAATAACGTTCCAGGAAAGGTCGTGGCTACCAACGGGGCAAAAGATGTTCATGTTTTGACGTCTACAGAGAGAGGAGAAAATGTTACAGTCATTGCCTGTTGCAATGCAGAAGGACAATATCTCCCCCCTTCAGTTATTTTTAAAGGCGTTCGAAAAAAAAAAGAACTTTCTGATGGTCTTCCACCTGGATCTATGGTGTTCATGAATGAAAAATCATCGTACATCAGTACAGATATTTTTTTGAGATAACTTAAAGATTTTTTTATTACAAGAAAACCCCAAGGAAAATCATTATTTATTTTAGACGATCACGCATCGCACTTAAACTGTTATGACTGGCTAGAATTTGCGGACAACAATATTATTATAATTGTATACCTGTCCAGCCATATGACACAAGCCCTTCAGCCTCTTGACCGGTCTTTCTTTAGCCACTAAAACACTACTTTAAAAAGGAAGCAAGGAAATGGATTTTTAATCATCCAGGAAGGACTATTGGGAGAATACAAGCTTCAGAACTGATTGGTAAATCCTGTGAAAGGGCAACTTCTGTTGACACTTCTATTAATGATTTTCGGGAGACGGGATTTTTTTCTCTAATCCAAGCAGTGATTCCAAACCACTTCTTTTCCATAAGTGAAGCATTGAAACAGACGGGTGAACAGTCCCAAATTTCTGAATCAACTGTTCAAACAACCTCCACGGCAAAAATATTGCACCAGATTTCCCCTGTACTTAGGTTAGAGGAAAGATGCCGAAAAAGAAAGATACAGTCGGCTTAAGTTATTACATCCCAAGAGCGCATCCAAGAAAAAAAACTAAAATCTGCTGTTAAATATAGCAAAGATCCAAAATAGCTGGTGAGGGACATGCCCATTGAAAAGGACGAAAATGATATCCTACAAACAATTGCCTCGATTGTCAGGAGAACTATTATTTTACAAAAGAATAAGTAGATTGGATAAATTGCATAAAGTGCAATAAATGGTTACATGAATCACGCACAATTGTACGGGGGATCTGTGCAATGTTTGCGAGAAAGCGAAAATTAGAGAAGAGAAAAAGAAAAATATCTGAATAAATTCGACACATTTTGTAATATTTTCTCATTATACTTTCTAAACTGTAAATATGCCATTTTCGCATATATTAAAATATATATATATATATATATATATATATATATATATATATATATATATATATATATGAAATATTTTTCAGTAGTTTATGTGTTTTATTTTAAATTTTACATCTTGTCTATTGTAGCTAAATATTTTAATATTTTATAAATTAATGCTAAGGTCTTATTTATTATTATTATAATAATAATAATTATTATTTTTTTTTTAAATAGCTTACTTTTCATATGCTATAAACTACTGAAAAATTAATATAAACTATTGACCAATGTTAAAACCTTTTATTATTGTTTTTACAGGTAGGGCATCTCTCCCATGTGAGTGGGGCATCTCACCCACAACTTCGGGAGAGATGGCAAAATGTAGTACTGCCGAAATTTTATTTTTTTCTTTAGAAAATTTACAATATGGTACAAAAAAACTACTTAGTAGTAATAAAGAATATCTATTATGTGTTTACCACAAATTTTCGTTGTCATTGTTACTACCCAATTTATTTTATAGCTCCCTTTCCTTAAGTGGGGCATCTGTCCCGGAATTACCTTACTTATTTTTAAGAACCTATTTTTTACAGTGTAGTTTATAATGATGATTTTTTGTTTCCCTGTAAGAAAACTATAAGAGCTAGATTCATTAAAATCTGTACAATTTTTGCAACCGTGATCTATAACATGTATATACATTTTCAGATCAATCAAATGACGCATTTAGGCGCTACGGCACTTAAAATAATTTGGCCCTAATGATAAAGAATTTTTCTTTGAGTCCCTGGAATAAAAAGTGTAAGAAACGAGAATTAATGGAGTTCGTGCTACGGTGACCATTAGCATATTTACCAACTTCCAGTACATTTTAACAAAGCGTTTAGACACTGACGCATTTAATCACACACACACACACACACACACACACACACACATGCATACCTCACCATAAAAAGAGCATAAATAAACTCAGGGGACCTTAAAACAAACATATACCAAAATATCGACATCGAATTTTTGTCATTGTTAAAATATTTTCTATCTATATGTCATGAATGAATTGAATTTTGTAGTAATGGAAAGTTAACTTAGCGAGGCGAAAGAAAGGGAAAATGATTAATTAACTTCTTATGACTGCCTAGATAGCCCTAAATATTCTTTATGGCATTTTCAAATTAACAAACTGCTATTTTTGAATAAGCACTATAACTAATGATATGATTGAGAAGGCATGTACATTGCAAAAAAGTCTAAAAAAAAAAAAAAAAAAAAAAATCTTAACAAAAGATTATTAAAATTACACTGTTTTTAAAATAATGTGTATACTATTAAAAATGATATCTTAAAAAGGAGCTAAATTGTATCAAAATAGCTCCGAAAACTTGAAAATCCATGCACTAATTTCTGAGTATATTGGTTTTCAAACACGGGGATATTGGGATTCTTATTGGTCAACTCCATTTTTGAGCATGTGAATGTACTTAAAAATGAGTACATGGGTTTTCAAATGTAAGTATATATTGTTTCGGAGCTATTTTAAGACAATTTAGCTCATTTTTAAGAAGCCATTTTTAACAGTGTAGATGTATTCTTGGAAGAACTTTTAACGAATTACTTTTTTAAACATACTATCAAAAATTACCCATCAGCAATAGCGATAATTAATTTTATTACAATATTCTATTATTCTGTTTATGAGTAGTTTTAATAAATGCTCTGAAATTTATTTCAAGAGTGATATAGTCAGTAAATATAAACATAAAAAAAAAAAAAAAAAGAACTTTCTAAATGACGTTCTCTATACAATTTCATTATTAAATATTTAATAAAATTTACATTTGCGCTAATTCTAATACAAAAAATTTTAAGTTTCACCGTCATACAGGATTTTCATAATTTTCTTTATTCTGAAAAAAAAAAAAAAAAAAAAAAAAAAACTCAGAGAATAAAAACTGCAAAATTTATTAAAGTAATACATGTAATTTTTTATCCTCTTAAGATTCTGTTATAATATTAATAATTTCTATTGTAACAATAATAATAATAATAAAAAAAAAAACTTTAAAACACTTTGACATTTCTAAGTTTAAATTTTTCAGAATGCTAAATAGAAAATTTTGCTTTCTGTTGCATATTAAATTAATTTTGTTATGTTTCTCTTTTTGTCTCCTATTTAAAATTTTTATTATACCTTTTACATTTCTGCACATAAAATACCTTTCGATATTTTTATCAATTACTTGTTAAATTAAATCAGTTTTAAATTTTGTTTTATGACATCAAAAATAATAAATGAATAATGTAACAGAAAAAATATATATCTTATTTTACTAATCTTACATTTTACTCTTATTAGTTAAATATGAACTAAAAAACTTGAAAGAGAATATTGCATATTTAACTTTTTTAAATATATTATTAAAAAGAATAAAAATAAAGAAAGAAATAAGGCTTTTAGGAATGCACTTAAATGAATATTTGCTGAATATAAATAAATAAAATATAATAGTTAAATAGATTACATAAATGTATGGTTTATTAAGAAAGGTAAAATTAGATTTATACTTTTCCGAATGCAATATTTTTATTTTATTTTATGCTAAATAAAAAAGCCAATATATGTCAACTGCCATTTTAAAAATTATCTTTTGAAAAACAATTAACTACATTTTGATTATATACTCTTTAAATTTGTTTATTTAAAACTGAAATTATATTTTTCTTTTACTTTTTTTCTTTATTATTTTTTCTTGTTGAAAAGAATACAACATACTTTTCATGTAAAGTCAAGAAAATTATTGTTATTCATATATTTTTTTAAAACTTAAACTAATAAATTATAATAATAAATTTTTCTTGCACTATAAGTAAAATTTTTAAACAAATTCACTTAAAGAAATCTTAATAGTTTTTCAGTAACTGGCTTTTAAAATTAATTGACTTCGTTTTGTAAATTCATCTATTAAGAAAGATAAAATTAGATTTATGATGTTCTGAATGCAATATTTTTATTTTATTTTATGCTAAATTAAGAAAGTCGATATATGTGAACTGCCATTTTTAAAATTATATTTTGAGTAACTTTTAACTACATTTCTGATTATGTAGTCTTTAAATTTGTTTATTTAAAACTGAACTTATGTTTTTCTTAAATATTTTTTTTTTCAAATATTTTGTATCGTTGTAAAGGACAAATAATACTTTTTATATAAAGTCAATAAAATTATTATTATTATTATTATTATTACTTTAACTTAATCTAATGAATTATGATAATAATTTCCTTGCACTAAAGTAAAAGTTCTAAAGAAATGCACTTAAAGAATTCTTAATAGTTTTTGAATAACTGGCTTTTAAAATTAATTGACTTTTCTTCGTTTCGTACATTCATCTAAAACAATTTTTAATAAATTTTCCGAAAACATTTTTTTTTTCTTTCAGAAAAATGAAAGCATTTTGTAAAGGTTTTTAATTTTTATGTAAAGTAGGACAATTTAAAAAAAGAAATTAATTCATAAACGGAGATCTGCAGAATTTACATAGATGCTATAACAGATTCGAAACTTTTGATGTATAAAGCGCATTAAAATAGGAATTACATACCCGCCGCTTATTAAAATCACAATTACCTGAACCAAAATGATTTTATTATACGGCTGATTTTTATATCCAGCGAAAGTTCCTGCACTCAAGAAAAATTTATTACTTTTCCGAATTTAGAAAGAAATTTCATAAGATAACGAATAATGAAATTAATAAATATTATTAATTAAATTTTGACAGATAAATAATTGATTGTTCCTTCAAAATAAATAAATTAAATACATACCAAGTTTCGATGCTCGTTCCTGTGAGAAAATCACCGTTATCTTTCCCAAAATTTCACACTTTTTTTTATTTTTATTTTTTCAGTTTAAATTTTTTGTGTCTTAGTTATTTGAAAGTAAAATGAGAAATTACCTTTTAATAATAATAATAATAATAAAAAAGTCACTTGGGAACCAAATAAATGTGTAACTTATTACCGCAAGAAAACGTTCCTTGAAATTGTAACTGAGAGAAGTGAAGGAACGTGTTTAAATTTTTGGTAGAATGGAGTAGAAGGCTGATTTTTACCAACTATGTGAAAAATACCATAGCCGGGAATCGAACTCCGGGCCTTCCGCTTAACGCGCGGATGCTCTAACCACTGAGCTACCCTGGCTGATAACCAGCTCGGCACTTCTCACGTAATTTACGTTGGCAAGGTCTCCGAGTCTGCATTAAAGCAGCTATATCAAGTGACAAATTTGAATATGGCACAACTGCAAACGGCCACGAAATTTCAATACAGAAATTTAATTCATCAACCTGGAAATAAATTTTTGATAGATTGGAGTAGAAGGCTGAATTTGACCAACTATGTGAAAAATACCAGAGCCGGGAATGGAACCCCGGGACTTCCGTTAAACGCGCGGATTAGAGCATCCGCGCGTTAAGCGGAAGGCCCGGGGTACGATTCCCGGCTCTGGTATTTTTCACATAGTTGGTAAAAATCAGCCTTCTACTCCATTGTATCAAAAATTTATTTCCAGGTTGATGAATTAAATTGGAACGTGATTAGTTTGTAACTATGCTTCAAGTGTAAAATTTTCGACAAAAAGTGATAACAGAGAGATTTCTGTGCTTTATTTTCTTTTTTTATTTCAATAAAATAAAATAATTCGCAGAATTAAAAAAAAAAAAAATAGTGTGCATAAATTACATTATTATTATTATTTTTTTTTTTTTTTTTTGCTGCTGAAGAGATTTTTTTGAATTTATTAACCGGCGATGCTGTTTTTATTAAGCGGCGGCTTTAAAGTAGTTTGTATTGATTTGATTACTGTTCTGGCAATTAGATCAGATTAACCGTCTGATTTTATTAACCAGTGACTTTATTAAGCGGCTGTTACGGTATTTATATATTATCTTTTAAATATCTCTGTTTCCGTATACCGAAGCTCCGTCTAGTGTTTTTTTTTTTTTTTTTTTTCACTTGCGCACAGCTTTAGGTCACTCTATATGCAGCATACATCAATAATCTGCTAACATGTTAATATTCTACCAAAATTGATACCCCCTTTCAAATTCTTTGATGTCTTGAAGAAATCTCTCTCTTTGCTATTCCCTCACATTTCTCGGATTTTTCACGAAATAACTGCGATGAGAGCTGATAAAGTGGATTATTAAACTACTATTTTTCAAGTAATTTGAAATGTTACAAATGAATTGCATTCAAGTTAACACGTTTAAAAATTATTTAATTCTTGTCTAGGAAGCTGAAGAGTTTAAATTATTATTATTTAAATATTATTATTAAATTATTATTATTTAAAAAAGACAGTATGTATCTTATATTTTGAGCTAAAAGTTTCTCGAATTTGATTTCAAGTTTTAGTGAAATATTATAGCTATCATTTTGAAAATTTCACATAATTTAAATTTCAATATATATCTAGTCTTCTAGAAATTTACGCATCACAAAGATACATTTTTCTTTAATTATATATTTTCTAACATTCTTAGAAGTAAAAAAAAGAAAGTCCATTACTTTTTTAAAGACTGATTAAAAGGGTCAACTTTCTGAAAATATTGATAATTTAATGTATAAGTAATGTCAGTCACGTACAATAAACTTTACGCTTTCATTAATATTTTCTAACAATAATTCCTGTGCTACTTAATCATAACAAGCTGCTGTAAATGTACGATAAAAAATTTTATATTATATTTGTGGTAGAAAATCTTATTCTAATGACTGACGGTTTCTACCTATTACAATTATCCTATCCGTATGGAATTATCCTATTATATTGGTATTCAAACTAAAAATTTCATCACACGCCATAAAACTAAGGAAAACACTACCGGGTTCTAAAGGATGTGGCCTTTGTTCCTCAAGTGCAAACACGTGCTACTGCCTTGGCTGGAAAAGCGAGACTGAACGCTGGGCAAAACCAAAAGGTGGAGCTGTCAACCAATAAGAAGTAAACCAATAGGAAGCAGGCAGCAAAACCAAACATTATATTGCGTTGGCAGGAATGTTCTGTCGCACTTTACTACCTGAAGTTAGTTTTACTTATATGTCAAGACAAGCAGGTAGAGTGCGTCATGTGCGGTGTTATTATTTAGAGAAACTCTCATGAGATATATGCTGACTATTTTCAATACTCTTCATTAGTTAGTTGTAAATTACACAATGAATAAGATAGCAGTAGATAAAGTGCATTTATGATAAAATTTAGTATGAATTCTACAAGTATAACAGAAGTAACGCATCGATTGTTTCTAAAAACTTATGCGACACGCTGGGAAGTGAAGCTGTAAATGATCGGACCTACTAAAAATGGTTTGAAAATTTCATTCCAGAGATTTCAGTCTCAAAGAAGGTCCTGTATCTGGTTGGCCATCCAAATTCGATAATGATGTTTTGTGGACCATGGCGGAGAGTAACCCACATCTAACAACTAGAACAATTACAAAAAAAAAAAAAAAAAAAAAACACACATCAAATATTTTGAAATTGTCTTGAGGCAGAGTATTTATGTGTGTTCATACAATATGACCGAATGAAAGTTATAGGGTCGTGAAAGAATCTGTTCATCTCTCTTTGTTAGATATTCTGCAAAGCAGTTTGCGAACATGGTCATTGTGGGAGATGAAAAGTGGATCCTTTACGAGAATGCAAAGAGAAAAAAAGTTTACATCAAACCTGAAACATCCACTATAATAATTGAAAACCAGATTATCATCAACAGAAGGTGATGCTTTGTTTGTTTTGGGATAGAAAAGGTCCAGTGTAATACGATCTATTTAAACAAGAGCAAACCATCGATGCGAAAACCTATTATAAATAATTAAATGCAGTTATCAATAAAAAGTGGGCTGTATTAGCGAACAGAAAAAGAACTTTGTTCCATCAAACTTATGCAAAAATACATACTGCAATGATGGCGCAACAAAAGTTGAATAAGTTTGGAAAAGGGGAAGTTCGTAGTCACCCAATTTATTCGCTAACATAGCTCCATGGTATTACTATCTATTCTGATCCCTTCAGAATTATCTGATTGAAAGAAAATTATTTCTTTCGAAATTGCCTCCATGGCAGTTGCTGAATATTTTTGGTCTAAGGATGAGAGTTCCTACGCTATCGAGATCGATAAGCTGTCTAAAAGATGGAAATGAGAGGTTGTATATAATGGATTACTGATTAAAATGTAACCTATTACTGATTAAAATGTAAATAAACCTTATTAAAACTAATTCAAATGTTTTATTTAAAACACGACAGAACTTCCCCGACAACTCAATATCATATCAGGGGTATAAAATAATTTTATTATATTTATCAAAATAATTTTCAAATTTGATATTTTATTTATTTATTTAATTTGAATGAAAAATCGATATTTTTTTAAACATATATTGAAGCTATAACTATAAAGTACAAAATATAAATTTATAATACATGAAGTTTCAGATAATGGTCAAGAGAGAGAGCCATGATTACAGCACAACAGCACCTAAGATTATGATGTTTAGAGTTGAAAAAAGATTTTATGACATTTTTCGATAAATTGCTATCTTTTTTTTTTTTTTTTTTTTTTTTTTTTTAAGAACACTAAGTGCCTCATTGCAACGGGTTTAAAAAAGGTTAAAAAATATCAGAATGTGTTAGGACGTTAGACAATTTTTATCTGATTTTAATTAACATGCAAGCGAACTAACGAATGAACATTATAAGTGATGAAAACTAAACTTGGAAGTGTTAATGAAATAGGAAATATCAGTTAACTTGTTATTGATGATCGCTATATATTTTTTATAGGATTTTTACATGAATAACGTACTCGTACAATATTATTGCAAAGGAAATACGTATTTGAAAAGAATATAAATAAAACATTAAACATAGAATACCCACCAAAATAGTAGTAATCATCGGTGATTTATCGTAATTTAACGCATGAATTTTAAGCAGAATAACGCAGACAATTAAATTAATAATATTTTCACAAGATGAAAATAGAAATTTTATCAGAAGATTAAAATTATTTTCTAAAACTAGGTGTTGATTAAAAACTTTTGACATTTCCATTTCACAAAATAAGTAAAAGTTTATTGCAATGGTTTATAATAGAATAAATCTTTCATTAGTGCCTATGAATTTTTAATTATTTCCAATGGAATAAATGCTTAACAATTTCCAATTATTGCAATTTTTTTTTTTTTTAATTTTTACCTATTGATATTTAATTATTACCAAGATTGTCTATTTAGATAACTAAAATTAAAAAGAAATAAAATAACGTTTAAATATTAACTGTTCTTGTCACCTTGGTTGTTATATTGCTTGGATTTTTTCAATTTAGATGTTTTTTTGGATTAAATATAAATTTTTAATGAAAATATAATAATATAATAAAAACCAATTCAATGAGTAAAAAAATGTACATTATACATATGTATTTTTCTGGAAAATGTTACTTTCAATGTTAAGTAAAACAAGCTTAAAGTATGAATTTTCGGTAAAAAATTATCAACGATGTAGATGTTCGGAATTTGAGATAATATAAACAATTTACTATTTGTACAAGCTAATATTTGTTGATATTTTTATAACAACCTTTAAGCAAGAACACTACAATCCTCAATAGTAACTCATTATTTTCACTTCAAAAATTTAAAGAACGACAGCTTAATCTTTAAATATATACAAGGTGGTCATAATTAATCTAACAGTACTCACAGTGTTATGTAGTGGGATATTATTTCAAAACAATGGCGCCAAAATTTTTATAACAGTTAAAGAGGGGAGACGAACGATTAAGCCAGGGGTGGAACTCGGTGGTAGAATTCATACAACTAACAATGTAAGAAAGTTTTCTATTTCTTATATCAACGATATTACAGTTAGAGAATTTCTTAATCAAATACTGGTATGAATTCTGCGCCCATGTTCCATCCCTGATTACGCAAAAATAAATAAATAAATAAATAAAAAAAAAATATATATATATATATATATATATATATATATATATATATATAAGATAAAATTTAAATATAGGAGGGAGTAAAACTTGAATTATTAAATAAATATTATAGAACTAGAACAAAGTTTTTATAAGCCAATGCGCAAATGCAGCAAAAGGAAATATAAAACTAAGCAAAATAATCAAAGCCAGATGAAAATATAATCCCAAAACACATGATGGCCTTCATCGGGGAAGCTCCCCATGTAGGGAAAGGAATATGAGAAGTTTCTGACGAAACGCTGGTAATTTAGCCGAAAAACGCGTTTCTAGCCCCCAGCTTCTCACAGATGGAAGCAAAACCATACAGCAAACGAATTTTAATTAATACAAAGCATAAAAAGCATTTATATTCAGAAATAAAGCACAGAATATAATACATCAATAAAAAAATACAAGAATATAAATAATACAAGAATATATAAATACATACAAGGAGAAACTGGAATAGTCAAAATATGGAAAATTGAAAACCACCCCCCATTATAAACACATAACCCGTTTCAGCTAGTAGGCCCACTTACCAGCACTTAAATGCCGCCCAAAATGGAACAACAAACTTTAAGTGGGATTGTCATCAAGAATACTGAAATGTTTAAAATAACAGGATAGCGGTTAACAGTTAGTATGTTTTTGAGATTTTTCATAGCCAGATTCAGGTCTAAATTGTTATTACAAACCATTTTAATTCTGTTTATTTGGGTGAACAAAATATGTTTTTAAAACTTTATGAGTAATACAGGAGAACCAATTTGTTAAATTACAAACTTTAAAGTTAAAATCTTGCCTTTTATCATAAATCCCAATAAACCAGTTATTATCTATTTTATTAATTTTTAAATTCAGGAAAGAAGTATGAGTAGTAAGCAAAGAAGTATAAGTAAGTAAGCAAAATAATCAAAGCCAGTTCATCTGGATTTGATTATTTTGCTTATTTATATATATATATAAATATATATATATTTTAGTCGGACTGCAGCTACTTGACGTTGAGCGACTTGGAGAGTCTGGATTATGATATTGGAACATAAAAAGCAGCGCCAGTATTGAACCACTACATGTGAATCTGCTTCTTTTGCTTTAAAGACCTATTTCTACATTGCAGTAAGTTCATTATATTTCAATTCATTACAATATATTTTTGCCTTTCAGGTCTGGGTGGGAACATGACGATCTAGCATGTCCTTGTATTAAATTATTCTTATCACAAATATCGACTTTGTTTTTTGGACTATTAAATTTATTTAGTTACGTTGCTTTTATGAAGCATTCATATTGTTATATCTAATTTAACGTTAATTTACATTTCTGCTGTTATATATAATTTACCAGTAATTTAATCTTGTTTCAGAATTTCATTGATTTTTGTTGGGAGTATGCTAGTTTTGCCAGGTTTCCGAAACCTGTTAGGCCTTTTTCAATTTACTTTATTGTTTGTTCTGCTGCTCCCACCCACTGAAGAAGAAGCGGATGGGTGTTTTTAACATGCACTGTTGTTTTTACAATTGTTCTTCGTTACTTTAATTCGTTATTTCTTTGTTTTTATTAAAGTTTTTTCTTTTTGTTGACCCCGCCCACTTGTCTTCAAGTTTCTACATATTTTCAAAATTATATTTTTTGTATAATTTTTAGTGCTGCCTTTGGCGCCTTTTTTATACAAATACACTTTAATTAATAAGTAATTAATATATATATATATATAGATAATAATAATAATAAATCTACAAGTCACCACTAGGGAAATACGTGAGTGGCGCAATGCAATAGAAGAAAAGTTTTTAAAAAATGGGAAAATTGGGACAAATTGACACGATGTCTCTAATTTCAAAATAATATATGGGAACAAAAGCAGTTCTTTAAAAAGTGCACAGATTTAAATAATAAATTACGACAAAAGCTTTACTTAGAAAAAGCGCCATATATTTCCCTAGAGGTAAATTTTGGAACCTTTACTTAATCCTTCGTTTCACATTTTATTTAAACTTCCTACAAAGTTTGAGGGCATTCTTGCAATTAGGTCGCGCAACAGAACACTGTCAGTACTGCCAGTTTAATTATGACCACCCTGTATTTATAAGCCACAACTTAACAGAAAGGAAAATATTTTTGCTTAATATTACTTTAAATTCTCTCTTATAAATTCTCTTATAAATTCTCTTATAAATTCTCTCTTAATATTACTTTAAATTCTCTCTTATAAATATATTATTATTTTTTTTAATAAATAAATATGTAAAAATAATGAATCACAGAAGATACATCCAATTTAGTATAAAATAAATTATTTTTCTCTAGTCATTAAATACGCTATAATGTAATGTCACAATATTACAAAATATATTTTAATATTTTAGACATATATTTAATTCAAATTTACCAAATTTACTTTAAAAGTTTAAAAAAAAAAAGACATTCATGAAAGAAAATTTGTTCAACATCGTTATAAATTTATAATAAATTACAATAAATAGAAATATATTTTTTCAAATAATGAGAAGAGTATAAGGAAAAAAATTGCAAATATTATAATTAATGGGAAAAAATGTAAACCTCTATAAATAAATAAAAGGTTAATCATAGAGATTTAGAACACTAGGAATAAAAGACATCCCCAATTAGATTTCTATTATTTTTAATGCGACTGAAACTAATTTAAATTCGTAGGATGAAAATTGTGTTTAATTTAAGGAATTTAAATTACCATTATTTCTTTAATCATTACACAAAACTGACGAAAGAGAGGCGTTTCCCCACATAAAATTTAATCTCCGTTGATTTTATTTGAATTGACTCTAGCAATTCATTTAAATGCATAAAGAGCAGAGTTAAAAAGGAAATGTGAATTTTGCAATTCTTTTTTTATTACTATTTAACTTTACTAGTTTTTTTTTTTTTTTTTTTCTGACATTTAATCCTATAAAATTACTGTAAGAGAAATGTTACGTAGAAAAAATATTAAAACTCGCTATAAAATAATTATATATATATATATATATAGAGAGAGAGAGAGAGAGAAATACATTAATATAATCAGTGCAAAAATGTTTTTATGAAATTTAAAGATGACTCATCTTCAGTATCAAAACAATTCCTCGGATCACAAGCTGAGACTACCCATATCAAATCAAAGAATAATTAAAGAAAAATCGAAATAAATATTGGAAATTGGAATGAGAAAAAAAAAAAGAAAAAAGCATTATTTGCATTCTAACTTTGTCAAGGGCCTGGTAGAATGCAAATATGCTAAAATATGGATGTTTTTCTGTAACAAAGAAAGCATAAGCTAAGAATTTCTTTGTTCGCAGGCCCGAAACACCCATAGAAAAACCATTAAACGAGAAGATAAAAACAAAACTATAACCTAATATGACAAACCAAAACCATAAAATTAAGATTAAAATAAAAATACAAAAATTCAACTTACTGAATAAAATATTTGATATGAACACAACTCAATAAAGAAATAGACATAGTCAATACAGAAAAACGAAGATAATAATGAAACTATAATAAATCGATAATCATAATAAAACCTTTACCTAAAAATGAAAAACCATAACCATTTAAATATAAGATTAAAATTAATCCCATAAAAGTGTAGAATAATAAGATTACTTTAACCTTTCTAAATGAAATTGAAGCAATGAACGTCGCACACTCGCACATGTATAAATGTAACAATCAGTTAGCAGTTAGATCCACAGTTAATTAGTTCAAAATAGCATTGACCATAGAGTAATTTTTAGGATTCACAGTGGAATTCATGTAGGATAAGGATTCAAATCCTTGAAAAAAAAAAAATCAGATGATGAGTCCTAATATTGAATCATGAATAGTGCTGCCATCTGGAGTAATAAGATGAAAATAATGGAAAATTAAAATCAAATAAATTTAGGATGTAAATAATCAATGTATTTGATGAAAACCAAATAATAATACCTAAACGTAAATTTAAATTTGAATAAAATGTATGAGGAGAAAAAAAAAATAAATAAATAAATAAAAAAATAAATAAATAAATAAATAATAATAATAATAATTAAATAAATAATTAAAAGAATTTTTTTATTAAGTGTTTGGGATAGCCATTAATTAATGCTAAATTTTTAAAGAATCGAAATTGTAATTTTTGATGTTTATCAGACACTAAATATTTGATCCTTAGAGTAAAATTAAGAAGAATATTGACAAATACAGATTTATGTAAGCATGTTTTAAAGTTAGTGAAAAATTTTACCTTAAAGGGGAAATCTTTCTTTTTATCGTATAAGTCAAATTCTAATTGGCCATTACTATTAAGAATAATTTTTAAATCTAAGAAATTAATGACACTAGAATCCAAATCAGTACTACTTAGAGACAGATTTTCAGGATATTTGACAGGTAAGTCTAGTTTGGTGTGATTTTCATCCCAATATAATATAATTATATCATCTATGTATCGTAGTAATTTAAAGTTAGTACACTCAATGTCACGCTCATAATAATATAAGTATAGATCAGCTAATATGCTAGAAGCAATTCCACCTTGTGGCAATCCTAAACGTTGTTTATATAAATATTTATTGAATAAAATATAGTTATGGAAAAGGATAAACCTAGTCAGAGTTTTAAAGGCTGAAGGAGTTATGCATACATTTAGATTTAAATACTGCAAATTTTCTACAAAAAGTTTATTTATAATATCAAACATATCTTTAATATCAATATTATTAAAAAGATCATTGAAATCAAAAGTTTTTATACCAGTAATATCAGTAAGATTTTTAATTTTATTTTTGAGTTGAAAACTATTTTTTAGAAAAAAATTACACTTGTTAGAAACAATATAACTATGTAATTTTTTAAGGATATTCAATAACATAATATTAGCATTAGAAGTATAGGCATTGCAGGCAACAGTAACAGTACGAAATTTAATAGGATCTTTATGAAATTTTGGAATTACAACTAAATAAGGGTAATTGTAGTTATTACATTTAGTTTTTAACAACTTATAATAATTAAATATATGCCTATTTTTAATTTCGATACTGTCTTTAATCTTAAGAAAAATATTACTAGTATCCATAGTATCAAAAAGAAGTTGTTTATAATACTTTTTGCAAATAATTGCATAGTTATTAGCCGCCTTGTCAACATAAGTAATAATAAATTTAGACTGTAAGTCTAGAATTGCTGAATGAATTTCTTTGAAATCATAGTACTTGATATTAGAAAGATGGTGCATATTATAAACTAAATCAAGTTTAAATTTCTCCAATAACTTAAATTTCCACTCATTAAAAAATTCCACTGGTTTATTATAATCAATAGCTATTTTGTATATAAAGAGATCCAAGTCTAAATTAAATTGAGTAATGATATCAATAAATTTGAATTTTGAGGGCATCCGAAATTTAGTACCATACTTCATCAAAGATCTAAGAGTAAGATTTTCCACAATATTGATATCACCAGTAATAATATGACCATGAGATGTATTGAAAAAAGATTTATATTTGGAATCAGAACAATAGCATGGAGGCTGATCATTAGAAGTAAGAAATTTAGCAAATTTATTGTAGTTAAATATTTTTCTGCCTAAAGTAATATTGTATTTAAAAGTTTTTTGAATGATGAAGTTTTTGATGGGAAAAGGATTGGATGGATCATTAAGCAAATTGTGAATATGAAGTTTATTAAAAACCAGATGAGAAAAATTTATCACCAAGAGAGAGTTATTTATTTTTTGACCAGACTTTAAATCAAGTTTAATATTAAAACACTCAGCCCTATAGTGTAAAATATCAAAGAATACATCACTGAAGTGTGAATCAAAAGAATGAGAATGGAATACTTTAAAATATTTAAGAAGATACTTCTTTTTGATTCCAAAAATAAAATTACGTATAACTTTCCAATTATAAGACTGAAGAAAAATACTTTCTAAGGATTTGAGATTTTGTAATATATATGAAATGTCCAGATGTTGGGAAGACGACCTAGAAGAACCCCTAGAAGTTCTAGTAGTCTTTTTATATAAAGAGTGATTTAGAGTTTTATAAATATTACTGTAAAATTCAATTTTTGAAACCTTGGAATAAACAATATGTTGTTTATTATAAACATTAGAATTTAAACCAAAAGGATAGATAGTATTCAGTGATTTAATATATTGTGATTCAAGTAAGAGTCGTTCATTCAAATTCTTCTTAAAATTAAGAATTTTCACAGTAATGTTATTAAAGTCATGTTGATGGAAGTGCATATATTCAAAATTGGTGGTAAAGTGACGTGATTTTTTAATATCAGAGCGATGTAAGTTAATCCGCATGTGTAAAGGATTACTAGTTTGTCCAATATATACCATATTGCATAAATTGCACTTGAGAGAGTAAATAATATTAAAAGCCTTACAAAATGTAACATGAGAAGAGCTATCTCTAAAATGAGAAGCATCAGCAAGAGGGCATGTAAGACATCTAGTAGAATTGCATTTTTTAAAAAATAAATTGCGAAGAGGAGGATGATATAGGTAGCAGGATGACGATCCAGAGTAATCCCTATACATTACTCTGTACCGAGCACAAGACAAACCATAAGATTTGCCTTTTTTGCCAGGCGCTAGGAATTTACTTAGAACAACCATTTAATGAATAAAGAAGATAAATATTGGATATATAATAAATTGAGACAATAATTATAAGAAATATTGGAATTTAACTAAGCTTGCAAAATTATAATAGACGCTTAATAAATTCGTAAAAATAGATAAATATGTTTTCCTATACAAAAACTAAAACTTTAGAGAATCTTGAGTAAAATAAATATTTTTTGAGCAAAATAATGCTTTTGAAATTCTGGATTAAAATAAATGGAGCACAAAATTGTATAAATACATAAACAACCTTTAGTAGAAAAGTATGAAAAATGTATTAATATGTACAAAAAGTAGTCATAGCCATGATGAAAATTCATCAATGATATATACAACAATATATACAATAATAAGTTATTTAAAATAGACCCCTCCCCCAAAAAAAAAAAATAAATAAAAAAAAAAAAAAAAAAAAGGATGACTAACAAATAATATTGTAGTAAAACACACAATATTAACAGTAAAGAAGCTTGCGAAATGATTGATGAAAGTAGTTCAAAATGATCATTAAATTGTAAAACACTGAATGAGAATTGTAATACACTGAACAAGAATTGAGGGAAGAATTGATATAAGAATTGAAATAATATTATAAATAATAATAATAGTAGTAATAATAGTAGTAATACAACATAAAATGCGCAACTGCAGCTATTAAATGATGTATTTTAAAAAAATTGTGAAAATTAATAAACTGCTTAAGTAATAGCAAAAATTGTGCAAACACATAATGAAATAAAAATAATAAAATATTAATAAAAAGCTTCATTTCCAAATAAAGCGCTATATGCAGCATTACCTTAGAAATGAAATAAATATAGAAATACATTAATATAATCAGTGCAAAAATGTTTTTATGAAATTTAAAGATGACTCATCTTCAGCATCAAAACAATTCCTCGGATCACAAGCTGAGACTACCCATATCAAATCAAAGAATAATTAAAGAAAAATCGAAATAAATATTGGAAATTGGAATGAGAAAAAAAAAAAAAGAAAAAAGCATTATTTGCATTCTAACTTTGTCAAGGGCCTGGTAGAATGCAAATATGCTAAAATATGGATGTTTTTCTGTAACAAAGAAAGCATAAGCTAAGAATTTCTTTGTTCGCAGGCCCGAAACACCCATAGAAAAACCATTAAACGAGAAGATAAAAACAAAACTATAACCTAATATGACAAACCAAAACCATAAAATTAAGATTAAAATAAAAATACAAAAATTCAACTTACTGAATAAAATATTTGATATGAACACAACTCAATAAAGAAATAGACATAGTCAATACAGAAAAACGAAGATAATAATGAAACTATAATAAATCGATAATCATAATAAAACCTTTACCTAAAAATGAAAAACCATAACCATTTAAATATAAGATTAAAATTAATCCCATAAAAGTGTAGAATAATAAGATTACTTTAACCTTTCTAAATGAAATTGAAGCAATGAACGTCGCACACTCGCACATGTATAAATGTAACAATCAGTTAGCAGTTAGATCCACAGTTAATTAGTTCAAAATAGCATTGACCATAGAGTAATTTTTAGGATTCACAGTGGAATTCATGTAGGATAAGGATTCAAATCCTTGAAAAAAAAAATCAGATGATGAGTCCTAATATTGAATCATGAATAGTGCTGCCATCTGGAGTAATAAGATGAAAATAATGGAAAATTAAAATCAAATAAATTTAGGATGTAAATAATCAATGTATTTGATGAAAACCAAATAATAATACCTAAACGTAAATTTAAATTTGAATAAAATGTATGAGGAGAAAAAAAAAAAAAATAAATAAAAAAATAAATAAATAAATAAATAATAATAATAATAATTAAATAAATAATTAAAAGAATTTTTTTATTAAGTGTTTGGGATAGCCATTAATTAATGCTAAATTTTTAAAGAATCGAAATTGTAATTTTTGATGTTTATCAGACACTAAATATTTGATCCTTAGAGTAAAATTAAGAAGAATATTGACAAATACAGATTTATGTAAGCATGTTTTAAAGTTAGTGAAAAATTTTACCTTAAAGGGGAAATCTTTCTTTTTATCGTATAAGTCAAATTCTAATTGGCCATTACTATTAAGAATAATTTTTAAATCTAAGAAATTAATGACACTAGAATCCAAATCAGTACTACTTAGAGACAGATTTTCAGGATATTTGACAGGTAAGTCTAGTTTGGTGTGATTTTCATCCCAATATAATATAATTATATCATCTATGTATCGTAGTAATTTAAAGTTAGTACACTCAATGTCACGCTCATAATAATATAAGTATAGATCAGCTAATATGCTAGAAGCAATTCCACCTTGTGGCAATCCTAAACGTTGTTTATATAAATATTTATTGAATAAAATATAGTTATGGAAAAGGATAAACCTAGTCAGAGTTTTAAAGGCTGAAGGAGTTATGCATACATTTAGATTTAAATACTGCAAATTTTCTACAAAAAGTTTATTTATAATATCAAACATATCTTTAATATCAATATTATTAAAAAGATCATTGAAATCAAAAGTTTTTATACCAGTAATATCAGTAAGATTTTTAATTTTATTTTTGAGTTGAAAACTATTTTTTAGAAAAAAATTACACTTGTTAGAAACAATATAACTATGTAATTTTTTAAGGATATTCAATAACATAATATTAGCATTAGAAGTATAGGCATTGCAGGCAACAGTAACAGTACGAAATTTAATAGGATCTTTATGAAATTTTGGAATTACAACTAAATAAGGGTAATTGTAGTTATTACATTTAGTTTTTAACAACTTATAATAATTAAATATATGCCTATTTTTAATTTCGATACTGTCTTTAATCTTAAGAAAAATATTACTAGTATCCATAGTATCAAAAAGAAGTTGTTTATAATACTTTTTGCAAATAATTGCATAGTTATTAGCCGCCTTGTCAACATAAGTAATAATAAATTTAGACTGTAAGTCTAGAATTGCTGAATGAATTTCTTTGAAATCATAGTACTTGATATTAGAAAGATGGTGCATATTATAAACTAAATCAAGTTTAAATTTCTCCAATAACTTAAATTTCCACTCATTAAAAAATTCCACTGGTTTATTATAATCAATAGCTATTTTGTATATAAAGAGATCCAAGTCTAAATTAAATTGAGTAATGATATCAATAAATTTGAATTTTGAGGGCATCCGAAATTTAGTACCATACTTCATCAAAGATCTAAGAGTAAGATTTTCCACAATATTGATATCACCAGTAATAATATGACCATGAGATGTATTGAAAAAAGATTTATATTTGGAATCAGAACAATAGCATGGAGGCTGATCATTAGAAGTAAGAAATTTAGCAAATTTATTGTAGTTAAATATTTTTCTGCCTAAAGTAATATTGTATTTAAAAGTTTTTTGAATGATGAAGTTTTTGATGGGAAAAGGATTGGATGGATCATTAAGCAAATTGTGAATATGAAGTTTATTAAAAACCAGATGAGAAAAATTTATCACCAAGAGAGAGTTATTTATTTTTTGACCAGACTTTAAATCAAGTTTAATATTAAAACACTCAGCCCTATAGTGTAAAATATCAAAGAATACATCACTGAAGTGTGAATCAAAAGAATGAGAATGGAATACTTTAAAATATTTAAGAAGATACTTCTTTTTGATTCCAAAAATAAAATTACGTATAACTTTCCAATTATAAGACTGAAGAAAAATACTTTCTAAGGATTTGAGATTTTGTAATATATATGAAATGTCCAGATGTTGGGAAGACGACCTAGAAGAACCCCTAGAAGTCCTAGTAGTCTTTTTATATAAAGAGTGATTTAGAGTTTTATAAATATTACTGTAAAATTCAATTTTTGAAACCTTGGAATAAACAATATGTTGTTTATTATAAACATTAGAATTTAAACCAAAAGGATAGATTATATATATATATATATATAGAGAGAGAGATAAAGATACTGATAAGCAGATATAAATATAGAAAAAGAGACAGTTCTATAGACAGATATATATGTAGATATGTATGTAGATAACCTGCTTTTGAAATAAATAGACACATATTTCCATGTTAATTTTTTAATATATAAACACTTTTTAAACAGTATCTGATTACTTTAATTAGATTTCAAATTTTAGTATGGAAAAAGAAAATCTATACTAAAACTAGGAGAGTTTGTTTGCAATTCAACAAAATAACATAAAAAATTGAAACCTTAAGTTTTTGCTAAACAATTTCTGAATAATTTTGAATTCATTCTTTTTAAATTCATTTCCATTGCTGTTTCGTTTTTATGCTACAATTTAAAGCAACAACTGTAATAAAAGCAAAAGTGCTATTTTGCAGAATCTCGCCTTACAGAATAGGCGCACTTGGACAAAAGAGATTGCGCTTACTTATAACTACAATAAATTGTTAACAATGATAGTTGCACATAAATGTCATTGTTGTAAGGATTTTGTAAACAAATGTTTTTGTATTAGAAGTGGATAATTCAATTTAAAAATTAAAAAAGAAAAAAAAAAGAAAAGAAAATTTAAAAGGAATAAAATAAAGAAAAAAAGAAAAAATAAATAAAGAAGCAGAAAAAAAAGGACAGAAAGAATAAAGTGCAAATAAGATAGCTATTACAAAATAGCTATTACAAAATAGCTTTAAGTGGCTAGAGAGCATTTTAAACTTTAAATTAGTGCATTTCTTTTTCAGTTTGAATGGTTTCTTCTTTGCTGACCCAATCTGTCGTTGCCCACAGTCGTTGCACTTATTTCTCTGAGTAGTACTACTTTCGTGGAACTATCTTACACAAGTTATCCCATTCTAGGACGCGTCATCTCCTATATCATTACCTTACATATAAAAAAAAAAAATCTCGAATAAAAAATTTTCAACCAATGGAATATAAATAAAAACTATGCGCTAATGAAATAATTTATCTCAAAGTTATCTGATAATAACAAAAATCAAATAAGAAATAGCATATAAATATTAAAACAGGAATAAACTACTACGTCAGAAACGCCAAAGAAAAATTATTGAGGTATCCATGCACCTCAATAATTTTTCTTTGGCGTTTCTGACGTAGTAGTTTATTTTGCACCTCAATAATTTTTCTTTGGCGTTTCTGACGTAGTAGTTTATTCCTGTTTTAATATTCCAACGCCAAGTCTCCTGCTATTATTAGCATATAAATATATTCAAGCAGCATTTATGTATATGCATACCCCCTCTGAAAAATATAATACGATGTAATTTTTTCTCATATTGTAGAGAAGAGTTCCACATTTCACTCATTCATTAAATATATAATTTTTAAGTTTATTTACTTGTTTTACCGTTTATAAATAATTGTTAATTTGAGCAGTGATATTCTTGTTTCTAATTATTCAACTCTTGCATGTGTGAAGGTCAAAATAAGACTCCGTATGATATTATGTTGTTATTCCATAGGAAAATTCTGAAACATGATATATGTGCACTTCATTTTAAATATGATAAAACTAAATGAAAATTGCATTCTTACCTAAAATGTGATGTTATTTCACGTAAAAGTATTAAAATACGACATATACATGAATAAAATTAAACAAAATAGAAAGTTTTTAAAAAGCATTATAGGGTTATATTGTCTACTTGGTAGCGAAATTAAAAAGTCTTTACAGAAAAATCTAAAGGCATATATGTATAATTATATTATTAATAACAAAGAAAAATTGATCGAAACTACGATAAAACCAGAATAAATTATGCTATATCACAATAATTCCTTTTTAAAAGGTATTTTGAATTATTTTATTTTATTTTATTTTTTGTTTTATTGATAGCAAAGAAAATTGAATCATACACATTATTATTTATAATTTTTAATTCAGATACTCTCAATATAAATTCCTATATAGAAATGAGAATGCAATATTGATAAGATATGCGCATTGCCATCATTTTAAATTCATTCTTTTTCGTTTCGTACTAATCACATTTTTTTTCACAACACTTCTTTCAAAGGAGCGTTTTTTCCCTATTTATTTGTAATTGCGTACTATAGCCAATTACTGTCTAAAGAAAGTAGTGTGAAAATTAAGCGCGCACTGAAGTGCTTCTGAATAAATTAGAAACCTTTGCGGCTCTCTCTGTATATGTTACGATTGCTAATTTAACGCATTATCAGGGCATTTTCCTATTTTAAATAGTAAGCTCCGATCTTTGGAGTTCCTTTAAAACGTTATTATTATTATTATATATATATATTTTTTTTTTTTTTTTTTTTTTATAAAATGATTAAATTATATAAATATATATATATATATGGGAAATCAACTCATTCCCTAGCCATTCTCTATATGATGTGTAACGTCACCGCTTACGCAGCTATGACGTAGTCATTGCGTCACTACATATTGTGTCACCCCCCTCCTGTGTACGCACCTGTTTCTTGTCATTCGACGTCGAGCTGCTGTGAGATGCAGACGGCATCTCCGCATGTAAAATATGTGTATATTTTATAATCATGTGATATCCCCGTTTTGTTTTTATGTAATAAATGTCTCTTAATATTAACATGGCTTGCCCCCCCCCTCATATATATATATATATATATATATATTCCCCCCCTCATATATATATATATATATATATATATTCCCCCCCTCATATATATATATATATATATATATATATATATATATACAGGGCCCGAAATTTCAACTCAGTTTACACTCGCCGAAAAAAAGTTTTACTCGCCAGAAAATAGGGTTGTCCTTTTTTTTCTTTTTTACGAATTTTGGGTTTTTTTTTTTTTTTTTTACTTTTTCTGACTATTTGAAATGCTTTTACAAATATGCCTAAAATAATATATATTAAAAGTGTGTCGTACATCATCATATTTCATAATCATCTATAATTAAAATTAATTATAATGTATTGCATTTGAAATTTGGAAAAAGTTAAAATATTTAATAACATAAATGCAATGAGTCGTTAAACAAAAAAAGAAGAAGAAAGAAACTCTTTGTCAAACAATATCTTGCAAAAATCTTTTTGTTATGAAAGATCAACCTTCCTTATTTAACTATTTTTTTATTTAAATTTTTACACCGGAAATGTATTTCTCGTCCATTTTATTTTTGAAATCAGACAGAAAATCGATGTGTTAAATTTGTTCATTGTTATCATTTGAAATAGCCATTTCGGAATAACTTTTTCGATAAATTCGTAGCTTACAAATCATTACAAGCGCAAATCCTTCGCGTTTCAGTGAAAAACTGGAAAGTGTGAACTGTTTTTTGATCATTATTCAACAAAATAAACAAAGGCAATATCTTTAAAAGGGCTCGGGCTCGTATTCATGGGCCAATACCGCATACGCAAACTTTCGCATTTCTTTTCTCTTTGATAGTGGGCGAGGGGCAATGAGACTCTCTGCTCGTCTATTCTCACTCTGCTTGGAAAAAAAAAAAAAAAAACAGTGAGAGAAACGAAATTGCCGAAGAGATTAAAACTTTTATGCATGTATTGAGCATTTTTCCTATTCCAGGATGGGCCGATTGTCAGGCAGCGCACACACAGACTTTGCACTCCAAAAAGAGAAAAGGAAGAGGTTTAACATGATGTTATAAGATGGCGAGATTTTGCCATATTCAAATGTATAAAAAGAGTGTTTTCTGTCACCGTGTCGTGTAAGAATTCAACTATAACTAGACCAAATTTTTACTCGCCACAGTAAAAATTCCACTCGCCAATGGCGAGCTGGCGAGCGGAAATTTCGCGCCCTGATATATATATATATATATATATTTTTTTTTTTTTTTTTTTTTTTTTAAGTAAAAAAGATAAAACCTTAGTCCAAATAAAATTGCTCCAATTTTTTTTTTTTTTTTTTTGTACATGTACACATATGTTACAATTAATAAAAAAAATAATATAAACCAAACTGTATCTGATAATTTTTGATATAGCAATTACTTTTATTAATTAGAAAAATGAGGGAATGACTGTGAGGGAATGACAAATTTCTTCTAAAAACTACTTTATAAAAATATTATTAAGTTTAGTTATATTTTCAAACACTAAATATTTATTAAAACAATTTTTATTAATATAATATCATAAAAAAGCAAATTTGATTTGTTTTAGTTAACTTTATAATGAGTGAGGGAATGACGTATAATAAAAATACTGTATTTCAATCTAACGTTTGAGAGCCTTATGCAACTCATTGTAAAAAGTTTCGAACAGAACACAACATGGCTTTTTACTTTGCTGCTATACAAATTAAGTTTGACTTATATAAAGCACGGGCTGCCATTAATGGAGTAAGTAGGGGTGTGATTATAGTTTGATGAGGGAATGATATCTAATACCAGGGGCAACAATAAAGTGTCTTCTAATTTCTTTCATTGCATAATATATAAATGTAGTATAATGGATAAATATTTATTAAGGTATGTTTAATAAATTTTTAATTCAAATAATCCAAATACACATGCTTTAATACTATAGAAACCATTTTATTTACTTACATGTGGGAATGGGGACACAGTGAGGGAATGATATTTTGCATTTTAAAAATTATTTAAAAATTATATTTGAATTCCAATAACCAAAGAATAACAGTTTTTATGTAAAACCAACTAATATTGATAGTTTAAACAGCGTTTTGTTTTTGTGCTTTTAAAAATATACCCTCAAGACTACTGGGACATGAAATGACCACTTTTCAGAGAATGACCCATATATATATATATATATATGCTCATCAATCGATGCGGAAACTACTTATGGCTTATATATACGCCTGCAGTTCATAAAGTGTTAACCTCGAGTACACATAATTTCTTAATAAAGTATATACTTTTTAGCAATTCAAAAAGATATGTTTCGAATACAACATACGCAACTATTATTATTTTTTTATATTTTTTCGTTCTAATTTCTGAATTATCGACACTTAAATCTCATTTCATCAATATATATCTAAACATATGTAATGATATTTATGTATGTATTAATTAATATTTCTTCTTGATACATTTGAAATGAAAACAGAGGATGACTGTTGTCATTCTGTGTGTAGATTGGCGGTAAAAAATAATGTGTCACCACGCGTTTGTTAACAATAATAATAATAATAAAAAAAAAAAAAAAAAAAAAAAAAAAAAATGAGTCAGAAATTTTTCTGTGACTGATAAAATATGCCTTTTTTTTCCATGTTGGAGCATTAAAAAGAACAAATCAGTCTTTCCGTTACAGTATATATATTTTTTTATTACACCGAGAAAAAAAATATACCGCCTACATCTAGAACGAATAAGTAGTCATTTTCTTAATACCTGAAATAGAATTATAGATTTACGAGCTATGAGTATAAGGTAAAAAAATAAATTGAATAGACGAAATGATCGAGAATTTCTAGTTAATACTTCTCTAGATGGTGGAACAACATTCTGAATATTATGAATCGTTTGTATTTTATAGAAATTATTGTTTAATTTCCTAGAAATGGATCATAAACCAAGATTATATTTACTAAAACTTGCCGCTTGAGTTCGCATTTATTTGCAAATATTTTTAACTAAGTTGTCTGTAATAATATAAGAAAACAATCTAGAATACTTTTAGGGATTTTTAGAACTCGCAAGGAAAGGGAACTAGAATTTATAAGGGTGGTAAGGAACTATTATTTTTACTAGAGACACAATTAGGTTTTAGATGTTAGTCACAGAATCTTTTTCAGTGTACTGAGGGTGTTCGCACATTTTTTAGACGTTTTTGATAGAATGTAGTGAAAACACTACACTTATATTTCGTGTTTTAAATGTTCAATTTGATAGCCCTTGTTCTTAACTATCATTCTGCATCGTAATTTTCATGGTAATAATGCTGTTTGTATTATCGGGAGAGGTAATTTTTTTACACTCCTCTTGAACGGCTTTCGAAAGTCCACAAAGCATTGTAGGTCGGCGTTTGGATAATACAGATTTTAAGAGTCCAAAAGCACAAAAATTGATCGGTGATACATCAGAAGATTTAGCAGGAATATCAGTAAAGTGTATGGTTTTAATTCCCGTTTCTTGTTTCATTTTTTCTAGAAAAGCAATTGTGGAATGTGATGTGTGACTGCTTGCTGTGTCTTGATGCAGTTCAACGGTATTGTGGTATTTTATGGTATTGTGGATAATGATTTGGAATTTCATATTTAAAAATTGGAGTTAAAATATTTTCTTCATAGTATTTAGAGTTGATTTTGACAGTTTTGTCTTTTTTTTTTTTTTTTTTTGCCTTTGTATGAAAAACCAGCGACAATCATAAATCCTTTAGTAAAACTTTCTTTTGAACCATGTAGTAAAATTTGTTTCTCCTCTTTTGTGATACTAAATTGATCTTTTTTTTTTTTTTTTTTTTTTCTTATTGTTGTTGTCGCAATAACTTAAATAGGCCCAAACTTCATCTATTGTTACGACATTTTTCTATTTTTCTTCTGATAAATGTTTTTCATAAAGAGTTCTACAGCGCGTTCTTTGTTCATAGATATGACTCTGAGAAAGACTATGATCATCATATTTTTTGGCATTTTGAAGATTGAAATCAGAGTTAACAATTTTATTTACAGTTGAAACTGGGCAGTTTAATGTTTTTGCTACATGCCTTTGAGGTGGAAGGTTTTTCTTTCAACATTAAAGATTTCACCTTTGCAATATTAGAAGAACTGATTTCATCTTCGGATAAGTATTTAGAAGAATTTTCCCTCCAGATGACGACCGAGACCGATTGAGACTAGAACGATTTTTTCCTTTCTTATTTATAACATTTCCTATCGTGGTTTTCGACATTAAACCATGGCTTTTACAGCGTTTCTGAATTACCGAATAAGAATAACCCTTTTCGGAAAGAGCGGAAACGTATTCTTCCATCCATCGCCTTTTTAATAGCGCCATTTTGCATATAAACAAGAATTCTAAAAATCAGACGATAAATAAAACTTTCAAAAATAAAACTGTTGTGAAAATAAAATTTTCCATGCAGATGATTTTTTCGTACGGCGGCGAAATATAATCGCCTAAAAAATATGCGAACAGCCTCTGTATAATAACTAATAAATAAATAAATAAATATTTCATTTCTAAAAATTGTCTCAAGTCATCACTGCTTTAAAGCATTAACATAAAAAAAAAAAAAAAAAAAAAAAAAAAAAGTCATTGAAACAGTAAATAATTATTTCTAGAACAAAAAATGCAAATGCTTTTTTTTTTTTTTTTCACTTTCTTTAATGTTTTAAATTAATGTTCTTTTAGCAATGCAATTGTTTAAAATTAATTTTAGCATTCAATAAATTAAATTTTGAGTAGTTACATAATTTTTTGATAACAATTCAATAAACGCAAACTAAAGTTTATATGGATTGAATAAAATCATTTTTAAATGTAATATTGCTTAATAGTATATAAAAATAATTAATTGAACGCCTTTTTTTTTTTTTTTCAATTTTCTTTTGGAAATTATTATTTTAGACTATCTCATTAATGGATTCATTCTATTTTATCTATGGCTAAAGCTTAAAGACTTATTAATCTATAAACTGCAAAAAAATTAATCATAAAAAAATAATGCAAAGATGCTAATTTTATTTATTTTTTATTCACTTATTTTTTGTGATAAAGCATGAAAAATATTTTAACCATAATTATATTAACCATAAAAATATTTGAACAATATTTTAAAGTTTTAACTAGGGAATTTAAATATCTGAAACAATGTTAATCAATTTACAAATGATTTTTTATTCCTTTTACATTTTCCTACAATGCTTAATTTTATACACATATATATATATTAAAAGAAAGTTTATTTACAGAGTTTTTTTTTTTTTTTTTTTTTTTTAATGTATTAATTACTTCTATTTAATTTGAAAAAATTCCTATTCCTAACAGATTTTATTACTTGTCCAATAAAAAAGATTTATCAATTACCACATTTTTCATATTTAACAATTGGATAACTTGATCCATTATTAATATTTTCATTTTTTATATGCTGGTACAAAAAAGTAACATTTTAATTATTTAAATTTCTGTTTTAAATCTAAAATAATTGCAAACAAAGAGAAATAGTTACGAAATAAAATTAGGCATATTATTTTGTTTTATTCTAAATTATTTTCCATTCCAGTCTTCACAAAATGTTTTTAATTTAATTCTAAATAAAGACTTTAATTTAATTATCAAATAAATACGTCTTTGAAATGCTTTTGAAAATAAGTATGAATAAAAGACATATATAAATGTTGAATTTGTATTAAAGGAAAACTGAACATGGAAATATATACGATGATTAAAAAAAAAAAAAAAAAAAAAAAAAATGTTCTGCACATATTAGGCACATTTTGAAACCAAAAATTTATTACTCAACATATTTAATTTTCTTTACAAAATATTATTTATAGGTATAATATTTTATATATACACATAAACATGGTTGTAATTATTTTATTAGTAGTAATAAATGAATTGGGGAAAAAAAAAATATGTGTAAGTTCAACTGAAACATCCGTTTAGAAATTTAATTTTTATGGTTTAATTGTCTATATGTAATTAATTTGCACTGTATTAATTAATAACGATGCGTCGTACGTCCAAATAATTCATTTTTTCGTTTATATTCGGGTATTTAGTCAGCTAACTATTTGGAGTATTTACGCAACCATTATTCTTAAAATTAATTTCATATAGAATGGAATAGAAGGCTGATTTTTAAGAACTATGTGAAAAAGTGCCAGAGGCGGGAATCGAACCCCGGGCCCTCCGCTTAACGCGCAGATGCTCTAACGAGAGCGGAAGGCCCGTGGTTCGAATCCCGGCTCTTGCATTTTTTCACATAGTTGGTAAAAATCAGCCTTCTATTCCATTCTATATGAAATTAATTTCCAGGTTGATGATTTAAATTTCTGAATTAAAATTTCGTGGCCGTTTGGAGTTATGCCATATTCAAATTTGTCACTTGATATAGCTGCTTTAATGCAGACTCGGTGACCCTGCCAACGTAAATTATGTGAGAAGTGCCAAGCTGGTTATCAGCCAGGGTAGCTCAGTGGTTAGAGCATCCGCGCATTAAGCGGAAGGCCCGGGTTTCGATTCCCGGCTGCGTATCTCCGAACTGTTGGCGCACGCAGAACAAATTCACAATTTTTCGCCAGAGAATGCGATTTTCGCCAAATCTGGAAGTGCAAAGAGAAACTTCATGCCGCTTAACCTGTATAAATAAACATCCGGCGTTTTTCTTTCTTTCTTTTTTTGTTATTAGTTTTTTTTCTTCTGATTATTAATGTAGGATTTAAATCGCAAAACGAAACATATCTTGAAATTAAGAAATAGTTATCCGAATAGAGAAGTAGATAATAATAATGGTAATATATTAGCATTGAGATCCGATTTCATGTATAAGGCCAAAAAGTTTGTAAAAATTGTTCAAACAAATTACAAATTCTTAGTAAAATGCATGAAAAATGTTCATAAGTCCAAATCAGTAGTACGCCATTTTACATTTCAACTATTTTTATTGTCATTTTGTATTTAAATTTTTAAAATGTATGACGTTATAAAATATCTCTCTTACGATGCAGTGCTTGAATTTTCATAAATTATCACCTTATATTTATCTATTATGTATTTTTAAAGAGCATCTTAATCATAATAAAATAGATATTTCGTGTTAAATTTTATGGTTGAAATTCATAAAATTTTCTAAGTATAATTTCCTCCTCGGACATGTCCATTTCTCATTCTTTACCCACCCACCCCCAACCCCAACATACAAAGTTATAAAATAAAACGTTAAACATTTTATTAATGCTATTCTATTTGTTTTTCAGTAATCATAAACAATCTAACTTAATATGTTATACAAATCAAAGTAATAATGATGCGCATAACCATTTTCATCCTATATTTATTGTTACTAATTTCTATTGAGAGCGAAATGTATTCATATTAAAAGGAATGAGTATGACAGAACACTCAACACAGTCGCAGACTGAAATGCCGCACCTCATAGGCTACCCTCTATCCGATTCGATAAATTTGATTTATCGTAATTAAATGACTAATTTTATTAGGATTGTTTTCGTACATTAATTTCCAACACAACTGATCCCCATATTGCAAGTTCGTGGGAAGTATTGGCCTAATTTGTCAAATGAAGGAAACACAATATTTAATTACTAAAGTTTCAAATTAAAATGTTCATATTTAATGAAGTGTATTAAAAAATATATTTTAAAATATTAGTCTGACATGTTTACGACAAAATATTGGCATAATGGACGTTTAAACGAAATTTTGCTCTATTTTGCCATGTTAAAAAGAAAACGTAAATTTTGAATAACATGTGAAGTTTACAACTTACATTGTTCCAAAGCAATATTGTCCTTATCAATGACATAAGTGATATTTAAAAACTGATGCATCCATTTTACAAATTCAATATCTGTAATACACACAGACAAGTCACATAAACCAACCACTAAAAACATAATTTTTGGATTCAGGAAACCTCAAAACATATAAATGTAACAAAAATTCAATTTCGAAAACATGATCCGAAAACAATACTTTCGCAACCTTTTACGGATAAGATAAAGTAAATTAGAATAAGAGAATAATTTTAAATTAATTAAACTTTAATTGCATTTATTACATTGATTTTTATTTATAAAAAGAAATGCTTTTATTTAATTTGGGGTAGACCTGTATATTTACTATATATTTTACAAACACAATATAGTGTACTAATTTAGCACAGAATTTAAAACACATAGCACGACATGAAATGACCTTTCAGCAATTCCATTGTATGAATATATCTGAATTCTTTTGTGGGGTTCTGTGTAAACTTCTAATAAAGGATATACATTCTACATTGTATACGAAACATTCTTTCATGCACATAAAATAAATGTTCAATTTTTTTTTTTTTTTTTTTTTGTTTCATCCAAAAATATTAAATTGTATTTACCAGAAAATTCACACATAGACTTAATGAATTTGAATTCTTTTCTTAGTCACTGCACACGAATTACTTAATATTTCATCCGAGTCCCAATATCTATTCTTGAGGTATGGTGATAACAAACACACAGACACACACATTCAGGCAACCGCTAAAAACCTAATTTTTTGTTTCATGATATTTAAGCAAATGTAGCAAAAACTCAATTTCGAAAATCTGAATCAAAAATAAAACTTTTCTTACAATATATGGGTAAAATAAACTAAATAATGATGCGTAATAATGATAATCTGGTGTGTCACTCACACGACTTTCTTTTTCACCCTGCATTTCAATATTATAATGACAGATTGCACATTAAAGCTTAAGATCAATAGCGTAAGAATGTAAAGTTTAATGTACTTTTCAAATAATCTAAAATAGGTTTAGAAACAATTTTATTTGACGAAGAGAAAGTAAATAATAATAATAATAAAAATAATAATAAAACAGAATAAAATAAAATAAAATAAATGTATTTCAAGGATAATTTTAAAAGCTTTAAAATCATAATATTACAAATATACTTCTTCATTAATCTTGATAAAATAAATTTAAAGGGTTTTCTAATAAATTTTGGCATTAAATTATATTATCTAAAAATAACGATACAAAGACTCCATTGACACATTTTTAACAATTATGATTCAGGGAGCCTCAAAACGTGTATATATAACAAAAATTCAATTTCGAAAATTTGACCCCAAAACAATACTTTCTCTACCATATATGTTGGTAAGAGAAAGTAAAATAAATAAATAAATAAATAAATGTATTTCAAGAACAATTTTAAAAGCTTTAAAATTAGAATATTACAATTTTATTTCTTCATTACTCTTGCTAAATTAAATTTAAAGGGTGGAGGATTTCTAATAAATTTTTGCATTAAATATATTATTTAAGAATTACGATACTAAAACTCCACTGACACATTTTTAATAGTTTATTCTCTTGGGAAAAAAAAAAAAAAAAAAAAAAAAAAAAAAGATTGCTCGAATCCTTAACGAATCATGAATGAAGTGGAAAGAAGGGTTGCTTTGCGACAGAGAGGGTTTTGGCGCGAGCTACAAAAATTCGCCAGGTTGACCTGTATGCGCCAACATTTCGGAGATACGCTTCCCGGCTCTGGCATTTTTTCACATAGTTGGTAAAAATCAGCCTTCTATTCCATTCTATATGAAATTAATTTCCAGGTTGATGAATTAAATTTCTGAATTCATTTTTAAAATGTCTGTTGCTTGTTGACTTAATTATTCACATTTCTATACAAACATACAATTTTCATAGAATTTGGAGCAACGTTTGAATAACAATAGTTCTTAGGATTCATTGGAAAAAAGTAGCTACTACGGGGCTTTTAAAAATACAGTTAACCCCATGCTGCACATTTCTTTCTTTGCATTCAAGGCTACTAATTTCAACTATAATAAAAAACGTTAACCAGATTTAATTTAATTTTTTTTTTCATTTATACTGAAAATGTATTCATAATTTTTAAATTAATGATCTTAATGTTATCTCTGCTTACTTCAGTCAGGTATGCGATGAGAGAATAAATTCAGAAAATTACCCTCAGTCAGCCACAAGTTACGTTTATTTTTCCAAGAAATACTGAATGTGAATATAATTAGAGTATTTTCTACTAATTTGGCATGAATCAACAGTAAATTATCGTTAATTCAAACAATATATTTCAAACCAAGTAAGTCAGAAAAGTATTATATTATTATAATATTTATTATTATTATAATTATTAATTTTTATATACTTTTTAGGACGGAGGACTATTATAGTCTCTATCTACGGATTTTTACGGTACCAATTTTACGATAGTTGGACATTTATCGAAATCGAAAATTTATCAAAAATATAATTGTTGAATAATTTGAAAGCGATGTTATAATAATAATAATAATAATAATAATAATAATAATAATAATAATAGAGTCATCCGTACTAAGCTGACTTCTGTTTTTCCTAGAATTTCATCAAAATCGTTATTTCTGTTTCTTTCTTTTCCTAGAAAGAAAAAGAAAAGAGAAGAAAATTAATAATAATCAGTATCGAAACGGACGGTATCGATTTTTCTTTTCTCCCAAAAACTTTTTTAAACTATGATTATTTTAAATTTCAAAAGAAAATATTTATGCCAATTTTTTCAATTTCGGCTGCAGACATTACGCCTGATGTTTTCTAGGATATTTTTCCTTTTATCCTATAAATATCTTGGATGGGATCGTTAACCAAGTTGCTCCGCCTTTTTCTTTTCAAGTGGTGATCACGTGAAAACTTCAAATCCACATTGTAAAAAGCGTATTTAAGGCAAGTTTTGCTTGAAATTTGATATTGCTTCGGAACATGCTTAATAAATTTAGAGTATGAATAAAAAATTTCTCATGATTTATCAGTGATTTACCGTGATTTTGAAAAACGTAATCCAAAACAAAGTACTATCACAAAAAGTATTACTAGATGCAAATTTTGTTCATACTTTTTTCAGAAGTTTAAAAGAATTATAATAATTAAGTTTTGTTTAAAATTTTTGAATATTCTCATTTCACTAGCACAATTAAAGATTCCTTGAGATGATTTGTGATATGTTTGTTTTTTGGTTTATGCCAAAATTGTACATTACTATGACTAAATTTTGACAGTAATAAAATAAGTTTTGGAAATATTGTTGTCCTGTACATTTACATTAACTGGTTGTTTGGTTGGAATATTAGATATTTTGGAGAGGATTAGAAAAAAAAAATGTTTCTTTTGAAATGTATAAAAATTCCATTAAAATTCATATAACTGATATGATGCAATATCTATTTTTCTGTAAACAGTTACTTATTTTTTTTTATATAAAACCATATGAGAATATGCTATATGTTGTAAAAATTCATCATTGTTGATAAAATCAGATATAAAATATTTACGAGTAGTGAACACTATTAGCTGTTAACTTTTTTCGATCTACGATTTTGGAAAAACTAGCCTTTCGTAGTGAGTAATACAGAATCACTCGAAAGCATCAAACTCTGATGACATATCAGATATATATATATATATATATATATATATATATATATAAGAAAAACATAATACACATAATTCCGCCTCATTTTACCCTTTACTCATTTAAAGATTCTTTCTAATTTATTAAACTTTAAAACTTTACAGTTATTCATTGTAATTTTATTAAAATGTTTTCGAAACATTAATAGGAAATAACGGTTAAAAAAAGAATAAAAATTAAAATTAAATTAAAGAAAGAAATAAAATTAAAATAATAATAATAATAATAATAGTAATAGTAAGATTAATAATAATAAAAACGAAAAACTTTGAACTTGTAATGTATTTTTTTCCTCTGTAATTTAAATACTTTATAATCTAGCTTTGAAATATGGCAAAGTATATTTTTACATTTCACACATTTCATTAATTATATTAAAAAGTATTTTAAAAATATCGTAAAACAAATAACATGTATCAAAAAATATTTTTTTCAAGCATTATAAAGATTCATCAGATGATAACGAAGGGAATTATATTGTTAAATAATAATTAAAATTTATAATGATAATAACTTACAGCGGATATAATTAATGAGAAAACCTTAATCTCTTTAAAGAAATAAATGATTAATCACAAAGATTAGGAGCACTTGTAATAAAAGAAATACCCAATTAAAGTTTCATTATTTTTAAAGTGACCGAGACTAATTTAAATGCGTAAGGTGAACATTGTGTTTAATTTAAGCTATTTAAATTCCCATTATTTCTTTAATCGTTACACAAGTTGATGAAAGGTCCGTGCTTCTCCACATAAAATTTAATCTCCCAACATTTTATTTGCATCAATTCTATCAACTGAAATGCGTAAAGAGCAGAATAATAATGATAATGATAATATTAATAATAATAATAAAATTTAACTTTTACCAAAAAAATTTTTTTAATTTAACTTTATTATTATTATATATATATATATATATTTTTTTTTTCCGAATAAAAGAAATATAGACTTTTGATTCTATAAAAAGTTACTGTTAGAGAAATGATATGAATTAATGTATAATAAAAAAAGGGGCTTTAGAATACAGATATATATATATATATATATATAGATAGATAGATAGATAGATAGATAAATAGATATATATAGATAGATAGATATAGATAGATAGATATAGATATAGTTAGCTAGATAGATAGTTAGACTAGATAGACATATAGATTTTGGTATCGATAGAGATAATAGACAACATATTCTGATTTTTGTGTAGAAAAAGAAATATATAAACATTTATTATTATTAATATTAGTTTTTTTTTTCTCGAATAAACACCATTCAATCTATGAAATATGGAATAAAACGATGTTTTTATCAGATATTTTATACCAAAATCGCCGACAGTTACAACAAAATAAAAGAAAAAAATCGGGTGTAAAAAAGCCACGCGACTTCCATTACCCACTATTACACGTATTATATATATTTTTTGGAGATATTATATGCATATATATATATATATATTCAGTAACAGAAATTTGATACATGTGTAGAGACGCATAAAACAGTTTACACTGCAAATTAAAAAATAAGAAGAAAAAAAAAGATGATAGAGTTATTTTTTTAACACCAACTTCCGAGATCTAAAACTAAACTATCTAATCAGAATGACCGTTAATATTTCTGTAATAACCACATAATACATGAAAAAGGGTATCTAAACGGATTTATTTAACAATTTTCAAGAAAATCGTTAGAGCCGTTTTTGAAATACCAACTTTTACTAAAACTTGGCCTACTCAGTTATTGACCGTAAAAAAATAATTACTTACAAAAGGATATTTAAAAGGGATTTAATATGGCGAGTTTGAAAAAGATCCGTGCAGCCATTTTTAAAGAAACGCACTTGCGAGACCTGAATTTGAGTTATTTATACAGAACGCCTATCAATTTTCCTGAACTAATCAACTATATAATTCGAAAGGACGTCTTACAGAGTGTTTATATAGCAACTTTGAAGAAAATCGATAGAGCCGTTTTTGAGATACCGACTTATGGCCCGACTTCCGGTTTCCAATTGTCACCAAAATTTTGAAAATTCATACACCAAATTGATACACCAGACGTGTATCAATTCTGAAGTTTCAAAGTTCTATCTTTATTAGTTTTAAAGATATGATTGCCAGAAAATTCCACACATACAATATACATACACACACTGGCCAATTGCCAAAAACTGCTTTTTTAGACTCAGAAGGCCTTAAAACGTGTAAATCAGGTGAAAACTCGATGTCGAATTTTCGGTGGTAGTAGGGTAATGCAACTAAAAATTGCATTAAATATATTCAAGTACCGTTTGTAGAAATATACCTTTACGAAAAAAAAAGCTAAACGTGTGTGATATTGCAGAGAGAACAAATCCATACTTCATTCATTCTTTTAATACACAACAGTCCAGTTTCTTTATTTGCTTTGACAAATTTTCTTTGTACATTCTCCGTTATTATTGAGGAATATTCGTCTAAATTTAGGCACCATGATGTTTTGACCAATGATATCTAGTTTCTAAAGAACTCATTACTTCGGTATGTACATTTAAAAAAAAATTATTTAGCACAACGTGATATTATTTCATGACAAGAATTAAATTACTATAAGTGATACATAAATATTTTATTTTACAGTCATTTGCAAAAGTTTAAGACCAGTAGCTGATTTTCAGTAGTTTAACACATTGCACCACTTGGGCAGATTATTGCGCCATCTCATGTGACGATTGCATCAGACGCATTCTACTGCTATAAATGAAGGTACCCGACACGTTTATCGCCGATTGTCTATTGGATTTTGTCGTAGACAGTCCTGTTGTGTAATTATTTTAATGAGTAAAAAACCTTCACTTACTGTTACAAAAAGGTCAGAAATATTGACCCTGCATTAAATTACAATTTCCGAACGTCAAATAAGTTCGAGGGTAAATGTGAGCAAGGCAGCTGTGCACCAAGCTATTAGTAAATTTGAAATTTCCGGAGAATTTTAGGACCTTAAGAGTTGTTTCTTTTTAATTGCGATTAAAATTGTTTAATATCATTGTTTACTTCATAAACCCTTACAATTATTTATCCGAAAAGATTTAGTTTATGCGTTGTTGTATGTATCTATATATATCTATATTATTTCATTTCGTATTTTATGTTACACTTACGAAAGAAATTTAAGCTTTTTTGGTGATCGGTACAGCCATAATAGACGCTTTTACTCGAAAAATATTGCACTTTTTTCAAAGAGTACAGTCTGGACAAATCACAAGTGTGGTGTATTTAAACAGACCTAAAATTATTTAAAAAAGTACAGAAGTATATACAAATCTAAGTAACTGAATTCAGGAAAATTAAGAAACTGGAAGAGCGTCAATCTTTTTATTAATTTTTAAAATTCTTTTATTCCTGAAAGATTTCCGGTGTAAAACATTAAAATTTTGTCTATATCTTATAGGATCTAAATTTTATCTTTCTACATTTACAGATATCCCCCTAACACATTTTTTATTATAACTCTATAAATACTAAAGATAAAGTATACAAACAGTATACTTTTCCGCACTGCCAGACTCTCAGAAATTCGAATATGAAGTCAAAATTGGGTGTTGCTATTGGAAAAATCAAAGTTGGTGCTCATTTCAATATGTAGATAACCCCTAATTCAAAATTCGACAACATTTTCAAAAAGTGCATTTATATCCCTGTTGAATGGTGTCTATTACTTTTTTCTGCGTCAATTAATAATGAAATTACAACGAGTGCTGCAATTTTTTTTTCTCTGACTGTACATACATTTTTATTATTAAATGGCAAGAAAGATTTGGCGAAAACAAGATAAGTTATGAAACTACATAATTAATTTATCCCCATAAAGAAGTAATTTTAAATCCGTTTTTATTCTATTAATAAAAAACGGAAATTAAAGCATATTAACACTTTCGAGACCACATGATTTTTTTTTTTTTTTTTTTTTTGACAGTAAGGTCCGCCTGTGGGAGTTATTCTCCCAAGCTACAATATTTCAGAACGAAATTTTCTTTATTAACATTTATATTACAAGTAGATATACATCATAATTATATTTTTTCTGATCAAAATATTTGTATCCATAGTATATTCATTGTACAAATGCGAATATTGGGTAGATTCTTTAGAAATAAATAACATGGAAATTGCGAAAGAAACGCCCACTGGAGGAGTTACAGATTTTGAAATGAAGTGAATCTACGTTAGCGGTCGCGAAAGTGTTAAATTATTACTCAAATCCTTTTATTCGGTTAAATCATTTATTTCATAAAAGTGCTCGGTTTATGATGTGAATGCAATCATGGCTTACATACTATGCATAGAAATTTAAATATAATATATACAATCATTATTAATATTATTTTTATCCTTGAAAATTTTAAATTATCTAAACGTAAATCTTAGTTCACTAATATACAGTTATACACATGTAACAGGAATATGTTGCGCTTGGGTACCTTAATATCATGCAACATACTTATATTGTTCAGAACTTTCAAGCGAAAATAACAGTATAAACTGTGCCTGTAGCTTAGCATCAGTAAAGAATGTGCTATCATGTTTTTAAAATGAAAAATAAATTATGTTTGATTAACTTTTTTACGTGGTTGATAAAAAAGTGTACTTTCTTCAGGTAGTAACATTAATGGTAAAATAATCCATTATTCCATTATAGTACAGGTATTCTTTACTATATTAATTAATCCATTAAACACCAAAACTAGAAATAATGATTTTTTTTTTCTAAATACAAATAGTAGTATTATTTTGATCAAAATAAAATTATTAAAATTAGTCTTATCTTGCTAAATGCAGGGTGTTGCATTCGTACAACTTCAGTGGAATAAGAGCATAGAATGAATACAAATAAATGTTTACGGAAATTTCCTTGATGGAGCGTAAAACAACAAAAACTACAGATGACTTCAAAAGTAATTATTTTATTATGCAACATTTTTTTTACAAGTTATGTAAACTTATTCAAATATGAAGATTTTCAAAAGTTTTGGACTGATTAGTGCTTTAAGTTTGAAATTTATTTTTAAATACAAAAATATTTTTCAGATGTTTTTTTTTTTTTTTTTTTTTTTTTTTTGTAATAAAATAAACATCTATCCTTTCCTTACTTAAAAACAATACTTAATATAAAATATATTTTTTAGTTAATTGTTAAACGCAATTACATCGCGTGTTGCTTGAACGCAACACCAGCGAAAAATGGGTTTTAACAAAAAAGTTAAATCGAAGTATTTTGTTATCCAGAAAGGTGTGTTATTCAGAAAGTGCTAACATAATTAAAAAAAAAAAAAAAAAAAAAAAAAAAAAAGATTGTAACAGTAACATAATATAACAATTTCTAGAACAAAATGTTCACATGATTCTTTTTTTTTTTTTTTTTTTTTTTTAATATATTAAATTAATGTAATGTTAGCAGTAGAAGGTTAATAATTATCTTTATGTAAAACGACTTAAATTTTGAACAGTTACATCTTTCTATTATTATTATTATTTATAGTAATTTAAAAAAAAATCTTTTATTATTATTATTATTATTATTATTATTATTTTGATATTGCTTAATAGTACATAAGAATATTTAACTGAACGAATTTCTTTTCCTTTCAAAATTTCTTTGTGGAAATACTATTATATATATATTACTTTTACTGTCTGATAATTAGAATGTTTGAATTTAATGATCTATAGCTAAGCTTGGCAAATTATTTTTCTATTAACTGTAAAAGAAATTAATCATTAAAATATAAAAAAATGTAATAATATTGAAAGCGCAAGTTTTCTTTTAATAATGCATAAAAAATTATCCATATGATAAAGCTTTACCTGGAGAATTAATCTGAAAAAATTTAGGCAATTTACAAATGATATATACATTTTTTTTTTTTTTTTTTTTTTTTTTTTATAATTGTATGCAATGCTAAGTATTTTTTTTTATTATTAATTAAACGTAAAATTTTAAGTATTTAATCTCTACGAATCCGAATTAATTGTAAATAAATAGATGTATTAACGAAATAAGAAATAGACACAGTATTTTATCTTACAAGAAATTACCCTTCAATATTAAAAAAAAAAAAAGAAAAGAAAAAGAATAAAAAAAGAAAAAAAGGGTTTTTTTTTTAAACATTGAATTTTAACTAATTGGAATAATTAATTTCATCATGATTTTATTTTCATACATGTTTAATGACTTGTGGAGAGGTAGTTGGGCATACATAAAATTGGTTGTTAACTCTATTATTATCAACAATGTGGATATATAAAGCAACAGGGCGATTTTATGTCTGTGTTCAATACATGCATTCATATCTAAATTTAATTTCTGTGTTTTGAGCGACTGCTTCACAATAAATTTCCAGTGCATTAAGTAATAACACGGCTCTATGTTTTCACAGTACCTGGATAATCGAGTTGACTCGGTTTCATTGTAATATATATATATATATATATATATATATATATATATATATATTCGTAATTAAAGTACAAGTATTGCTTTGCTTAAATATATCTCTTAATTGTTTGCACTGAGTGGAGCGCAAATGAACACAGAAAGCTAATGTTCTTAGAAATAAAGCAAACTTAAATCGAATTATTATTTCAAGCCCTAATTATAAATTTTTATCAAAATCGTTGAAGCAGTTTCCTAGATAACCAAGTTTCTGATACATTTTTTCCTCAGGCAAATTTCGGGTTACAAGCGTTTGATAATTTTCCTGAAGAAGAAGGTAAATGAGAACGATTTTTAATTTCAATAAAATCTCTAACCCCCCCCCCCCTTTTATTTCTAAATTCCTCCCAAGAACACCAATTTTAGCCTTTTTTTTTTTTTTTTTTTAATGAAATGCGAGTTACCAGTAAAAGCAAATTATTCCGATGATGACAGTATTTGAAATTAAACATGAAATTAATAGCTGGACATAGATAAAGTTGGATTTTAGTGCTATCATTTTCAACAATGTGGATATTTAAAGTATCAGAGAGCTTTTATGTCAGTGTTTGAACAAATGCTTCACAATCAATTTCCAGTGTATTAAGTATTAATAAAGTATTATGTTTTCAAAATACCTGGATGATCTAGTTTATTTGGTCTTATTGTAATATAGATATATATACGCTATGAAAGTACAGATATTTCTTTGCATAAATATATCTCTTATATTTGTCTGTCTTGAGTGGAATGCAAATGAACAGAGAAAGCTAATGTTCCTGGAGATAAAGTGAACTGAAATCAAATTATCATTTCAAACCTTAACTATATATATATATATACATATATATATATATATTAATCGCAATCGTTGCAATAGTTTCCTAGAAAACCAAGTTTCTGCTAAATTTTGTTTCAGGGCAATCACGGGTTACTAGTGACTGATAATTTTTTTTTTTTGGAGAAGAAAATAAGCGAGAACGGTTTTTCATTTCAATGAAAACATCTAACCCTTTATTTATTTATTTTTTTTTTTTTCAAAATTGTTCCCAAGAATACCGAATTTTAGCCTTTTTTTTTTTTTCAGGTGAAGTGCGAGTTATCAGTAAAAGAAAATTATTCCGCTGATGACGGTATTTTAAAATTAAATGCAAAAATATTAAATGCAAATTAAATGAAATTCATTAAACCACACTAATACTAAATATTTATTAAAATCACGGGAATACTTTCAAAGAAAACGAAGTTTCTAGCATTTTTTTCTTAGGCTAAGCGCAGGTTACTTGTGAATGATAATTCTTCTCAAGAGGAGGACAGTTAAGATTGAATTGTAAACTCAAAAAAGCAACTAAATATAATTTTATATTAAAATCAATCAAACAGTGTCTAAGAAAAACAATTCATAATTTGCTGCAGGTGGTACAAGTGTTTCATGAAGACGAAAATAAGTCAGATGAGTTTCTCGTATCAAAAACTCTTAACGATAAGATTTCATGAAGATCATGTGATCCATTAAAAAAATAAAAAAATAAATAAAATGGTGTAGTTTGCAACGCGTGATATAGGAGTTTACATTGAACACCAATTTTTCTGGATAAAAGTCAAATAGATTTGCCATTTGCCCCCTCCCCCCATTTATTCATTTATTTATGCTTTTTTAATATATATGTGGACTATCAAATCGAACAAGCATCTTCAAAACCTCTAGTTCTAAATTTCATAAGTACTGTTCGAGCAGTTTTGAAGAAAACCAGTTTTATTGCCTTATTTTACCATAGGCAAAGCACAAGTTAAAGGCGAATGATAATACTGCTCGGCATGAAAATTGCCTCTGACACCATTTCAGCATGTTCTTATGTAAAATGACCTCCTGCATCAGAATATGACGCCCATTTTGCCCTATCACCCACCGTTTTTTAGGAATGATCCCTATTTTTATCATTTTTTAGTGATTTTACGCCTATATATTTGATTTTTTAGGAGGGGTGAGGGATTATTTTAACCGATAATATTTTCTAAGGGGCTATGGAGTTGAAAAATTCTAAAAAAAAAAAAAAAAAATGGTCATTTGAGACAAAGGATTTTTTTTTTTTTTTTTTTTTTTTTTTTTTGGGGGGGGGGGATTTGCCACTGAAATTATGCATTACATATCTTGTATTTTTTTAATCTGTTATTAATGTTATCTTTTAAACTTTATATATATATATTTGTTTTTAGGTGTTAAATTAATTATTTTTCATTCTTCAAATCAAATTCATGGTCGTAAAATCATCGAACTGGGAAAAAAATTGAGGGAGGGGATGTTGTATCTAGAAAACGATGGGTGACTGAGTAAAATGGGAGTCATATTCGGATTCAGAAGATCTTTTTACATAAGATCAGCGAGAAGGGTATCAGAACTCTCTTTTATTTTTATTTTTATTTTTTTATTTATTTATTTTTTTTTTTTGCAGAGAAGTGTAGTTTTCTGATGATGAAAGAATGTTATCTCAGAAAACATCATCCCGAAACCTACTTTTTTATTAATACATTTGCTAACAACAACGAGATAACTCATACTATGTTAACTTTCCGAGGATGCCTAGTAGGACATTTTCTCGAGGGATACGAGGATGCATTCTCGTATATTATTTAATTGCTATATTTGCGCAAGTATGATAAAACCTGTAGTATATCAGCGTAAATTCTCTTAGATGGCCTGAAGGAAGAGAACAAAGATCAAGATTCACTTATATAAACAGGGACATTGCTAAATTCTGAGCAGAAAATATAATCATACAAAGACAATCTAGGTATTGTGATCACCCATGCAGTTTCTTTGAAAACCAAATTTTGTCCCAATCAGAGCACGTCTTACTAGTAAACGCTCATTTTCTAAAAATGAAAATAATTCAAATTAATTTATCATTTAAAAAATATATTAGAACATTTTAAGCACAAATCAGGTTTCTGCTTTATTTTACCTCATCAGGAGCTCAGTTTACCAGACACGCTAGTTTATCTGATTATGAGAATGAGTCAGATGCACTTTGTTATCTCGAAAAATCCTTTTACAAATGTCTATCCAAAACATTTGAACCCTTTCCTAAATTTCAGAATATAAACTCGTTTAACAACAAGAAATATTTACTGAAGTAAATAAATAAATGATCAAATTCAATCTCGTATGTCTATCCTACTATCATCAAATACCCCCCATATTATTTAAATCTAAAATACTTCTTCACACACCATTAAATTAATGGAAGCACTACCAGTTTCGAAAGGACATGGCCTTTCTTCGTCAGGTGCAAAATACGTACTATTTTCTTGGAGGCAAATGCAAGCCTCAAAAGCAAGGCCGTCTTGATTTTGCTTCCAGGGTAGTAGCACATATATTGCTCCTAAAGAAGAAATAATCCTTTCGAAATGGGTAGTGCTTCCATTAATTGCATGGTGCGTGAAGATGTTCTTTAAGTTTCAATATTGATTGTACATCAGTTCTTTAATTTGTAAATGTACATATTATTTATGTGTTACTACATGATACTGATTTTTTGCGAACTACGGAAGTGCATATCAACATGTCTTTAAAAATACACATGATTATTTTTCGTTTAAGTTTTTCATACATTGTGATAAACATTTCCTTTATTTAATTTGTTTTTCTTTATCATAAAATAATAAAAATAATAGTAACAATACACTCTTTAAGTAAAAACTTGAAAAAAAAAATGAATAAAGCATATTTTGCCAAAATATATATTTTACGGGTATTGATTGTCTTAAAAAAAATATTGCTGTTAGTTTACTTTTAAAACATTATAAACATTTTAAAAATATATCACATCGATTCTTACAAGAATAACTCAAGAAAAAAAATCCATTGAAATTAAAATGCTATTAAATTAACCGAAACTGTTACTGTGAAAAAAAAATAATAATAACCTATTAAAAATTTTACAATAAGGTAAATGATCTTTTTTAAACATTGATAATATTTAATACCAGTAAACAAAAATATTTTTATTTCATTAATTTAATTAGCAAATTGATGCATAAATTGAAGTTAAAATAATGTCAATTATGGAAAAAATATAATTTTATGAAATTAATAAAAAGCAAAATATAGAAAAACAGTTATGTTAAATTTAATACAAAAACTTTATTTTGTAAAAGCGTAGAAATTAAACATAAAATTTAATTACAAATAATGTGAATATAAAAGCTTCATCGTTTAGAAAAGAAAAGACTTCTTTTACCAGAAATCTGATACGTTGATTCTAAAGCGAAAAATTGTTCAATTGATTTCCTGTTGTTTATTCATTTTTTTTTTTTTTTTTTGTGTATATTTAAAAGTGTATTACATATTTCTTTAAATGTTGCTAATTCGTAACAGCTTTGATGCTTTCATATGAATGTTTAAGCAATTACATACATTTTTTCTAAAAATTATATGCTCAAGATTAACAAGTCTTTCAATTTATTTGTCAAAAATTTAAATTTTAAAACCTTATATTAACTATATATTTCAGTGTCAGAAAATTTTATTGATCACATTAAACTAAACGAACTTAATTTTGTTATTGTTCAGATATTCATTCGTAACATGGAGGTTTATTTTAAACATTTAAATGTTAAATGACGTATGCAATCAAAAGCAAGATAATAGCAATATATCCATATTATTATTATTGTATTATTAGTATTATTATAGTGATTTTATTGTAACTCAATTATATTTTGTCATAAAGATTAATGCTTTAATATACACATGAAATAACTATTTTCATAAGGCTAAACTGATAATTTCGACAGTTAAAGAGATGATGAATACTAGGGCTCTTTTTTTAAATTACTGTCGCAAAATTAAGAAATTCAGCACACACACACATATGCATGTACATTGAAACATAACAATATTGTGCATACTAAAATTACTTAAAAGTATATAACAAAATATATAAAATTTTAAGTTTTAATTTCTTTGTAAATTTCTTATAATGCTTCAACCTTACTAATTTTAGACTAAGTCTTATAAAAAAATTTCTGAAGATATTTTCCAAAAAATCAAAATTTCAAGAAATCCCTGAAGTAACATAGAAATATGCTAAAATATATATTTAAATAATAATAATTAGTAATAATTAATGTAAAAAAAAAATGAATAAATAAAAAAATAAAAAGATCAAGAGCAGATTCTTCTTATATTTTATTAAAAATTTTCAAAACGTTGAAAAATATTTTTAATTTTAATTTTTTTTCTTTGTAAATTTCTTATAATGCTTCAACCTTACTAATTTTAGACTATGTCTTATAAAAATTATTCTGAAGACATTTTCCAGAAAATTAAAATTTCAAGAAATCCCTGAAGTAACATAGAAATATGCTAAAATATGTATTTAAATAATAATAAATAGTAATAATTAATGTAAAAATAAATAAATAAATAAATTTAAAAATCAAGAGCAGATTCTTCTTATATTTTATTCAAGATTTTCAAAACGTTGAAAAATATTTTTTATTTTAATTTTTTTGGCATTTAAAATAAAATTAAAAAATTGAATTTCGCTTTATTAATTTAAATAGTTTTCAAGAAATTATCTTATACATTATATTATAATATATTAATGGACAAAGAAGCAACATTTCATAATTTGAGAATGGTAATTTTTTTAAATAGATTTATAGTATTCAGCATGTTTTTATAATATAATGATTTTATAATAGTCATTGATCACAATTGTGTCTATCAGTGTTTCTCACTCGTATTGCCTTGCATATTTAATAATCACCAATAATTTTAAAGAATAATGTATGATAAGTATATAGATAGTCTATTAGACAGACATACAATTAGAGAAATATTACAACAAAAAATTAGTGATGGATATTGAATAAAAACAAAAATGAGAAGACGTAAATATAAATCTTTACATCAAAATATTAATATTCAATATAATATTAATATCCAATTTATCATTATCTTTATCATTGTGTTAATTTCTTAGATATTTATGTTGCTGTTCAGCATAAAACTTTAAATCTAGATCTACATGATAAAAGGGTATATTTTTCATTTTTTAGTTACAGCATGCCTCATTGACACAGCAATTTACACAAAAAAAGAAAAAAAAATCTACATTTATATTTTAATTGGTCAACTAAATAGATTTTCTAAAATATATAATATACATTAAAATTATAATAAACAAGTTTTTAAATTTGTTGCTAATATTTTTTATAACAATAATTCTGTACTGATAAGTATAAAGGATTTAAGTCCAAAAATGTCGATTTTGAGTTAAGTACATAGTCAGACTCAGAAAAAATTCTCTATTGATTGGTATAAAGGATTTAAATCCATATCATTTAGGCTTTGAGAAAATCCATTGGTAAAAAAAGATTCAAGTCAGAAATTTAGCATGAATCTTTGGTATAAAATATTTAATTCAATTTTTTCCCTTTATTAAATGAGGGTTGGCAATCACTGAATGGTGTAAAGCGTATAAATCAACATAATCCCTTTTCCCTAATCGATTCTGCCGATTAGTTTTTAGTTAGTTTAACTTTATTTTTCGTCTCCTGAAAAATCAAGAATATAGACTTAAATCCTTTTTACTTATCAGTACAGAATTATTCATTGAATTTTATAAAGTTTTACATCAATAATTTTAATAAATATTTGCGATTGTGGTAATAATAGTGGTAGTGCTTCTTCACTTATGGTGTTTAGTGTCATGTGCTGTTTGCTGTTTCCTGACGAAGACTGATGGCTAATGTCCAACGTGGGGAGGGTCTCTTGTCGGAAAGCAGCTGCGTGAGGTCGAGCGACTCGGAAAGGTTGGACTATGAGAATTGAACGCAGGAAAAGACAGTGCCAGTTATAGGCCGCTGAATGTGAATTCACCATATCTGCTCTGTAAACCTGCTATACAATTCATCTTTACAGTAAGGACTTAACAAAATATATTTTTGCCTTTCAGGCCTGAGTGGGAACATGACGAGCTAGCATGTCCTTTATTAAGTTACTTTTATCACATATATTGACTATACATTTATTATTATTGGTTAAGAGAGTAAGTATTCTTCTCACCAAATGGCGCCACACCTCAGCTGTGAGTATTTTTTGTTCTCTCTTCTTGTCAGTTGTTGATTGTGATGTGATGTAGATACGCACGAGTAAGCAGCAAGAGCTGCTCGCAACAAAAATAAATATGTGAGTGAATTGCTTTAGTGAGTGAAATTCTTTATATACAGTGCATTATTCTTTAGTAAGTGAAAGAACCAGCGCAATAAGTGTAACAAATTCATCGCCGCAGAACTATTGGTCAGAATCGCCGGAGAAAGTTACTTTCGGTTTTGGATTAGATTGCGCCGCGCCGCTCTCGATGTTCTGAGTGACTCAACGCAGGAATAAGCCGGTAAGTGACTTTTAAACATTCTATTTAAATGTATCACTGTGAAAGTAATAATTATAAGTATTGTGAAAATATTTATATAATAAACTAGTGCTATAAAAATAAATTTATAAATAAATAAAAAATAAATTCTTAAAAAATAAATAAATAAAAAAGTAAAAGTGATTATGTCTTCACAAAAGGCAATTACAACGCGAAAAGGAGTCCTTAAGGGACAAATCACCAAATTTAAAGAGAAATGTAATCTTGAAACGTCAGATTACGACATTTATCAATTAGAATTGTTAAAAAATAAATGCAATAAATACTGTTGTGAACTAGGTGAAATTTTTAATCAGTTGTATGAAGTTTCTGATGAAAAGGAACTAGACACACTAATTAATGAACAAGATAACATCCAAAATAGTCTGGACGAACTATTATTATCACTAAATAGAAAGATTTCAACAATAAAAATAAACAATGAGGAAGTTTCAGTTTTAAAAACAGAACAAAAAGTCGAGAGTGTGCGCTTACCAAAACTATTACTGCCAATTTTTAGTGGAAACATTACAGAGTGGTTAACTTTTTATGACTTGTTTACCGCTAGTGTTCATAACAATACTAATTTGTCAAATGCTCAAAGACTACAATACTTGAAATCATCGTTAAAAGGTGACGCTTTTAAAGTAATTCAGTCGATTTGTATCTCAGACGCAAATTACGAAATTGCTCTAAATTTATTGAAAGATAGGTATTCCAAAAAAAGAGAGCAATTATTTGCTCAAATGAGAAAATTAATATCGCTTCCAAGTATTCAGAATGAATCGTCAATCGCCATTTTACAATTAGTAGATAGTGTAAATGAAATTATTCGCTCATTTGAGATTTTGGAGCAAAAGGTTGATGACCTCAGTGATACTTTAATATTATACTTAACAATGCAAAAATTAGATAATGCTACTAAAATGTGGTTCGAGCGTGAAATGAAAAAAGAAAATATCCCCAAGTTAAGGGAGCTCCTTGAGTTTTTGCAGCATCATGCGCGAACTGTAGCAAATAACAAACTTCAGTTTAAGAAAAACATTCCATCAAAGGCAACGGTTTTAATTTCTAACAACAATAATGCAAATAGCTACTGCATTTTTTGTCATGAAGAGCATAATTTGCAGAAGTGTTCAAAATTTTTGAATTTAAGTGTTCAAAAACGCGTAGATTTTGTTAAAAGTAACAATTTATGTTTTAATTGCTTATCACATTTACATAAACTTAAATTGTGTAAAAGTATTAATAAATGTAGACATTGCGCCAAATCACACCATTCGCTTTTACATTTTGAGAATTACAAACGAAACCCAAAACAATTTGTGAATAGTAGTATGCCATTGAAAGTTCAAGCACAAACTTTCAATCCCTCAGAATCACATACTGATAGGAATGAATCCCCTTTGATTTGTGCTTCTCTTTTTGGTAGTTACACTTCTTCAGGTAATTTAGAACCAGTTAAACGCAAGCAAATACTTCTTTGCACTGCATTGATTAAGGTGAAGGATTCAACTAACAATTATGTCTATGGGAGGTGTATTCTGGATACAGGATCCCAGGCTAATTTTATTACACGAGAATTTGCAAACAAATTACAAATTAATGCGAAGGATAGTTCAATTTCAATTTCATGTTTGGGTTCCTACAACACACTAACAAGTGGGCAAGTCGATTTATTATTTTCACCCCATTTTCGGAGTGACTTACATGTTTCTACTTCTGCGTTTGTGATCAACGAGATAACAGGAAAAAACTACAAATGTTTCATTACCCAGTGACATTAAAAATCATTTTAGAGATTTAAATTTGGCCGACCCGCAATTTGATAAGTCAAATTCAATTGACATTTTACTTGGAGTTAATGTTTTCCTCACACTATTAAATGGCAATATTGTTCAAAGAAATCCTAATTTACCATTTGCTGTAAGTTCAAAATTAGGGTGGGTAATTGCAGGAACAACTTTTTTAGAAGTTAGTGAATCAAATCCTATCGCAGTAAATTGTATAAACACTACTGACTTAATTCAGAGGTTTTGGGAGTTAGAGCAAGTTCCTAACAAAAATATAATGTCAAATGAAGAAAAAATGTGCGAGTTACAGTTCGAAAGGGAACATAAAAGAAATCATGATGGTCGCTATTCAGTTAGTTTACCTTTCAAATTTAATCGAGAAATTTTAGGAAATTCAAAAGAAATGGCTACGCGGAGATTTATTAATTTGGAAAAAAGACTTTTAAAAATGCCTCACATTTATGAACAATACATTGATTTCATGAAAGAATATTTGTCCCTTGGACACATGGAGCCCATTAAAGACATTGTTGGGGTTGTAAACAACCATTATTACATGCCGCATCATTTTGTTCTTATAGAATCTAGCTTATCCACACGCCTTCGTGTTGTTTTCTATGAAAGTGCTAAATCATCATCAGGAATTTCGCTTAATGATACGCTTATGGTAGGTACAAAAATTCAAGATGATTTATTCGCAATTATTTTGAGATTTCGTTGCCATAACATCGCAATTACCGCAGATTTAAAGAAAATGTATCGACAAGTGAAGGTGCACGAAAATGATTGACAATTTCAACGTATTGTTTGGAAAGATAGCGTAAACAAACCACTAGAGACATTACGTTTGTGTACAGTCACTTACGGAACCGCATCAGCCCCTTACTTGGCCACCAGAGCGCTAAAACAATTAGCAATAGACGAAGGTGAAAATTATCCAAATGTGACTAACATACTATTAGAGGACTTTTACGTTGATGACGTTTTAACAGGCGCATCAAATATTGAAGAAGGCAAATTACTGATAACACACCTATCTGAATTACTGTCCAAGGGAGGATTTGAATTGCACAAATGGTTTTCCAATAATGAACAAATGCTAAGGGATACAGGGGTAATAATTCAAGAGAAAGAGCCAGAATTGATACCCAATAAGGCAATTAAGGTATTGGGAATAGAATGGCATCCTAATGAAGACTCATTTAGTTGTAGTGTAGTTGTGCCGCAAATAATTACTCCTGTTACTAAAAGAAAAATATTGTCAGTAATTTCAAGCATTTTTGATCCATTAGGTTGGATTGCTCCTTTCGTAATATCTGCTAAGATTTTTTTACAAGAACTTTGGAAATTACAACTATCATGGGATGAGCATACTCCTGATAGCGTCAATGAAAAGTGGTTACAAATTTGTGAGAATTTACCCTCTTTGAAACATATTCGCATCCCTAGGAAAATATTAGTAACAGATCCAAGCAAGATTGAATTGCATGCATTTTGTGACGCTTCTGAAAAAGCTTACGCAGCTGTTATTTTTGTTAGGTCCATATCTGAAAACAATGAAATAAAAGTACAAAATCTAACAGCAAAAACGCGTGTGGCTCCTCTGAAATCGATTTCACTTCCGCGTTTAGAGTTATGTGCAGCTTTACTTTTAGCTCGTTTAGTTAAGGCTGTTTTACCCGCATTACACATAAACATTGATGCAATTTATGCTTGGACTGACTCAACTATAGTTCTTTCGTGGCTAAATACTGAACCTTATAAATGGCAAACATTCGTTGCGAACAGGGTAGCAGACATTCAAATATTACCTGGCGTACATTGGAATCATGTAAAGAGTTCAGAAAATCCCGCTGACTGTGCTTCGCGTGGACTAAAACCTACAGAATTAATTTCACATAATCTATAGTGGTCTGGGCCTCATTGGTTATCCACATTTGACATTCCCCATTCTGTTTCAATTACAATCGACAGAGAAGCATTGAAGGAAGAAAGGAAAGGCATACCATGTACAATTTCGCAAATTCAAGAACCTTTACCTGTCATATCAAATATATCTTCGTTTACAAAATTGCAACGTGTAATTGCATGGTGTTTACGATTTATTTCAAATGCAAGAGTAAAATCACCAGAAAGAATATTAACGCATCTAAGTAGTAGCGAAATTACAAATGCAACAAATTGCATAATTAAAATTGTTCAAGTTCCTACCTTTTATAATGAAATTCACTGTTTGAAATCAGGAAAGACTGTGCCTCTTACTAGCAAAATTGCTAGTCTATGTCCATTTTTAGACAACACAAATTTGTTGAGAGTGGGTGGACGATTGAAGCACGCAAACGTACCTGTAAATGAAAAACACCCAATTTTGCTTCCGAAAAAACATCATTTGACTGAAATTATAATTAAACATTTTCACGTTAAGTATTTACATGCTGCTCCTGAGCTCTTACTTTCTTTAATACGACAAAATTATTGGATAATAGCAGGTAGATCAGTAATCAGATCTCTAGTGAAAAAATGTGTAACATGTTGCAGATAAGGAGCTCAAGCTGCTACATAAATTATGGCTGACTTGCCAAAAAAACGAGTTACTCAATCTAGACCTTTTAATTGCATTGGTTTGGATTTCGCAGGTCCCTTCATGATCAAACATCGAACTGGACGTGGTCAAAAATCTTTTAAATGTTATGTTTGTATTTTTGTGTGTTATTCAACAAAGGCTATTCACTTAGAAATTGCAGAAGATTTGTCCACCAACGCATTCCTGAGTACCCTTAAGCGATTTATATCCAGAAAAGGAAAACCCTCTATCATAACAGTGACTGTGGAACTAATTTTAAGGGTGCTTACTCGGAATTACAAAGCTGTTTTTCACAATTCAACAAAAGCGAGAAAATTCAAGGGTTTTTGGCATCTGAGGAAATAAAATGGAATTTCAACCCTCCTGAAGCCCCACATTTTGGTGGTCTTTGGGAGTCCGCAGTAAAATCCATGAAGTACCACATTAAAAGAACAGTGGGTGATACCCTTCTTACTTATCCAGAGTTTGCTACATTGCTAGCCCAAGTTGAAGCCTGCCTCAACTCAAGGCCGCTCAGCCCAGCTTCTTCAGATCCTTGTGACTATTCAACTCTAACACCAGCACACTTCATTTTGGGTACATCACTAGCAGCCTTGCCTGAGCCTGATGTCAGCGAAGTCAAAACAAATTATTTAGATAGATGGCATGTGCGACAATCAATCTTGCAGCAATTTTGGAAGAGATGGAGCAGAGAATATTTAACCCAACTTCAACAAAGACATAAGTGGTTTAAAGAAAACAAAAATGTGTCAGTCAATGACTTAGTGTTTATCAAAGATGACAATTTACCTCCTCTAAAGTGGAAAATGGGACGAGTGAGCGACATTTATCCAGGTCCAGATGGCAGAGTTCGAGTAGTAACTGTTCAAACTAGTCATGGTTACATGAAACGTCCCATAGTGAAAATTTGTCCTCTTCCTACAAACTAATTAACAAAAACTTTTAACTGTAAAGCATATTGAACATTTATTTAGTGTTTATATTAATATTTTTTCTCTTTGTAGTTACAATTTTGATTAATCTTTGTGTAATTTGAAACCTTCCTTAAGGGTTTCAAGGCGGTCGGAATGGTTAAGAGAGTAAGTATTCTCCTCACCAGATGGCGCCACACCTCAGCTGTGAGTATTTTTTGTTCTCTCTTCTTGTCAGTTGTTGATTGTGATGTGATGTAGATACGCACGAGTAAGCAGCAAGAGCTGCTCGCAACAAAAATAAATATGTGAGTGAATTGCTTTAGTGAGTGAAATTCTTTATATACAGTCCATTATTCTTTAGTAAGTGAAAGAACCAGCGCAATAAGTGTAACAAATTCATCGCCGCAGAACTAATTGTTATTATTATTTTATTTGAGTTACTTTTATCAAGCATAATTGCTACATTTATTTTTATTTCACTATTTATTTAATTGTGTTTTAGAATTTCATTGTTTTTCATTTTTTGAAAGTATACTGGTTTCGTCATGTTTCCGAAACCTGTTAGGCCTATTTTCATTTTCTTAAAAGTTGTCTTTTCTGCTACTCCCACCCACTAAAGAGGAAGTGGATAGGTGTTTATCAGATGAAGTGTTATTTTTCAAAAGTTTTTGGATACTTTAATACGTTGTTTTATTTATTTATTCATTTTATTTTATTTATTTTATTTTATTTTTGTTAATCACGCCATTTATCATAAACGCTTACACTTTCTTCTTACTTTCCATTTAAAACTATATGTATATATATTACAGTGCTTTTCAAATTCGAAGAGAAATATGGTAGTTCTTAAATTCATTTAAATATAGATAAATCTATGATATATTTTATAAATTGAAACAAAGTCGAAAGTTGCACTCAAAAATACACGTAATGTGTTGATTGCAACTAAGAATGTTTATTCACGTGTAACTTAGTATATTTAACCCTATCAATATGAACTTTTTTTTTTTTTTTTTGATTCGATTTTTGCGAACTACAAGCAATTTTAAATTGTTAAATATATATATATATAAATCGTATTTTAAGAGGTCACATACAGATATATATCATTTCCAAAATGTATCTCCTTAGGGTAAAATCAAAATTGCATAAATATCTTTTTTCTTGTGTGTGTGTGTGTGTGTGTGAAATACATCTCTCTATTTTGCGATATTTTTCGTATTACTAAGTAAGATATTACAACATATTACATTAATTTTAAAAACGCATGCTTAATTTCTAGCTGAGTTGTAGTCGAAACGTAATCGCAAGCTTACTTATAATACCAGACTATAACTTATTGTTATTATTATTATTTTTTTAAATTTAAATTCTGTGTTACTCTACTGTTCCCTATCCCTTAATTCTATGTTACTCTACTATTCTACATTATTTTTATGGAACACGGTGCATACTAAATACAAGTGAAATTTTAAATTTAATGTTTAAAAATAAGGCCTAAATGTCATAACTAAGACTTATTACTTTATAATTGGCTAAAAAATTCGTTCTATCTCATAATACGTTGCAATATCAAAATAGTTACCTTTTTTTTTTTTTTTTTTTTTTTTTTTTTTAAGTAGTTCATTTAAATTGTCAAACACCATAATGATGCGTGTAATAACGCAATTTAAAGATAATTTACACACATAAATATACACCATTCTTCAAAATATAATATTCAAAATTTTAAATAAAATTCTTCAAGATTTTTTTTTAAATCCCAATTTTCCAGAGTACGTTTGGATCGGTATATCTAAAAGTATTATTTTATTACTTTCAAACTAGATCCATAAGAAAAATAGACTGTTACCATTTTTGATAAATATTCACATTTTTCTCTTTCTGGAAACAAAGAAAAAAAACTGAGCATTCAGCAATATCTGAAGGGGAAAAAAAAATATTAAAAGTTATTCCTAAAAGAATTTTCTTTTTCTGATGATTAAAATGATTTCTTTTACTTTTTCTTCTTTTTCTTTCCCATGAAACTTGGTGAGGACAGATTGAATTTCAGAAAGTTATCTTATGATTTATTGGATCCACAGCATTCCGCATTACAAGCTAAGGTGTTCTCAGGCAGCATTTTATTATCTGCACCTGGATGAAAAATATTTTTGCTTCGTCCTATAAAATTTAGAAAAGTTTGAAGATAGAAAATTGAAAAAAATCAGCAGTCAGGCATATTGACTTTATGACACGGGGAAATCTCAAATGCAAATCAACGGGTCTTTTATACGCATGCGTGTCAGTTTTAAAGAAATCAATAAGTCAGTGAATAATGTCAACCACAAAATTATAATAAAAAATATGAAAAATTCGAGTACTTCGTAAAAAAAAAAAAAAAAAAAGAAAGAAAGAAAGAAAGAAAGAAATAACGTTTTATATTTTTCCCTCCAGCCAATAAAATATGAGTGAAAAACCTTTTACTTGAAATTGAATAAGTAAAATTGATGATGTTAAATTTATAAAATATGTTTTATTATGCAAGATGAAATAAATTTCTAATGAAATTTTCTGTTTTAGAACTTGATATATACGCAAACATTCATAGTTTATAAAGGATTTTTATTATTATTTCTTATGTATATATATTTTAATAAAGATATTTTAATGATAATGTGTGAAATGTTTGCTCCAAAGAACTTAATTATGAAAATTTTTCACGTGTACCACCGACTTATTATTTTTCAATACAAAATAATTTAAAAATATTCATTATTTTAATAATTTTGTTAAGAGAAAGTAAATTGTTATTTTTTAAATGACATATGCAGTTAAAATTTTCTCAACTTTTTACTTTGAATTTTGAAGTTTGTTTTAATGAGAATTTAATTTTTAATCTATTTTCAACTATTTTTGTAAAACTATAGTATGTATATAAGCAGAGGAAATCTTACATACCACTGTGTGTTGATCTTACATATGACTGTGTGTTGATCTTACATATCACTGTGTGTTGATAAGTAATAGACAATAGGCTAATATACAAATTTGTATAACATGTGACATGGATGGATAAAATTGAAACATAAATAAATGAACATGGATAACCAAGAAGTTAGGAAAGAGAGAAATAAACACAGGAAAAATTTTCAACACGAAGAGCAGCGAAACTGTTTCAGAAGCGTTGAGCTTACCGTCATCAGCACATAAAGAATCGAAAGGAAAGTGCTTTTATATATAAGAAGGGGATCAGATTTTACGACTCTTTATAAACCAATAATATTGAATTGAATTTCAGGAATAGGCAAATAGGAACTTGAGACACGGTAGTTATGAAAAATGTAGAAAAAATTAAGAATGAGTGGGTGGATTGTAAATTATGAGATTTCTTAAATTTTCAATTACATCTGTTATTTCAAAAAAGAAAATGAAATGAAGAATCATATTTCACAATAAATAAATAAATAAAATAAAATAATTAAATATGAATGTTTCAAGCAATACAAGGAATTAAATTCGTAACCGTTGATAGACATTTATGTACGTGCTATAAAAATACTTGATTTTTCAATATGTGTGCTACATATGTTTGAAACTAAGCAACCTGAATAGTAATTTTTATGAGAGTCATCTATATAATTTAGATCGGATTGCTACGTGCCTTCGATCTGGATATAAAAGGTTTTATACTTTGGAATTCTACACTCTGTTATTAAAATAAAAACTTTTGAAATTAACATTTTTGATGGCAGTAATTTTATAAACAAATGATATATAATGTATGATAATTTGTATATTATGAATGTATATGTATAGAATCATATTTCACAATAAATAAATAAATAAAATAAAATAGTTAAATAATCATGCTTCAAGCAATACAAGGAATTAAATTCGTAACTGTTGGTAGACATTTATATACGTGCTATAAAAATACTTGAATTTTCAATTTTTTTTTCCTTGATTTATCTGTGTGTGTGACATCTCGTCTCTACCGTAGGGAATTTACAGGGATTTACATAGACGAGGAGAGGCTCACCGTTCTAGGAGCAGTGTCGAGAGATTCTAGTTACGCTAGGCCCCTCCACCGAAATGTTTATTTAAAAAAAAGAAAAAAGAAAAGAAAAGAAAGAAAAAGAAATACAAAGGGCGCTAGAGATTGGTTTCTTTCACGCGACATAAAGCGGTAGTATAAGTGATTATATTGGTTCTAGTCGGAGTTTCTCTATGGCTTGAAGGATAGGTAATGGTTGGCGCCAGCTGCCAATACATGCCAGCTGATGACTCTATCCAGATGAGAGAGAATTTTATTTCAGTTTGAGAGAGTAAATAATTTAGATTTAAGAAAAGATAGCAAGGAAGGAAGTAGAGGGTGAGATAGGTTTACGAGTTTTAATATTTTCTGATTATTTTATACATAGGGTTTAATCTGTTAAATTCGAAGTTCCCATTAGATAGCTAGAGATTCTTTTTAATTTTGCTCTTAGTGTTGGGTGGGTTAGAATGTAGCCAAATTACTGGTCTTTGAAATTTTTTTTTTAAATGCCAAGCAGAAGTTAGTTGGCAGGAGTAGTAACTATGAGTCGCAGGTCCCTCTCCACCACAAGGACTCATGGGGAGCGTGAGCAATGAAAGCGATAAAGGTAACTAGCGAATGGTGTGTGCGCTAATAGGAAGTCTGTGCTGAGCGGAATTAGGGACCATGTAGGGAGAGATACTTTGGGTATTAAATCGTGGGTACACCTTTCTTTAGAGGAGTGCACCCAGAGATCTTGCCATTCTTTCAATAGATTTTTCGTTAAGTAATTTTTTATGTAAGAGAGTGGTAAAGGAAGCGTTTCATTTGTCTAGTAAGTTTCAGTTGCTAATTTCACAATAGTATCTGCCAATTCATTGCCCATGACTCCCCTGTGTGCAGAAACGTGTGCTAAGGTGACTTTATAATTTAACTGAATAAGGAGGTGCTTAATTTGTTTGACTAGAAGATGGCTGCTCCTGTGACGGGAGATGGCCTGCAGACTAGAGAGGATGTCGCTATATATAGGTATATTTGCGTGCATTTCTGATTTTTTTTTAATTCACTTTAGAGCCTCATGGTTTCGCATCGAGTTCCGCTAGTATTTGTAATTTTATACTAATCAGTTTATTAAACAGTCATTATTCTGTATTCATCATAAGAAAATGTACGCAAGTATTAAAAGAACTTTATTAGTTAAAATTATCCCTCGTTTTTTCTTTCGAAAAACGTACTAAACTTTAGTAATATTTACAAGTAATTAACCATAACACTCACTCAGTTTCATTTATTATATATTTTTTTAATTATTAATTTTGTATTTTTATATTTTTATATGTAATTTGCGGTATGAATGTACACTTTATTTGTATATTTGTATGTATACTTATTTTAATGCAGAATCATTTCTTTATAATTCCTAATATTAGAAACAATAAAACGGTTCACTAAAATATTGTATGAAAAATTTAGGTGTATTTTTAATACTATACAATCTCTATAAAAATGTTTCTAGCACAGTAATATTATACGACACATAGAATTAAATACTACTTCAAAGAAAAAATGTAATTTATGACGATTTTCTTTATTATTCTTTGACAAAAAGAATTAAATTATGGAACTAACTGACTGACGATTTTTCTTCTAGTTATTAACTTACCAATACAGCTAAAAAATAAAATATTGTCAACGAATCTAGCAGCACTTTATTATTTGTGCATTAGTGTTCATTCAGTTAATACTGATTCATTTAAAAATAAGTTTTTTCTAATTAAAATTATTCACAAGCAACAAAAACTTATTATTATATGAATAATATCATGTAACAATAAGTATCAAATAGCAGATTAATTTGCAGTTCATTTTAAAAATACATGCTTAAACGATTTTGTAATACATAAAAAAAAAATAAATAATAATAATAATGTGTTAAATGTAAATTAATTGATATTTTAAAAATAATTTACAATAATACCTTCATTATTTATAATACCTATTTTATAAATTAATTATGCCTGTATTTGAAAGAAATTTTTTAAATGAAACATTATCAGAATTTATTAAAAAAAAAGTTATATGAATGCATATTTATTTCGTTTACACATTAATTATAGACTTAATTACAAATTAAGTCTTTTAATTCGCTAAATATTGTTTCTCTGTTACATATATGATACATGCATTAAGCTATAATTTGTATAAGTGTATTAAAAGAAAAAAAACCTGTCATCAGTAAATACGCTATTAAAAGCCTTTTGAATTCATTATCTCTGTTTAAATCTATACCTGAAAACTAAATCTAATCACAAACGATGCTCTAAAATTGAGGGAAATTATCGCTTCTTTTTCTTTTTAGCAAGTAGGAATGGCAGAGAGTAAGCGGAATCGTGAGCACTCGTGTTTTAAAAGAATTCGCGATTACTCTCGGATTAAATTATGAATAATATTATACACTAAATTAAAAAATAACAGTGCACATTGTGTTTAGCTCTATTGAATATCTACATTTTCAGATACAGAATTTTAAGTATCTAACTATTACCATAATATGTCATATGTGTAGGGGTCTCTCATATTTTAACCTTTACGAAAAAATAAACTGAGAAAATCGGATAAATTTTATCCTGAATATAAATTGAATCGAATGTGCAAAATATTGTAAATTAAACTATTTATATTAATTTGTTTAGCATTAGTAAGCCATAAATTAAAATAGCCAACGTCTACCCTATTCTACAGGGCAGGTTTAGTATCATGTACAGTCGGTAACAAAAGTGCCCGAACACTAGCGAAAATTCCTATGTAAAAAAAGTACACTTCATACGGTTTTGTTAAATAAATCCTTATCGAATCATGTTCTTAGTCAGTCTAAGAACAAGATTCGATAAGGATTTATTTAACAGAACCATATGAAGTGTACTTTTTTTACATAGGAATTTTCGCTAGTGTTCGGACACTTTTGTTACCGACTGTACATAAAGTAATAATAATAGTAGGCCGTGATTCATTTAAAACGAATTAAGTTTTAATTTAGTTCCTGTAGATGTGCTAATTATACCATTTGAAATAGGAAACATACCATAGTGAACACGAATAATAGTCGAACCTCGTTAACGTGAATCTCAAAGGGGATAAAAAATTTGTTCATGTTATAGGTAGTTCATATTATCAGTAACTAATCTTCATATAACTAAACTAATCTTCATTTTGACGGGGATTGCGGAAACAGTTCACGTTAAAAGTACTTCACGTTAACAGTGTTCACGTTAACGAGGTTAGACTGTATACTATTTTGAAGAAATTCGGAAAATACATTTGGACGCTAGAGGTGGACAGGCGGATAATCAGACAGTGAGAAAGATAGACAGATAAATTAAGCCAAAACCATTTTTAAACATTATTGGAAAGTGTTAAATACAAAGGAAATGCAATTAGAGCTATTTCCAATAATAGCGCGGGATGTGACTGAAAATGTTTGTATTTTATTGCTAATCATTCTATATTCTGTTGAAATTTTTTTTTGTGCATATGAATAATAAATGATTTGTGCAAACAAATTTATTAAAACATTGCTTATAGTAAACTAGTGATGGTATTTACCCTATTTTCAGTAGGGAACGTAGAGGGCTTTAATAAAACAGATTAGTTTTAAGAAATTCCATGAATATTCACAGTGGTTTTAGTACAGACAGATGAGAAATTTAAAGACATAAATACTTTTTAGATTTGCTGGTAATTATTAAAATGAACGATTTATATTAAAGACTAATCTCACTGATGGCACTGAACGCGGTTTTAGTTATTTTTATTTAATTTGGTTAGTTATTTTTATTTATTTTGCGGGTTATTTTATTTTATTTTATTTTTTTATTATTTGATTTCAAAATATCCGGTACCAATCTGTTTTATTTCATTATAATGTAGATTGCGCATTTTTCATTGTTATACTATGTACAATTAGTAATTTTTATTTGTTAAAAATGTTTAATGTTAAATAAATATATTTTGTACTAATTTTGTTAGTACAAGATAAAATTTAATTGAAATATTCTTTGGGATATATATTACGTGAATTTACATTGTAGTAATTAACACTGTAGCACTTTTAATACTCGATTTTTTTTATATATAATCACTATATTTAACGTAAAGAGTTACAGAGCGGTATTGGAGAGATTGCGCCCATTGCGGAGCGGAGATATGTTCTGTGGACGCACGGCGACTCCAGGTCATTGTACGACATCAATAGTGGAGTGCAGAATGAAATGTGCATGTTGATTGCTTCAAGCGTCTAAGATAGAATGAGATTTTTTTTTTCTTATTTTCAAAAGTGAATGCTTGAATTTTCTTAACGCTTCCTAGGAAGTTCTGTAGAATGGTAGTAATAACTAATTTTAAATTAATTGATTTCTCATAAGCTACTAACTTAAATTAATGGTGCGAGCATCAACGGTTTTCTCTAAAAGTGAATGATTATTGAATAAAAGGGTACACAATCCACCTACGAATATGGGAGACGTTGCAATTTTGCTACTTAAGGGACACTGCACTTTGATTCCATTAAATTCTATACTAGGAGGGATTGCGCAGATTATTGGGAATAGGAAGATAAAGAGGACGAGTTAGTTGTATGTCTGGAACTCCACCAGAAGACAACTTCGGCAAGTGACTGGACTAGTTCAACCCATTCAAGACAGTGTACTTTTTTTGGAGACAGTTCCCAAAATCCGAAATTGAAGATTAATCAGGATTAAAAAAAAAAAAAAAAAAAAAAAAAAAAAAAACCTCACTTTTGATGGTATTTACCACTTAAGTGCAAATATGGGAAATTTATTGCAAACTATTTAATGTTATTGTATATCTGTTTAATTTTACAATATTTTGAAATGTACTGCTCAAGTTTTGTGCAGGTATTGGCACTAAAATGAAAACTGAAATGAAATGAAAAAACAAATGTAAACAAGAAATATCAACCTTTTCAATTATCTTTTTAATTTCTGTGATTGCCTAATTTTCAATAGAATAAAATATATTAAATTTACGTAAAGGTTTTTTATAGTTGAAACGAGAAGAATTCAAACAATGTGAAATTCAGGTTTTGTATTTTAAACATTCTTGTGCAAAAGATTTCGAGAAAATTACTTTTTAATGAATAATAAACGGTGGAAGTATTCTGGGCTTGAAACTGGTCGGAACCAGCCATGTATCATTGCATGCATGGTGTTATAACCATATCTTTTTCTTTTTTTTTTTCGGAAATACATTGCAAACACGTTATGCAATGCGCATCATGTGCATTAACTTGCGGCAAGTGGTTGCAAGAAAGATGCACCATTTACAACATTAAGTGCAACGATTGTGGACAATGGCATATTACGTCAGTAAACAATAAACCATTCAATGTGAAAAGGAAATGTACTAATTTTTAGTTAAATGCGTTATCTAGTAACTTAATGTTATTTTGTAATTTTATTTTGTACTTTTTTTTTTTTTTTCAATTCAATTTTTCTGCATTTATTGATTTTTAAATAGAAATATCCACTCTTAAGGCAAAAATATTTCTTAAAAAAAATCCTTACAACAATGTCATTTAAGTCCAATTATTATTGTTAGCAATTTAATTGTAGTTATAATTGAGAGCAATCTCTCATACCCATGCGCAAATAAACCTATTCTGTAAAGAGAGATTGCGCAAATTAGCTCACTTTATTTTATTAGAACAGTTGTTTAAACTATAGCATAAGAACAAAATACTATGGGAAATGCAAAGAAAACGAATGAATTCAAAATTATTTAGCAATCTTAAAAAAAAAAAAAAAATCTTTTAAAATACCTTACATTAAAATCCTTTCGAGTGCAGCATTTTCATGAGATATATCGACTCGCAAATATCGCGGTCATCATCAGATGTCATTAGTGTTGCTTTGACCATCATCGTTGGACCTTTTTTTTTAGTTTCTTTTTTTCTGACGTCATCTTTACGTTTTTCTAGTTCATTAGTTGTTGCCAATCATCAGGAATTGTACCGTGCTCCCGGTCATTAATAGCGGTGTTAGTTGTTAGTATTTCGAGGGTTTCACGTTTTAACCCATTAACCGTCAAAACTAGAAATAATATTTTTCTAAATAAAATCAGTAATACTCATTATTTTGATGATATATAACAATAATTTAAAATAAAATTATTAAAATTACAAGGTGTTCTATTTGTAGAACTTCAGTGGAATAAGAGTATAGAATGAATACAGATAAATGTTTACGGAAATTTCCTTGAGGAAGCATAAAACAGCAAAAACTACAGATGATTTCAAATGTAATTATTTTATTATGAAACTTTTTTTTTTTTTTTCAAGTTATGTAAACATATTCAAATATGTAGATTTAAAAAAAATTTGGATTGATTAGTGCTTCAAGTTTGAAATTTATTTTTAAATATAAAATTATTTTTCAGATCATTTTTTTATTTTTTTTGTAATAAAATAAACGTCTATCCTTTCCTTGCTTAAAAACAATATTTAATATAAAATATCTTTTTTAGTTAACTGTTAAACACAATTACATCTGGTGTTGCGTGAACGCAACACCAACGAAAAATGGGTTTGCGTATTGATGGAAATTATAGAGGGCGATTTTTGTATTGCATTAGGATTAATGGGGTTAATAGTGTGAATTCTCGATAACGTGGTTAAGGAACGGTTGCAAAAAAAAAAAAAAAAAAAAAAAAAAAAAGTAAAGATGACGTCAGAAAAGAAGAAACTAAAGAAAGGTCAAAGCAGCACTACTGACATCTGCTGATGACCGCGATTTTTGCGAGTCGAAATATATCATGAATATGCTGCACTCAAAAGGATTTTAATGTAAGATATATTAAAAGATTTTTTAATGTTTAATTAGACCTTTTTATATTTTAATTTTAATATTTAGCAACCTTTTAGCAAATAAAAAAATAAATAAATAATATTTGAATTTTTTATATAATTCTTTTGAATTTTGCGCAAACTTTACTCTTCTAACTGTAACTTCTAACTTGTTTTCCTCCAAAATGTTATTACGATTAAATAAGAAAAAAAAAAACTCTTCAAAAAAAGTGGTGTGAAAAAAATAGGGGGGGGGGTACTAACAATGCTTCTTAACCTTCCTACCCTAAAGAAAAAAATGTTACGTTTTACCTGTATGGGTCTAATCCACCCAGGTCGTAATATGTTTACTTAGACTGTAAAAAATCTTTCCTACACAATTTTTTTTATATGTATTATTACTATTTGCTGCTCGAAACATATTTTAATTCATCTAAAATTCACCCCCCCCCCCCCTTTTTTTTTTCATCTCCCTCACCTTTTCCCAGATTCCTAGTTGAATCCAATTTCCGAATTCTAAAAGTGACCTATCCAATAAGGATGACTGTTAATTTTCCTGCAATAACCACGTAATACACGAGAAAGGTTATCTAAAATGGATTTATGTAACATTTTTCAAGAAAATCGTTAGAGCCGTTATTGAGATACCAACTCTTACCAAAACTTGGTATACTCAATTATTGACCGGAAAACAATAATTACATACAAAAGTATATATAAAAGGGAGTTAATATGGCGAGTTAAAAAAAAAAAATAACCGTACAGTCATTTTTATAGGAACGCACTTGCGAGACCTGAAATTGAGCTATTTATACAGGACACCTATCAATTTTCCTGAACTAACCAAATATATCATTCGAAAGGACACCTAATAGCGTGCTTATATATCAAATTTGAAGAAAATCGTTAGAGCCGTTTTTTAGATACGGACTTACAGCCCCACTTCCGGTTTTCCAATTTTCACCAAAATTTGGAAAATTCATTTGTACACCAGACATGTCTCAATTCTGAAGTTTCGTAGTTCTATCTTTATTAGTTTTGGAGATATAATAGCCAGAAGATTCTGCACACATACACAAACACACACTGACCAATTGCCAAAAATTACTTTTTTGGACTCAGGAGACCTTAAAAGGTGTAAATCAAGTGAAATAAATTTATTTTTGAGTATTAAATTGGTTTTTCATGCACCTCTATGCATGTAAATAAATATGGGTCGATTAGACCCATTCAGGTAAAATGTTGTTATTTTTTTTAAGTACAGAAAAAAAAGAATGATGAATCTGAAAACGTCACATATTATGTGAATACATAATTTAAAGAATACATGAAGTTTTAAAGATCAGAATTAAAATTTTTGGAAGATATCACAAAATCTTTTTTAAAAATGGATCGAATCGACCCATACAGGGTAGAAAGGTTAATAAATTAGAAATTAATTCAAAACTATTTATTTAATATATGGCCACAAGTTTAACATTTAGATTATAGTGATCAGATTATTCAAAATTTATTTTACTGATGCTGCAAAAATTTAATAATTTAAACGTGCAGTGTATTGCATTTTATTGCTAATTTAATGTACTACACTACACATAGGTTTTAAATTTCTAAATAGAAATGCGTAGTTATTATAAAGCACTGGTATAAAGAGTGCATAGCGTGTATTTTGGAATTCCTTACCTTTTTATAAATTATTAACTTTCATATTTAAAATTCTGATATCCATATTCTTTAAGAGGACTTTTAAGAATAGTACTCAACAGATTAATTATGTAAAAATTATATCTTTAGTTACAAGAAAATGCAAGTTGGGGTAATATTTCTATGTAAATTTATAAAAATAAAAATCGCGAATGGTTAAGAGAATATGAAATTCTTATTTATGACTAAAATTTAAATTTCTCTGCTTAAATATTTTGTAACATAAACCCTTTAAAAAAAAAATTATTTATGACTAAACTTCAAAAATCTCTGCTTAAATATTTTGTAATACAAACCCTTTAAAAAAAATAATTCAATATTTTATTCAATATTTGCTTATATATTTTTAAGTCATTATAAATTATATATTTTAAAAAATCGTTGCATTTTTATATTAAGAAATAACTAGAGAATATTTTATTTAATTCTAACATGAAATGTCACATAATCTATGAACTTTTGAAAAAAAACAACAACATATATATACATGTATATATATTTAATAAATTTAAATATTTTTTTTTAATAAATTTAAATAATGCTTATCTATCTATCTATCTATTTATAAAAATTTTACAAACCTTGTAAATTGTGATTTCGCTGTTCCCTATTTGTCTGACTGTTGGAAATTTTATATTCAGCCCACATTTTCTTAAATTTTCTACTGTTTACACAGCTAACTTTAATAAATTCCTATTGGCCACTCTCCCCACCTTTCCCGTAATCCTATTGGTTGAACTAAATCCGGCCCCTCTCCTATATATACGAGCACTTCTGCAGATTCAGAATCCATTTGCACTGAAGACGGCACGCTTAAGGCTGCCGAAACAGCTGTATGCATTTTCAATATTTTTCTTTGGCGTTTCTGACGTAGCAGTTTATTCGGGTTTTAATCTTCTAACTTTACCTTCTAACTTGTTTTCCTCCAAAATGTTATTACGATTAAATAAGAAAAAAAAAAGACTCTTAAAAAAAAGTGGTGTGAAAAAAAAAGGGGGGGGGGGGTACTATCAATGCTTCTTAACCTTCCTACCCTGCAGAAAAAAATGTTACGTTTTACCTGTATGGGTCTAATCGACCCAGGTCGTAATATATTTACTTAGACTGTAAGAAATCTTTCCTACACATTTTTTTTTTATATGTATTATTACTATTTGCTGCTCGAAACATATTTTAATTCATCTAAAATTCAACCCCCACTTTTTTTTTCATCTCCCTCACCTTTCCCCAGATTCCTAGTTGAATCCAATTTCCGAATTCTAAAACTGACCTATCCAATAAGGATGACTGTTAAGTTTCCTGCAATAACCACGTAATACACGAGAAAGGTTATCTAAAATGGATTTATGTAACATTTTTCAAGAAAATCGTTAGAGCCGTTATTGAGATACCAACTTTTACCAAAACTTGGTATACTCAATTATTGACCGGAAAACAATAATTACATACAAAAGTATATATAAAAGGGAATTAATATGGCGAGTAAAAAAAAAAAAATATCCGTACAGTCGTTTTTATAGGAACGCACTTGCGAGACCTGAAATTGAGCTATTTATACAAGACACCTATCAATTTTCCTGAACTAACCATCTATATCATTCGAAAGGACACCTAATAGCGTGCTTATATATCAAATTTGAAGAAAATCGTTAGAGCCGTTTTTTAGATACGGACTTACAGCCCCACTTCCGGTTTTCCAATTTTCACCAAAATTTGGAAAATTCATTTGTACACCAGACATGTCTCAATTCTGAAGTTTCGTAGTTCTATCTTTATTAGTTTTGGAGATATAATAGCCAGAAGATTCTGCACACATACAGAAACACACACTGACCAATTGCCAAAAATTACTTTTTTGCACTCAGGAGACCTTAAAAGGTGTAAATCAAGTGAAATAAATTTATTTTTGAGTATTAAATTGGTTTTTCATGCACCTCTATGCATATAAATAAATATGGGTCGATTAGACCCATTCAGGTAAAATGTTGTTATTTTTTTTAAGTACAGAAAAAAAAGAATGATGAATCTGAAAACGTCACATATTATGTGAATACATAATTTTAATTAATACATGAAGTTTTAAAGATCAGAATTAAAATCTTTGGAAGATATCACAAAATCTTTTTTAAAAATGGGTCGAATTGACCCATACAGGGTAGAAAGGTTAATAAATTAGAAATTAATTCAAAACTATTTATTTAATATATGGCCACAAGTTTGACATTTAGATTATAACGATAAGATTATTCAACATTTATTTTACTGATGCTGCAAAAATTTAATAATTTAAACGTGCAGTGTATTGCATTTTATTGCTAATTTAATGAACATAGGTTTTAAATTTCTAAATAGAAATGTGTAGTTATTATAAAGCACTGGTATAAAGAGTGCATAGCGTGTATTTTGGAATTCCTTACCTTTTTATAAATTATTAACTTTCATATTTAAAATTCTGATATCCATATTCTTTAAGAGGACTTTTAAGAATAGTACTCAAGAGATTAATTATGTAAAAATTATATCTTTAGTTACAAGAAAATGCAAGTTGGGGTAATATTTCTATGTAAATTTGTAAAAATAAAAATCGCGAATGGTTAAGAGAATATGAAATTCTTATTTATGACTAAACTTTAAATATCTCTGCTTAAATATTTTGTAACATAAACCCTTTAAAAAAAAAAAATTATTTATCACTAAACTTCAAAAATCTCTGCTTAAATATTTTGTAATATAAACCATTTAAAAAAAATAATTCAATATTTTATTCAATATTTGCTTATATATTTTTAAGTCATTATAAATTATATATTTTAAAAAATCGTTGCATTTTTATATTAAGAAATAACTAGAGAATATTTTATTTAATTCTAACATGAAATGTCACATAATCTATGAACTTTTGAAAAAAAAACAACAACATATATATACATGTATATATATTTAATAAATTTAAATAATTTTTTTTAATAAATTTAAATAATGCTTATCTATCTATCTATCTATCTATCTATATATGTATATATATTATTTTTATTTCACTATGTGTATGCACAATTTTTGCTATTATTTAAGCAGGTTTAATTTTCAAAAATTTTTAAAATACATCATTTTATAGCTGCTATCTGCGCATTTTATGTTGTATTATAATTATTATTATTATCATTATTATTATTTATCACAGTATTTTTCACAGTATTTTAATTCTCATTCAGTGTATTACAATTCTCTTTCAGTGTTTTGCAATTTAATGATCATTTTGAACTACTTTTATCACTTATTTAGCAATTTCTCTTTAATTCTTTTTAGATTTGATATGGGTAGTCTTCGCTTATGATCCGAATAATTGTTTTAATACTGAAGTTAATTCATCTTTGAATTTCAAAAAAAATTTTGCACTGATATTATTTTATTAATGTATTACTATATATATATATATATATATATGCATTATTTAAATAATTTATCTCTACAACACATATGCTTAGTTAAGAGTGAAATGATTTTATTTCTGCAGATTGTTATATTAAGTCCTTTCAAATCAGCAAACATTTTGCCATAAACTATGCTTTCAAAAAGTTTGATATTACTTTTTCAAACTGAAACAATTAAAAGATAAAGGGGCAAACCAATAATAAAAAAAAAAGAATAAATTTGAGTGAAATTTGGGTATGTCACATACTTAAAATAACTCTGAAGTAAATATACTTAAATTTAAGAATCTCGTCTACTTAATATTGAGTATATTAATATGCTCCAAAATTGGCATCGAGCATCGTGAATTCCAAAATCCGAAACATAGATTCTCATGCATGTATTTTTCCGGAAACCAAGTATGAAACCTCCGCTATGTATATAGTTTTTGAGATTTGAGGGAACAAATTTGGTATTTGAACTCTTTCTACTTAAATTTGTAAAAATTCCATCAAAGAACTTCTTTTAGTTCAGCATATTTATAACAAAATTAAAAGTGAAAAAGTATTAATTTGAAAATGCACGATATTTCAAAAATACATTCCATTAACATGCTCCAAATGTGGCACCGAGCATCACGAATTCTAAAATCCCAAATATAGATTCTCATTTACGTATTCTTCCGGAAACCAAGTACGAACCCGCACAACGTATAGTTTTTGAGATTTGAGGGAATGAATTTAGTATCTACGCTCTTTCTATTTAAATTTGTAGAAATTATATTAATGAACTTCTTTTCATTCTGCATATTTATATTAAAATTAAAAATGAACAAATATTAATTTGAAAATGTGCGTTATTTCATAAATGAGACAAGCATGTTTTCTTTTTTAAACAAAATTACTCATTACGAACTGAATATGTCAATTTATTCTTTTTCGAGCACATGATTTGTAATAATGAATGTTTTATTTGCTAATTTAATTTATTTATTTTTCATATGTTTACTTCTATACTTCTATTCTATTGCTTTAACTCACATTGAAGGGCATTCCACGGCTGAGTGGTTATAGTCGACATCCCGCTGATCGCTTGCAGGCGTAGGTCAATTACAGCACTGGTCACTTCATGTTATATAATCTCATCATGTGCTGTCTCCAGTGTTGCTAGATTTTGCGACTTTTTTTTATTCAAAATCCACCACTAAATTTTAATTGTAAAGGTTGCTTAATGACATTGAAGCTTAATCGTATATTTTATATACCAAATATCACTTCTTAAAATTATTGGTGATATTGAATAAAAAAGTCGGAATTATTCAATAAGAAATCTAGCAACACTAGCCATCTTTCGTTATATCGAGAGGACTTACAAGCGAAACTCGAATCAAGCATAGAAGTCTGAAGTATATGTTAACAATAAACAAATAAATTAAAATTGGATTAACAGACAATTCCAAGGCTGTAATTCGAAATAATTTTTTTTTAATTTAAGACAATAGATAATATGAATTTTCATTTTTCATTAGTTTTTTAATTATTCTTTTCAAAAATGAAGATAATTTATGAAATTTCTTATTTGTTTATAACAGAGATTTGTTGAAATAAAAGTAGTTCTTAAAAATAAATATTTTTCGTGTGTTTGGAAACTTGAGGCTAGTAGAGTATATAGAACTTCTTGCTATATTATATAAAATCAACTAGAATTTTACCGATAATTTCTTAAAGGAAAAATCGATTGATCGAAATAAATTACTTTGTAAATGTTTTATTTTTGTGATGTCAATGCTAATAGTTTATTAACGTTAACGGTGATATCTTAAGGAAATTAACAGTGGTAACTGTAATACACAGCCCATCGAAATGACTTATAGTCAGGTGTAAAAGTGTACAGACTAAAAGTCAAACTTATAGTCATGTGCTAAACCTTCGAATGCTTCCCACACCAGGGTTGCCAAATTTGGCTTTTTTTATTCAATAGTCACCAATAATTTTGAGAAGTGACATTTGATATACATAATACACTATCAATCTTCGAAGTGATTAGTCAAACGTTACAAATAAAAATTATTGGTGACTATTGAATAAAAAAAAGGCCAAATTTGGCAACCCTGTCCCACACCATATTTTAAATTTAAAATACTTTGTTACAAGCATGAAATAGTACATGACTTATTCATTTCCTACGAAGATTTCTTTGACAATATACATATTTTTAACCTCACCATATCCTTTTCTTTCTTTCTGCCACCCCCTGTTGCGACGGGGCTTACATGTACAGTGTTATATTAATTAAACTTATTTTTATTAATAACTTCTAAAAAAGTAACCTGAAAATATAAATAATATAAAAAATTAATTCCAATAATTCTTTTTTGGTGCTTAGTTACAGCTGATAATAAATAAATAAACAAATAAACAAATGCTCGAAAACACAGCAAATAATATCGTAAATACGTTCCTCAAACTTCAAACACCAACAATGCAGCATATTTTGCTAATATGCTGTAATTTGTTGCGCTTTCTATTGACCATAAATTATCATAATTTATGATACATGCCTTAAAATGTTTAGTTTAAGAAGTTGTTTTAATATATATATATATGTATATATATTAATTGTAGACTATTAAAAAATTGACTGCCAAATTTAAAAGATATTATTATTATTATTCCGTTGTGTTAGATGTTTTATTAAGGATTGAAAAACGGATGGTTTACGTCTGTGTCTAAGTTTGTGATAATAGTGGCAAATGTGCTACACTCTAATTTGACGCTGCCTCTGTATGTGTGAAAAAGTGCTTTGAGTTGAAAAGAAGTAAGTCTAGGGGATTAAAGAACACTGTCAATGTACCTTGATACATGTTTTTGTTCGTTTCGGAGATTTTTCGTTTCCACTAGACATGCGTTAGATCTATTGTGATTTTTATTAAAGCAGGGATTGAAGTGATAAATAAAGTGGGAATGTTTAGCACTTATTAACTGCGTTTTATTTTATTTTTAATTAATTAAACATTTATTTAATTGGAGAACACCGGTGGCCATTCACTTCTTGGAACAGAATCGCCAATCCATGATGAGACTCACATTTAAAGATGGACAGTAACCATACTGCCATTTTCTGTTGCGAAAAATGTTTTTTTTTTTTTTTTTTTTTTTTTTTTAAACCAGGATATGCCGAAAACATTGTCATATTATTATCAAAGATTACGAATGCTGAAGAAATTTTCCTTATTTAAACAGAAGTGTTTTACAGTGTAGAATGAAATTCGAAACAATAAAAAAGTCCCAAAAGCCAACAGTAATAATTAGCAACAGCTGGGCACTCAAAATCGTTCAAAACTTTCGCCCTTGGAAAAACCTCAAGCACACACTGCAGTCATAATTTTAAAAAACCCTATGTATACATATATATATATATATATAATTAAAACAATGATATTCTAAATTATTTCTATTTTTACAGTTTATTTATTATTATTATTAAAAATATTATTAAATAGTTGAAGATAATGATAGCTACTTTATGCGAAGTTCATCTTTTAAATTAATTCGAAATTCCTTCACTTCAGTATTCTGTTAATTGGCATAATTATCAATACCTTAACTACGTTATATTAGTAACGTGGTTATGCTTTATTTTAAAATTTTTAGAAATTTTTAGCAGATTTTTGTATAATATATCCCAGTTATAAATCGGAATTTCTTTTTAACTTCCTGTAGGCAAGTAACATTCTACTATGCCAGTGATTCGCAAACTTTTTTTTGTCGCGGCACACTTTTAACGATTTCAAAATTTGGCGGCACACATTTCACTTGGGGCAAATATTTCGCTTTATGAAAGGTCACAGTCATCAAAGATAAAAACAGTTAATAATATGGTATTTAACTGTGAAAACAGCAGTTTTTTTTTTACAGTGTACTTTTCTTTAATTTAAACAAGCTTTTCTCGTATTAAAAAAAAAAAAAAAAAAAAAAAAAAAAACATTATAATTTTTACTATATACATTTCTAAAATTTGGAGGCACACTTTAAGAATTTGGCGGCACACAAAACTGCCGCGGCACAGTGGTTGAAAATCACTGTACTATGCATATAGAATTTATATTTCTGTATCATTGTTGATTTCATGCAGGCCTAAATTTAAAATAATTATAAATGCCTGTATATTTTGAAGAATTACTATAATATTTCAAGTTTAATACAATCACACTAATGCTAGCATTAATGATATTTATATGTATATATATAAAAAGCTTAAAAAAAGAAAAAAAAAAAAAAAAAAAAAGAAAGAAAAAGGAAAAGGAAAAGGAAAAGGAAAACTTCAAACTCGGTCTGCTTTTTAAATAACCATCTAAGACAGGTGCAATAAATTCAAATGATAAGTTAAAAATTTTATAAAATCTATCAAAAATTTCACAGATTCAATTTCAATTATTACAATATTTAATGTATGTATATATGTATATATGTATATATGTATATATATATATATATATATATATATATATATATATATATATATATATATATATAATATATATATACAGTCCCCCATAAAAAATTGTACTGCGCAGAATAGGCCTAATATTTTCACAAAAAGATATATCTACTGAATTCCAGCATTGTAACATTAAAAATCATCGAGATATGTTTAAAAATGTTCTTTAGCAATTAAACACCATTTGTAATGTAGATATGTTTATCATTTGCTTTATTATTGTTTTTACATTTTCTTTTCTTCCTTTCTTCTTCTTCTTCTTTTTTTTTTTTTTTTTTTTTTTTTTTTCTGTGTGTGTGTGTGTGTCTGTGAGGGTCGTATAAAGTTACTTTTTTTCTGATTCTTGAAAATAAATAATTGAATATCTTTTTTTTTTTTTTTTACGTTTTGTGTAGCATTGTGTACTTGTTTGAATATAAATTTAAATTTATAAAAATAAATATGAATGATAGTTTTTTTCTCGTCGAAGGATGAATTAAAATTGTTCGATTATAACTGTGGGATAAGGCCGTTAGAATACACAAGGATTCTAGGCAATGCAATGTGTGTGGGGGGGGGGGGGGGCGGGGGGCAGAGGGTTTCCATCTCGTATTCACTCGACCTTCTGAGAATTATTTCTCAGTTCTCCCAATGGCTACGTCAATTTTATGCTGAACCCCGCATTTTTCTTCTCCCAGGTTTGGAAGCAAACTTTTAGCCCTCTAGTAATGCCTAAAATTGAAGGAATATTTTATGTGGTCAATAAAGAAAATATTGTTTGAAGCAAAACAAATTTTAAAGAAAACTTATTTTTTTATTTGTTCTTCTTTTCATGTCTTGCATGTCAAAAGAAAATTAAATAATTAATATTTAAAAAGAAAAAATAATAAAAATTAATAATTAAATCATATTTTTCTTTATAAAACAATGCTATCTTTTAATGAAAAATAATATATTATTATTAAACATGCGATTCAGGTAATATTTCAATTTAAGATAACGTATATCGAATTTAATCACAAGACAGAAAACGTCTTTTTACAATAATTCAGCATTTTAAGTATTTATTAAAATTTATTCATTAAAAAATAAAAATTTTTTTTACGAACGTAATAACATATTTTTAATAAAATTACTAAATTCTAGATAATAAATACGATCATTGCAACAGAATATATATGTCAGCTCGATCATACAGAATCATCGTTTTCCTGTTAGATTTAACTACCATAATTTTTATAAACCGAAATTTCAAAAATTAATCTTTTAATAACCTTTGTTAAATAATGAATTTAAGAACTTATTAAATTGACGAAAGAGAAAAAAAAAATAATAAAAATAAAAACAGCATTGTTAACACTATTTTTATCTTAACTAAGGTTAAATTCACAATTAAAAATTTATTCAGTTTCGTTTGCTGATTTCGTCGAATTCTATATGAGGACGTATTTTATTCGTTTTCTCTGTTAATCTTAAAAGCTTTTATTTTACTTTATGAAAATACTTAAAATTTTTATCTTTTAAATTGTACTGCGTTTCATATTGCGTTAGATGATATTAGGTGAGCTTCAGGTGAGCTTTATTCTTTTAAAATATAGAGAAAAAATTTTAAATTAAGTGGAAAATGAATTTTAGAAAGGTTGTATCAAAGTACGTAACACACACATAATTTAAATTGCAGTTTATCAAATATTTTTCTACATTTTATTCCTTTTCTGATTTTTGAAAACTGTAAATTATGTTATAATTTAAGAAAAAAAGTGTTTTTTTTTTTTTTTTTTTTTTTTCTTTCTTTACAAAATTGATTCAAAAACTAATATGATGCATTAAAATATTTTTGGTTAAAAGTAAAAGGTTTTTTTGAGACACAATTTTTCTTCTTCGCATTAAAATATAAAGAATGGTTTAAGTAAAATGTATTACATATAATAATATCATAAGATAACATTTCGATATAATTAAGAAAATCTGTCCATCTTATATTTTTAAGGAATACTGGTAGGGTTTTTATTATAAAATATAGTTGTTTAAATGTACTTTTTTGTAAACTACTCACTTGAGATAAGACATTATCGTCGAAAAAATATATTAAATTTCAGTTCTTCGAAAAAGAGAGGAAAAAAAACAGAGAATAAACATAAGGAGCATTATACTATTATTCATTTATAATTAATACAGACTATTTTGTCATTGACTGAATTAAATAACAACTTGAGTAAAAGCTCTTAAAGTTTATTTATTTTTTATTTTATTTTAATGTTATTATTATTTATTATTTAATTATTTACTTACTTATTTTTGAGGAAGGGAGAAGAACTATGTGTCAGTTCATTCTTTTGATAACGACATTTTGGATTTAGACAACATTTGTTTAAATTATTTCCCATACGTAGCTGAGTACTTTTGGATAATAAACTATGCAAATGATATTTTTCAAACTTGGAAATTCCTATTTAAAAAACAGTCAGTAAAAATGCTTATGTTGCATTAGACATTTAATCTTTTTACATTCGAATAGCACAATGCTGTGCCTAATGTTTTCTAAATGATTTTGCATTTGGTTTAATACACCGCACATTATAATTCATAAAGCAACATTTATTTTAATTTTTAAAGAAACATTTATATTTCATATGCGCTATCCTGATACAATATTATACAGATAAGTAGACGAAATCTCTTAATGAAATGTTATAGATAAACCGTATTATAACAAATATTACTTATTAACAAATATTACTTATTACTTATTACTTATTACTTATTACTTATTACTTAAACAAATATTACTTATTACAGGATGATCTCAAATTGATTATTGGTCACCTTTTAAAATTCGGGACAAAACTTTTGCTGAAATATATCAGGTATAGCATGTTATTCTTAAGACCAATTCTTCAGAGTATCTCGTCATGAAATTGTTTAGGTATTTGACAAAATATCTAAATTAGAAAGTCTCTGGTCACAGATGGTAGAGCAGTCCTTTTAGTTAATGGAGTTATTTCCACACAGTTAAATAATATTTGCTGAAATTAAGATTCTACACTATTCCAAAGTAAATATGTCAGAATATAAAAACCAATAGCAGAAGTATTTTAAAAATTTGTAAATAAATTTTAAAGGAAAAAGAAGTAAATAAATAAATAAAAAGTGTTTATTTACACATACTTACTTTTAAAATAAGTGTCAAGGCACGCCATTTATTTATTTGTTTATTTATTTATTTATTTATACGAATTGTTTGTTTTGTATTTAAATGATACAAATACTAAAGGAATCTTAAAATTTTAGAGAATATGGGTAAATGATGCTGTCACAAATAAAAAATAAATAAATAAATATATATATATATATATATATATATATTTAATTTTTATTTATGACAGCATCATTTACCCATATTCTCTAAAATTTCAAGATTCCTGTAGTAAACTTATATATATATATATATATATATATATCTTAATATATATAAATCTCGTGTCACAATGCTTGTCCTCAATGGACTCCTAAACCACTTAACCGATTATAATAAAATTCGCACACCATGTGCAGTTCGATCCAACTTGAGAGATAGGATAGTTTAAATCTCAAATTATAGTCGCAATTTTAATTTATTGCTAATTATTTGTCTGTTATTATTTGACAGTCACAATTATCTGTTAACTCCAAATGATTCTAACAGATGTCGATACCTTTCGACTGGGTTGAAATGAAAGCTGAAATATATTTGGTGCTGCCATCTACATAAAGAATCTTCAACTTTTTAACCTATTAATAAATTTCGTATAATTCAATTATTTCCACTTTTTTAAATTTTTGGTGTTAGCATAGCCGGCCACGTGTTACTTAGACTGAAGTGTAAATTGAATTCATATTATAATGAAGATAATACAGTGAAATTAATCCTGTTTTTTACTTATTTGTGCTTCATTGATCAAAACTTTATAATTTAATATAATATATATATATATATAACTCCAAATGATTCTAACAGATGTCGATACCTTTCGACTGGGTTGAAATGAAAGCTGAAATATATTTGGTGCTGCCATCTACACAAAAAATCTTCAACTTTTTAACCTATTAATAAATTTCGTATAATTCAATTATTTCCACTTTTTAAATTTTTGGTGTTAGCATAGCCGGCCACGTGTTACTTAGACTGAAGTGTAAATTGAATTCATATTATAATGAAGATAATACAGTGAAATTAATCCTGTTTTTTACTTATTTGTGCTTCATTGATCAAAACTTTATAATTTAATATAATATCTTAATATATATAAATCTCGTGTCACAATGTTTGTCCTCAATGGACTCCTAAACCACTTAACCGATTATAATAAAATTCGCACACCATGTGCAGTTCGATCCAACTTGAGAGATAGGATAGTTTAAATCTCAAATTATAGTCGCAATTTTAGTTTATTGCTAATTATTTGTCTGTTATTATTTGACAGTCACAATTATCTGTTTACTCCAAATGATTCTAACAGATGTCGATACCTTTCGACTGGGTTGAAATGAAAGCTGAAATATATTTGGTGCTGGCATCTACACAAAGAATCTTCAACTTTTTAACCTATTAATAAATTTCGTATAATTCAATTATTTCCACTTAACAGATGTCGATACCTTTCGACTGGGTTGAAATGAAAGCTGAAATATATTTGGTGCTGCCATCTACACAAAGAATCTTCAACTTTTTAACCTATTAATAAATTTCGTATAATTCAATTATTTCCACTTTTTAAATTTTTGGTGTTAGCATAGCCGGCCACGTGTTACTTAGACTGAAGTGTAAATTGAATTCATATTATAATGAAGATAATACAGTGAAATTAATCCTGTTTTTTACTTATTTGTGCTTCATTGATCAAAACTTTATAATTTAATATAATATATATATATATATATATCTTTATATATAAAATTTATTATGTTTGTCCGCGATGAACTCCTAAACTAATGAGCCGATTTTAATGAAATTTGGACACTGTGTGCAATTTGGTCCAACTTGAGAGATAGGATAGTTTTTATTGCAAAATTCGCCTCCCAAAAGGGGGGGGGGAGGGGCCAAAACGTGATTTCACAAACAAACAAACAAACAACAACAACAAAAAAAAAAAAAAAAAAAAAAAAAAAAAAAAAAAAAAACTAGAAATGCAGATAGACTGTTCAAAATTGGTATAGAGAGGTTTTAGAGGCCTGCAAATCGAATGAGGATATTTTCGAAAGTGTAAAGTTATTAGGAGGGGCGGAGGGGCAAAAAAATAAAAATAGAGTTACATCGCTAAAAATTGGTACATAGAAGTTTTTGATACGTACAAATCGATTGCAGATATTTTCGAATTTGTAAAATTATTAAGAGGAGCGGGAAAGGGGGGGGGCAGAGGAGCAAAATATAAAAATGGAGTTAGATCATTCAAAATTGGTGCATAGAATTTTTGATACCAACAAATCGATTGCGGATATTTTCGAATTTGTAAATTTATTAGGAGGGGCGGGAAGGGGGGCAGAGGGGCAAAAAATAAAAATATAGTTAGATCGTTCAAATTGGTGCATACAGGTTTTTGACACCTACAAATAAACTGTAGATATTTTCGAATTTGTAAAATTATTTAGAATAGTGGGAGGGGGGAGTGCAAAGGGGCAAAATAATAGAAATAAGAGTTAGAACTTTGAAAATTAGTATTATTAAGTTTTAAGGCCCGATAAATCGATTGCGGATATTTTCGAAAGTATAGAGTTATTAAGAAGGGCGGGAACGGTGGATGAAGAAACGGTGCGCATGGTTTGCGCAGGTATACACTGCCGCAGGCAGTGGGGGTCCGAACAGATTATTCCACCAATGAGAGAAGATTTTTTTGTATTTTATATCATTTTCCTTTCGATAATATATGGATTCATTATGAGTGTCGAACATTTTTCCCGATCAGATTTTTTTTTTCTCTTTTTTTTTCACATGTTAAAAATTAATGCAATTTTGAGAATTCTTTAATTATAGTGAATCATTTAAAAATAGGGACCAGCGAAGCGGGCTAAGTCTGCTAAGATCAAGGATGTTATCAAGGATGGTCTTTATTCGTAAATAATAATTTTAATATATTGAATATTTTACTACATTATTATTCAACGTATAACATAGCCACAGCAACGCGTGGCCGGGTCTGCTAGTATATATATATATATATATATATGTTTATTTATTTATTTATTTATTTATTTATTTATATTATTAAAAAATACCATTTTAACTGTAAGATATACGATATAAGGACTGCATGGACAATTTTTAATCGGAATCATTGTAAAGTGATTTGATTTCGGAATATATTATTAAAGATATATATATTTACAGATGGAAAATTTATTCGATTAATTAGTTAAATTTCAAAAAAGGGCATAATGACGGTAAATCATGCAATTTAAAATTTAAAAAATCCTTTTATCTTTATCCGTAAATTTTACAAGAATCGTTAGAGGAGTTTAAGAAAAATCCTGAAATTTGCTATATTTTTTCCGCCGGCGGAACGCATATTACGAGTGAACGGTAAAATATTTTCTTAAGGATGATAATCTAGATCAAATTGCTATCTAAAAAAATCCTTAACTTTAAATTTGGATTAAAATCGTTCGAGCAGTTTCCAAGTAAAACAAGATTTGCCTCATTTTTAACCGACTTCAAAAAAGAAGGAAGGTTCTCAATTAAAACCGTAAGTTTTTTTATGTTTGTTAGCTCATAACTTCTGAACGGATGCTCCGATTTTGATACTTTTTCTTTTGTTGAAAAGGTCTTGGTCTGAAATAGGTCCCATTGTAATATCTTTACGATCTAAAGAAAATACAGGGTACCCCATAAAATCAGTCTAAAATTTTTTAACTGCAAAACGGCTGCAGCTATAGTGATAAAAATGGTATGTAAGTATAGCAAAGTGGCCATGCAATACAACGTTAAACCGCTTGTAGCGCCACCTGGTGGAAAATAGCGGAGTTAGTGTTCCTATATTGAAAACGGTTCTAAAGAAAAAAGTGAATTACAAAGTTGAAGAGAATCATCGATTTAGTACAGAAAGATAGTTTAGACATTCAAGCTAGCATTCCTATTTCGGAAACGGTTCAAGACAGGCGGAAAAAGTGAATTATAAAATTGCAGAGCATCATCGATTTAGTACAAAAAGATAGCTTAAACATTGATGCTAAAAATACAATGCTAAAAACGCGCATTTGTTTGTTCGCAATTTCTTACACTATGCACACTTGAGCTACATTACACACAATGTAGCGTAGCTGGTGAGACATACGCTATATAGTTCAAAATACGGTTACTTGATACTTTTTGTTTTGTTGTAAAGATCTTGGTCTGAAGTAGGTCCCATTGTAATATCTTTACAATCTAAAGAAAATAAAACGCTATCTGCTGAAAAACAGCGGAATTAGCGCTCCTATCTCAAAAACGGTTCAAGATGGGAGAAAAGTTAATTACGAAGTTGTAGAGCATCATCGATTTACTACAAAAAGACAGTATTTAGATATTATTGCTAAAAATAGAACGCTTGAAAGGTGCAGTTGTTTGTTCGCAATTTCCTACACTGTGCACACTTGAACTACGTTGCACACTTTGCAGCGTAGCGGATGACACGTATACTCTGTGGTTCAAAGTACTGTTACTGTAAGCAATTAGATCGATTAGCGCAAAGTCGTTTTCAACCAACTTCAGAAAGTAGGGTGTTCTTAATTCGAGCTATGTGTTGTTGGTGTTTGTAAGCTTATAACTTCGTAAGAGATGCTCTAATTAACCGACTTCAAAAAGGAAAAGGTTCTCAATTCAAAGAGTAAGTTTTTTTTTTTTATTTTTTTATTAGCTTATAACTTCTGAACGGATGATCCGATTTTGATACTTTTTGTTTTATCGTAAAGGTATGAAATATGTTCCACTGAAATAGCTTTACGATCAAAAGAAAATACAGGGTGCCCAAAAAAGTCAGTCCCGACTCTTTTAATGCTGAACAGCTGCAGCTTAGTCATAAAAGTGGTATGTAGGCATAGTAAAGTGGAGTTGTGCTACGCGATTCAACCGCCTACAGCGCCAGCTGGTGAAAAACAGTGGAGTTAGCGTTCCGATCTCGGAAACGGTTCAAGACAGGGAAAAATGGTGAATTATAAAATTGCAGAGCATCATCGATTTAGTACGAAAAGATAGTTTAGACATTAATGCTAAAAACGGAACGCTTAATGCATGCATTTGTGTTTGTTTATAATTTCCTATTTTGTGCACACTTGAACGACACTGCATATGTTGTAGCGTAGCGGGTGACATTCATGCTATGTAAAATTCAATTTGTGGTTAATGTAAGCGGTCACATCGATTAACGTATGCACGTTTTAAACTGACTTCATAAAGAAAGAGGTTCTCAATACAAACCATGTTTCTCATTGTTGTTGTTGTTGAAATTTGTTAGCTTTTAACTTCGTAAGAGATGATTAAGTTTTAATACTTTTTTTTGTTCTAATGATCTTGGCCTGAAATGGGTTTCATTATGATTTCATTTAGATATAAACAAATTACAGGATACTCACAAAAGTCTGTTCTCACTCTAACTGCTGAACGCATGCAGCTACACTGGTAAAAGCAGTATGTAAGTATCGATAATGAAACTTCTGTCCATCAGCTGCAATGCATATTTTGCTCTTTGTTTGAACTTTACTCTGCGCAATTTCCAGCGTAGCGGGTGACACGTACTCACTGTAAAGTTCAATGTATATGCCTAATAGAATTTTTGGTTACGAATACAGCGTATCCGTTCTTTACACTTCTAAAGACTTTTTAACTTAACGTATGTTCATTCAATAGATAGTTTTTTGCTCAAATCTGATAAAGGCAAGAAAAATGACACAACGTAAAAATGCGGCATTTGAGAAAAATCGACTTAAATATAACTTGACTAGAGTAAAACTGGCACAACTGTCTCTCGAGTGGATATCTTTCTATATGGAGATGTAACATTTTGTTCACATTGAGTGCATTTCATGTATTTTTCAGTGACGTAAACCATTTTTTGAGTTACGCCACTTTTCTTGGATGTTGTGATTTGTGAAGCTGCCATCGAACGTCTTTTGATGTTCTGCTATATGAATAAGTTTTCACTGAAAAGAGAAAAATAAAATCTTTTTCTAAAAAAATAGAACCGACTCCAAAAAGCAACTACTATTCAAACAACTAAAAAAAAAAAAAAAAAAAAAAAAAAAATGGGGTATGAAATGAAACTGTAAATTGCGCCTTAAAGTATAAAATAATTTCCTTCACCAAACAACCTATAACACTACAATTAATCGTAACTTTTTAAGTCGGCGCAAAATTAAATAAAAATTTATAACTTTACTCAATACAAAAATCAAATCCTATTCAATATACACATCTCACATTGTCACCTGCAAAACGCAGCCGAAAACTACTTTGATTCAAGAAAACAAATAAGATTTCGTAAGCAGCAAAAGTTGGCGAAGATTCTGGTATCTGACGTCTTTGTTGAAAATCGCAAAATTATCTGGCAAACGCATTTAATTTCTTTGGGATATCATGATTAATTTTATAAGGTATATTAAAAGAGTAATCAAGATTATGAAACAATACATTGTACAATATATATTATGAAAATATACATCTTGCGTGTATATTTTTGCATTATGTTTTGATCGCCAAATCCAAATGCCACCAAAGATGATAGTTATCAATGTTATACCAAATTTGCAAAGGAAACTGTAACTTCCTAGAAACATAAATACCGCATTGTAAAGAATGTTGACTGTTCCATGTAGATGCTACTAATGGACCAATTCTATATAGTGATAAAATAATAAAGGAAACATGAAAATGGATCATTCGAGACAACAGCATTTCTTGCTACCGATCTAAAAACAAACCTTTAAAAACTAATTAAATTTTATTTAATTTTGCGCCGACTTCAAAAGTTATGATTAATTGTAGTGTTATAGGTTGTTTGGCGAAGGAAATTATTTTATACATTTAGGCGCAATTTACAGTTTCATTTGATACCCCATTTTTTTTTTTAGTTGTTTGAATAGTAGTTGCTTTTTGGAGTCTGTTCTTTTTTTTTTAGAAAAAGATTTTATTCTTTCTCTCCTTTTGCGCGTGGATTAGCAGAGAACGATAATTTTTGTAAAGATGACAATATCAAACATCCATTTGGCATCTAAAAAAAAAAAAAAAAAAAAAAAAAAAAAAACATAATTTTTTAGCAAATTATAATTCCTAGAATACAAGGTTTGTTCTGTATTTTGCCTCAGGGGGAACAAAGGTTACCAGCAAACGTTAATTTTCCTGAAGATGAGTATTAGTCAGGCGGTTTGTGATTTCAAAAACTCTTTTTAGTGCAAAATTGACCACCAAAATTGCTAGAGGTATTTCTAAAAACTTAGTACATATGCACAAAATTTACTCCTTTAATATTAAAGTGGATGGCATTCGTGTCGAGAATGAATGTTTGCATGCATCTATGTAGTATTAGGGGCACCAGAAAATAATGCCGATTTTGCATATCTTGATATTTGATTGCCATTTATAAGCTCAAAGATATTTCAAAGTTTACTTGTTAACTCGTAAAATATTAAAGCTTATTTTTTTTTTTCCTTTTACATAATTTAAAGTGAAATGGCCAGGAAAAAAAGAAAAAAAAGGAGTACATAACCCGCATTTCATGCTTTTTGAGTTTCAAAAGTATAGCAACGCAGCAGTTTCTAAATCAATCATTTGCGATACTTATTCAAGTTCATTAAACCTTTAGAAATGCTAAAGGTGGTTTATTAAGTTAGATTTGAGTAATTTTGATCTTTCAGACAAATGTCGATCAGAAGACAAACAACTTTAGACAATGGCATGTTAAATGTGGAAATGGAAACAAATCGGTAACAAACAATCGTAAAACTGTCAAACACTCTTAACCAGCATTGGTATACACTATCTACCAATAATTATTTGGATACTTTCGAATTTAGATATTCTGTCAAATATCTAGAAAAATTCTTTAGGAATTATCTTGAAACTTTGGTAGTGTAACGAACATGTTTGTCATATTTGAACCTCATATTTCTCAGCAAAAGTTGTGTCCTGAAAAGGAAAAGGGGGGGTCTAATAAATTATTTAAAAAATCAAATTGTTTTGGATCACCCTGTAAAAAGTAATGCATTTTACCTGTAGTATCTGATTATAAGGATTCTTCTAATTATCTGTGTAAATTTGTATGAGGCTACTACATACATTAATGGAAATATAAAATTTTCTTTAAAAAATTGCAAAAGAAAAAAATCCACTTTTTAATTATAACACGTAGGATATTAAAACCAATGCCACTTTCAGGAAATATGGCATACTAATATGTTAAATATCTTACGCAATACGAACACTTATACTAAATGATTTTTAACTACGCATGTGCAAACTTTATAAAAATTTCATTTGCATAATTTAATAGCGAAAGGTATTGAGTAACGTATATAAAAATTCAAAAAAAAAAAAAATATCATGTAAATTCAAAACGTTACGAGAGATAGAAGGAACAAAACTTCAGTTCTCTCAAAATAAAAGCTGCAGTATAAGGAGTTTTACCCACATTTTTGTTTTTGTTCAATCAATGCCGAATGTCAATACAGTGTTTTCACTTATTGTAAATAAATATTCATAAAAAAAACCTAACATATTGCTTTTTTTTTTTTTTTTTTTTTTTTTTTTTGAATAACTTAAATACTGTTCATTCTATCTCTCGTAACGTTTTGAATTCATCTGATATTTGTTTGGAGTTTTTATATAAGTTGCTCAATACCTTTGGCTATTAAATTATGGAAATGGAATTTTTATAAAACTTAGTTAAACATTATTTAGTAGAAGAGCTCGTATTTCGTAAGATAATTTACATTTTTGAAGTCTGATTGATGTACGATGTGTTTAATATATTGTACCATATTTTCTAAAAGTGCCTTTGTACTGGGTTTAATAACCCTATGTGTTATAATTAAAAATGTAGAAATTTTGTTTTGCAATTTTTTTAAAGAAACAGTTATATCTCCATGAATATATGTGGTAGCCTCAAAAAATTGTATACAGATAATGAGAAAATTATCCGTAATCACATGCTACAGCCAAAATACATTTAAAGCGTTAACTTTCACAGGGTGATCCAAAAAATTTTGATTATTTTTAATTTTTTTACTGGTCCCCTTTTTCTTTTCAGGACACAACTTTTGCTGACAAATATGAGGTATAACATGTACTGTACACTACCAAAGCTTCAAGATGATTCCTGAAAAACTTTTATAGATATTTGACAAAATGTGTAAATACTTATTGGTAGATAGTGTGCCATACAAGAACATTTGCAGAAAATTGGTAAAGTAAGCGGAGCAAGTGTTTGGGTCTTGCATAATCTGTCCAAAAGAAACAAAACTAAATGATCGAGGACATGAAACTTATTGATTCAGCGGCACAATACAGAAGCATTTTTTATTACTTCATCACTGAAGATTAAAAATGGATCCTTTTTAATAATCCAAAATGCAAGAGACTCTCTTCGAATGAATCGCCACAAAATTAAGCTAAGTTAGGTTTACAGCACAAACAGAATCTTGTGTTTGGTGGAGTATTTACGGAGTAGTTCATTTTGAAATGCTGAAATCTGGACAAACTTTGAATGCAGACCTTTACTATTAACAACTGGATCGAATAAATCGATTTTTGACTGAAAAGTGCCCGGCGATTCTCAGCAGAAAAAGCGTTATTCTGAAAAACGACTAGGCAAGACCACATTGCAGAAGAAGAACCCTGAAAAAAAAGTAATTTTTTGGGATGGGAGTTATTGTCTTACCTACCATACTCCCTCGATATTGCGTCATCGGATTTCCATTCATTTTGATCAATGGTATATTTTCTAAAGGGGCAAAAATTTTGGATATTTGTATGATGTCCAGAATGCAATATCCAGAGGTTTTGCTTAAAAATCAATTGTTTTTTATCGATCTGTCATTGAAAACCTGAACACTAGATGTCAAAAGGTTGTTGATAACGAGGGTAAATACATGATTGATTAAAAAAAATCTTGATAGAAAATTATCTGTTTCAATTTGTTATTAAAAAAAAAAAAAAAAAAAAAAACGAATTACTTTTCGGCCTCCCTAAAAAATACAAATGCTAAAATACCACTTGTGCTACCGTAAATAAGTACTTTTATTTTATCCTGTATTTACGGCATCGTAAATAAGTAATATTATAGTTATTATGTAATAAGTAGTTATTACGTATCTTTACTGTAATAAGTAATTATTCATTTGTTTATCAATTTTTAAATTTCTCATTTACTATCAAATTAAATAAAATTGAATATCGAGATAAAAGACATGAAAAAGAATAATAATGCTATAATTTTGGAAATAAACTAACAATTATTTCTCTTGATTTAAAATATTCAGCATTAATAAGTATAATAAAAAATTCTTTTAAACAATTTGATATGCACATACATTTTTTCTTTATCTTTGAATGATAGCAATGCGAAATTCTTACTTTTGACTACAATCTCTCTTGATATCACCTGATGTATAAATTTCTGCATGTTTTCTTTTCATTATAAAACAAAATGCTGACTTTCAATGTTCTGTCATAAGTAAAAACTGTACCTGTATTAACTATATTATAAGTTCGATTTAAATTTATTCAGTTTCTTCATATACATTTTATGCACAAAATTTTTTCATATCAGTAGAAGTTTCTTTGCCATTGTATTAACATATTCCTTTTCATAGCAATATGCTGATTATTCGAAATGTCAATTTTTCTTTTATTTAAATATAACACACGGAATACATATGTATATCTTAAACATAACGATACAAATTTTAACTAACTGAACTTTTTTAGCTGTACTTTCTGATGCATTAAACTATTTTGAGAAAAAATATTTTCTTATTCTGAATTCAAAAGAAAAATACTCTAAACGAAATGAAACTAATAACGAAATACTTTTATAAAATAAATTCTATTTTATTTTTCCATTTCTGTTCTTAAATACATTATTTATATTGAAATTTGATATTTGTCACAACACATAGATAGAAAAGTAGCGTATTTTATTTTTAATGTATTATTACAAAATTACTATAATATATGTTTTTGTGTGCGTGTGTGCATGTCTACATTCAAAATACTGTACATAATAAATAAGAAGACGAACGACAAACTACGAAACAAATAAAAATTTATTATAAAACCGGGATTAAACAATTACTACATATGTACAACTAAATTATAATTATTACATAATGACAACGTAATAAGTGTATAATGAAGTGTGTATCATACTCAGTAACGGAAAATTATCTAGAAAAGTAGTAAAAAAGAAAAGAAAAGAAATGACAATTTCCTGCTTAATGTAAATCATATTACTTAAATGTTTTTAATTATTTTGTTACATTTGTGGTAGATTATTATAAGAAACAGAGCAATAAGTCAGTTTTCAAAGTCAATTTCATTGCATCCAAGAACATTTTTATGTTTATACTCTTAAAAATGTAACATTTATTTGTGATTAATTTGGATATTAATAATAAAGAATTAAGACATTTCTTATTTCTTAATCTGGTAAAGAAGATGTCGTAGTAGTTTTTATTTCATTTAGCATATAATACTGTTAGGAATTTGTGAAAAATAGCGGTTATTTTTATGACATTTCATTTAAAGAGACTTAAATCAGGTTATAAAATATTAATTTTCTGCATTTCTAACATGTTTCCGTGTTAAAGTATCCTTTTTCTTTAAAATAAAACCCGTTAAAAAGCTTCACCAAGGCAGATAATGGCTTTGGTACCAAATTTGGCGGCTTTTTCTTTCCATGGCGACTTTTTTTGACGACCTTGACGAGAAAATCCTTAATATTGACATCTCGAATATTTAAGCTCTAACTGCATTATTTGAGAAGTTGCCAGTAAATTCTGGATTTATAGGATTCTATAAAGGGAAGCCGATCCGGCCAATTCAGACAGTTTCCTCGCCAACTGGCTTACTGTAAAGAGCTCTGCTTGACTAAGTTTATCCTATTGTTTGCCACCTGTTGCTGTGTGTTAATGCTATGGTTCAGTTTATGCTGTGATTTCGAAGCTGTCAGCTGTTATTTAAGGGTTTTTTTTCTGGTAAAACTGAAGTTAATACTTGCTTTTCAGACCTGTAATCTTCTGGAAATTTCTGGAAATAAACTCTTAAGCCTCTAAAACACTTTCCACTCATTTGGAGACAATTCACAAACCCCTTAGTATACAGGGATACTAACAGGCGTACACCTAAAAGGATTGTTATACAATTAGGTTTTGTTTCTCATATTTCGTGATTTATTATTTATATTTCTCTATAAATATTGGCATTATTTTGCAGTAATAGTTCTACTATTTAAGAGAGTATCAAATGGAAATATCAAACATGAAAATTATATATACATTAGTAACATAAACATAACACCGCAGCTCATATCTAAAATACTTCTCGCAACAATTATTCTTGTGGAATAATCAACTTATCGTCACCACATGTAACATATATACTGATTAAGTTAGCACTTTATATAATTAGAATTTTCTAAATCAAACTTCTCAGGAAATAAATAAATAAATAAAACATAAAACTCATGAAAACTTAAACGGATTATACATACATACATTCAATAATGCATCAACCATATATTTTATGTGAGAAATGCCGAGCTGGTTATCAGCCAGGGTATCTCAGTGGCAGAGCATCCGCGCGTTTAACGGAGAGCCTGGGTTCGATTCCCGGCTCTGGCATTTTTCACATTGTTGGTATAAAAAGTTTACACTCCAGTCTTTCTAAATGAATATATATATATATATTTGAAAATTAAATTCTGTTGATTTTCTATACCATGTATTATCTGTATGGATTAACTTTTACACGATTAAACTGAAATAAGCAATTGCAAATTTTTTCATAATTTTTGACTTATGACTTTATTTATTTAATTATGTTTTCTGTTATTTATACTGTATTTGTGTTACTGTATTTTGATATGTCAATTAAACGGGAACGAAAGTTAGGAGTATCTGGACTTTTATACTGAACTTCTACGTACTTTTTATTACTTAATGAAATATCTTGCAAAAATTGCGATTCTAAACGAATTTTTTCGCGTGATTTTGCGAATTTAATTTCAAAGATTTACCTTTATATCTATATTAATAAAATCAGACTTTTGTCCGTAAATTTGTCAGAATCGAAAAATTTTGCGATATCTTCACGTTTCACACACCATGAAAGCCGAAAATGACTTCAGAAAATTTTGCCTCTGTGTGTGTGTGTGTGTGTGTGTGTGTGTGTGTGTGCGTGTGTATGTCATCGTGTCTGTATGTCATTTTTTTTGTCCGGGCATCACTTGAGAACGGCTGGACGGAATTAACGGCGCTTGGCAGGAATTTAGATCTTCACCCAACTTAAAATTATATCTATCAACTTTTCAGAAATTCCCCCCTGTTCCCCCCTGCGGGGTAAAAGACGTTTGTCCGGGCATCACTCGAGAACGGCTGGACGGAATTCAACGGCGCTACGGCGCTTGGCAGAAACTTAGGTCTTCACCCAACTTAAAATTATATCTATAGAAATTTTCAAAATTATGATTAGTGTTTAAACTGTGGGTAAAAAACGCTTACGCATGCGCCATAAATATTTTTCACTAAAACGCTTTGAATGGAAAAATAAAATATAAAAATAAATTTTTAAGTTAAAGACTTTTTTATTCGCGTGATTCGCACTACAAATTATGAAAAGATTGAAATGAAGTGTTGCCATCTAAGTTACATACTTTAGTTAATTTTAAAAAATCTAATTGTCGTATCGAAAAACTGTTTACAACCCAGGATTCAAACAAATCACCCCTTTGATTTGGTACTGAATTTGTAACGATAGGTCTGATACTTCTAATTTATTTTCCCCTTTTTATGTTTTTCCGTTGCCATTAAATTTCATACTTTAGTTATTTTTTAAAAATCTAATTGTCGCATCGAAAAACTGTTTGCACCCCTAGATTCAGAAAAATCGCCCCTTTCATTTGGTATCAAATTATAAATATAGGTCTGATATTTCTAATTTATTTTACCCTTTTTCCGTTTTTAACCCAGATTCGGCAAAAGGTTTTATATTTATATATATATATATATATATATTTTTTTTTTTCCAGAAATAAAATGAAATATTTTTAATTTCACGTGAATAATAATAAAAATTAGAGAGAAAAATACCTACAAAAGTTGGTGATTTTTTTTTTTTTTTTTTTTTTTTTTTTTTTTTTTTTTTTAATCAGGAATTTGTATATGGATAAATATTTTCATAGAGATATTTGGCATTAGTTTAATATTTTTATTTAATTAAGCAGTACTTTTCTTTCCTGCAGTAAAACAAAATTTTTTGTTGCTATTATGTACCTTATGAGGTTTTTTTATGTTCTCCCTTTAATTGTAAATGATGATAATTTGGATTTTATTAAGATTTTTTATTTTTATTTTGTAAATATCAGAAAAGAGTTTTTATTTTATTTTATTTTATTTATTTATTTAGTGTATGAAACAGTTTTAGTATGTGATCCCTTTGGCAAAATTTGAAATTCGGAACCGAAGTAGCTCGGACGTTTCTAGCCAAGATCTTTAATTGCACAATTGAGATAGCCAATTCAGTTCATCGCAAAAATGGCTTAAAATATTTAAAGTCACCAAAGGGTTCCCATACTAAAGCTGTGCGTTTTGTATTTATTTATTTATAATATTTTCTATTATAGACTTCTGTGGTCACGAAATTGTTTGTTTGCATCCGGCACTTATTGTAACTGGATTTCACGAAATTCGAAATCCCCCCCCCTTTCTCGGAGTCGGTGGGCAATAAACGGTATAACTTCAGTATAACCCCACAGCTGAATTTGGCGATTTTTCTTTGGCGCCGTTTTGAAGGATAACGATGTCGTTCTGGACTGTTTGCGATATAATATGGCAGCCTAATATGTTGTTTATTTTGGATTTGTGATTTTATGTTTTATGATTTATGATTTAGATTATGATTTTATCATTTATCATATATGATTTATGACTTCTAGATTTATAATTTAGCCATAATCGCTTGCAAAAAAATCGCCAAATATCGCTGTGGGGTTATACTGAAGTCGTCCCCAATAAACGTGTAGAAACATGTTTTTCCGTTTGAATTCGCTTTGAATTATCTTAGAATGGCGAATTTTGGTGTGAGGATATTGATTAAGTGTACGCATTATGTACATTAGTGGGATTTTGCAAAACTTCGAACTCACCCGCTGAGGAAGGGGAAGTAAGAAGAAGAAGTGGGTAAGTTGTGCCGAAGGCAGTGGGGACCCAGACTGGATATTAATTAAATGTACGCATTATGTACATTAGTGTGATTTTGTAAAACTTCGAACTCACCCGCTGAGGAAGGGGAAATAAGAAGTGGGTAAGTTGTGCCGAAGGCAGTGGGAACCCAGACTGGATATTGATTAAGTGTACGCAATACGTACATTAGTGTGATTTTGCAAAATTTCGAACTCACCCGCTGAGGAAGGGGAAGTAAGAAGTGGGTAAGTTGTGCCGAAGCCAGTGGAGACCTAGACTCCTCACTTTGCGAGCGAGAAAACCTCTACCAATCACAGCGATAACTTAGGTTATTAATAAAGATATGGGATTTTGATAACTCATGTAAGTTTAATGTCCAGCGAAGCGGGCAAAGCCTGCTAGTTTATATATATATTGTATAACTTTTTGTTAGACTAGTACGTATAATTAAAGTAAAGGGAAATTTTTAAATGCTTCGTTAATTTTTTCTTCAACAGCAAAAGTTTTTCAAACCTGTTTCTATCAACCAAAGGGAATAAGGCATTAATTCCCAAACTTAAAGAAGAAATGTATACTAAAATTCTAAAATATTAAATAATACTATACCGTAATAAATTTGATGTACATTTTTATCAAAAATCACTTTATTGTACATTCATAAAACATATATTCTACTTTATTACTTTCTCTTACCCATATAATATATGGTAGAGAAAGTATTGTGTTTGGGTCAAATTTTTGAAATTGATTTTTCGTATATATACACGTTTTGACGTCCCCTGAATCCGAAAAACATGTTTTTAGTGGTTCGTCTGTGTGTGTGTGCGTCTGTTATCAGCATATCTAAAGAATAAATAATAGCAGAAAGTCCGAACTCTGTATTCTAAATCAGTATCATATAGAGTAAAGAGAATCATTGTAAAGAGAATCTCTATTAAATTTTATTATCTATAATTTAAATAATAATATATTTTTATGTAATTCTCAAAAAAGTTTGCATGCTGCGTTTTTCAAGTACTAGAAAATTTGTAGGAATTCAAAATGAAATGATAAGTAAGGGTTTTATATAAATTGACTATATATTGGCACCAACTGACATTGACTGACAGAAATGGATTACCATCCAAAATCCTTTTAATCTTATAAATTATTTGCCATTCCTCATAACACTTTCGTGACTAAACATATTGATGCAAACTAGTATTGATACAAACTGGTAGCTACATGTTTTGCAAGTTAAGAGTTAAACTAATAGGTGGATCACTATGCTGTGATCTGGTGATTATTCGGCAACGTGTGTTATTGCCAAAAACATAGGGACAATCCAGAGATATTTTCAAGTTTCAAGGTAAGATGAACAAAAAAAAAAAAAAAAAAAAAAAAAAGATTCTTTTGAAAAATTGTCAATAAATTAAACAAAAAAGTACATGCATTTTTGACTATGTAGATTATATTTTATAACCCATTTAGAACATATGAAAAAAAATTATCAAATGTACTGAGAAAAAAATGCATTCGATTAAACGTTTCAATGAAGTTACACATTTTGCTAGTTCGGAAACTAGACATATACATATGATTTCGAGATAACTAGAATCTCTTAAAAGTTTGATGTTCGATCAGATGCAAAATATTGATTTGCAAGAAGATTTCACTGAGGGAAAAAAAAAACTGGCGTAGATTTTTTTTTATTTAATGAACTGTATCACAACTTCCAATGAATACTTTATTTACTTAAAATTGTATTTATTCTATAATATTTTTTTTTTCTTTTTGTGCTTTTATTGTAAATGTACATATATTTTTATTTATGATACCATTATTATGATTATTAAATTCCGATACATTTCATTCTATCAATGCAATATATCTGAGATAAAAATATTGTAAATATAAGGTATATTTACGATTAATATAAAGATTTCTTTTATTGTTTTTCCATTTTCTCTTTCGAAAAAAGCGTATTTCAATTCTTTAATGGCGAAAATTTCCTTTTTATACGTTATCAATAAGATACAGTTTATATATTAAGTTTTAATCCAGCATATTAATGATAACAGATTATTTAATTTGTCAGATTAAATAAACGTTAAATCTAAAAATTTCACATCTGATATTTAAAAATGTTTTACAAGGATTCACACAATAGAAGAAAAATATATGATAAAAGCATTTTTAATAGTGTATGGAAACACTACATATACATATAAATCGTTTGTAAAAATAAATCTTTTCAGCTTCTTTAAAAAAGAAAAAAAAAGTTTTATTTTATACATTTATTATGGTCTCTTTCAAATATTTATTAAATATACATAAATACTTAATAAATATTCCAATATTTTATAAGCTCTCGCGAAAGATTAAAGTTTCAAATTATTAAACATTTTTCAAAGAGATAAAATGTTTTCAATATAATTTTAAAAATGTTCAATGCCATTAAATAAAAAGGATAAATAACTAACAAAAGAATTCTAATGACAACATTATTAAGAGTTGTCATTTATATTTTCTTATTTATTGTCTGTTAATTTCTGTCAAAAGTATAAACACTATTTAATTACAGAAAAATTACCTTTTCTAATTGAGATAATTAAAATGGTAAATTTGTAATTTATCATTTTTATCATTATTAAAATTTAATGAAAATGTCGATACTAAACATTCATTTTCAAAGATATATGTTTATGTTCCATTTTAAATTCAAATTTTAAATATAAAGTTTTAGATATTTTAAAAAATGATTAAATTATTATTAAAAATTTACCCCAGTAAATTATAATTTTACGAAGAATAACACATTCTGCGTTTTCGTGTATGATACATTTTAAACAAATCCCATAATGTTTGGTCAAATTAAATTGATTCTTAAAAAAAAAAAAAAAAAAAAAAAAAAATGATAGATTATAAATCTTTGACGTAAATGGTGTAAACGATTGCTTCATGGTGTTCAATCACATGTGATGGACTCACAAGGTTTTGTTTTATGACTGCGTATAATAATTTTCAAAGAAAATCTATCTATCTACGTCTCCCTCTCTGTATATATATATATATATATATATATATATATATATTAAAAGTAGAAAATAAAAGAATATGTAAAATTAACGAAAAAAAGGAGAGAATGATAAAATTTAAAGTTTGAAAAAGATCAGAATAAGACAAAATGAAATAAACGAAAAAATAGTGATTCCTAATTTTTCAAAGAGCGTTGTAGATTTAGTGCATGCAGATTAGGTTTACTATGTTAAAGAATACATAAAGCTAAAATTTCTCTTTAACCACTGCCTGAAACATAAACACTAAAAGAAAAAGAACCATAATAACAAAAAGAATATACTAATAATTAAATAAAATAAATCATGAATGAAATAAAAACAAAACAGTATTCACGAGACCATGCTTACGACACACGCCATCCATGATATACAGGGTGATCTGTTTAAAAGAATACCAGTTGGTTTTTCTTATTGCCCTTAAATCTGACGGATGTGGCAACTATTCTAACACTGAAGTATAATTGTTCGAACCTTGTATAAGTGTGGGAGACAATTTCTAACACTGTTGGATTGTTACACACAGAGAAAAAAATATACCGCCTTTCTCTAGAATGAATAAGTGGCCATTTTTTAAGCCCCTTAAGGGCCCTCTTCACTCACCGCCACCGGAAGCCGAAGTTAATGTTATTGTATGGGAAATTTTTCTTTACAAATAACTTATTAACTAATGCATATTCTTAAATTCTGTTTTCATATTATGAAAATTCCCAGCAATTAAATTGACGGACGTTTTTTTTAAATATATTATTTTTCATTTTTTTTATATTTTATTTTGAAGCTGCAAAATACGAATTATCAATCTGTGAATATTTTTTCATTTTGCAATTTCAAAATAAAATATTAAAAATTAAAAAAATACATTTTTAAAAAAGGTCTGTCAATGTAACAGTTGAAAATTATCTGAATGTGAAAACAGAATTTAAAAATAAGTATTAGTTAATAAGTTATTTGTAAAGAAAATTTCTCCATAGAGTAACATTGGATCGGGCTTCCGGCGACGGTAAGTGAATTGAGCCGTTAACTAGAAATAAAGATTTCCGAGCTATGCGCATAAGGCACGCCAATAAACTATATAGACGAAATTATCGAGAATTTCAAGTGTACACATTTCTAGATGGTGAAACAATATTCTGAATACTCTAAATATTCTGAATCATTTATATTGCGAGAGATTCTCGCTTGATTTTCTAGAATTTGGTAATAAACCAAGATTATAGTTGCAGAAATCTGCCTCTTGTAGTCTGATTTATTTGCAGAGATTTTTAAATGACTTTGCCCGAGAGAATATAAGCAAACGCTCTAGAATTCTGATAGGGGCATCTAGAATTCGCTTTCCAAGGGGACTAGAATTTATAAGGATGACATGGAACTTTTTTATCTAGAGCCACAATATAGATTCTAGATGTCAGTTACAGAATTTTTTCACAGTGCAACTGCATTTGTGAGGTAAAACAGAAATGGAAACGCACCATGTTACTTGTGTTTTCATAAAAAAAAAAAAAAAAAGATATTATTTAATTACTTCTACTTTCCACATTTTTACTAAAAATTTTTTAAACATATTCGCCATGGAATATACATAGTTTCTCCCAGCAAGGGTCATATTTTTTTCCGCGTGTTATATTTTAATTTACCGTCAAAAAATATTGGAATTATCTCTTGCAGTATATCAGATTAAAATTTTTATATTTGATGTTTCCACATCAAAAATAAATCATGTGATAATTTTATTTTTGAAAAACATAATTTAATTCAATTTTTTTACATTATCATTCCTTACAGAAAATATTGACAATATTCGCCACCATTTTGAAATGCAAACATGAACACGTCGAACCAAGTTTTTTGACACACTTCGCAGCATTGTTGGTGTTATTGACAAAATTTCTTCAGTTATGATCTGTTTTAATTCATCGATGTTTGCAGGACTTCTCTGGAAAATACTATGAAATGATAATGCAAAATGATAATGACAATGTAATGATAATGTAAAAAAATTTAATTAAATTTTGTTTTTTATAAATAAGATTATTACAGGATTAAATAACATTGTGCGTTTCCATTTCTGTTTTACCTCACAAATAAAGTTGTAACAGTCACAAATAAAATTTAATAACAATATTTAAAAAAAAAATTACATGATTAATTTAATACAGGGTTAGAAAATATTTATTAATATTCTAAAGAATGGAATTTATATAATATTCAATTTCTTTTGAAATTAAATAAAAATAAAATATTTTTAGCTTTACTATTCGAAATTAATACTTTACATAATGTGTTTCATAAAAATTACAAGATATCCAATAAGTGAATTTAAAACAGTGAAAAAATGCAGTATTTATTAAAAAACTAGCTGGCTTCGCCCGCTAGCGGGTCAGTATTTTCAAATGAATCAATAAAATTAATGAATCACTAACAGTAATTTTTAGTGTTAAGAAAAGAAATTTAAAAAAAAAATCATTTCTGATTGGGTAAAAAGTCGGCCCGGGTCCCCACTGCCTTCGGCAGCGCAGACCCATGCGCGCGCACGTGTGAAGGTGGTATACGTGCGCTGCGCGCACATATTCCTCCTGAAGTCATATTTTTATTCTTAAGAAAAGAAAATTTTAAAAATCATTTCTCATCGGGTACAAAGTCGGACAGGGTCCCCACTGCCTTCGGCAGCCAAGTCACGTGCGCGCTGCGCACGCACAAGTTCACGGATACACGCGCTGCGCTCGCGTATTCCTTCCCTGACCCTTCGTGCCCCCTAAAAAAAAAATCATTTCTGATCGGTTAAAAACTCACACCGGGTCCCCACTGCCTTCGGCAGCGCAAACCCATGCGCGCTGCGCGCGCACGTGTGAAGGTATACGCGCGCTGCGCGCATATACTCCTTCTCAAATCAAATTTTTATTCTTAAGAAAAGAAAATGAAAAAAATCATTTTTCATCGGTTAAAAAGTCGGACCTGGTCCCCACTGCCTTCGGCCGCGCAGTCCCGTGCGCGCACAAGCGCGCGCTGCACGCCTATCTCTTCCCCACCCTTTCAGCCCCTCCTAATTAACCTACGTATACCAATTTTGAACGGTCTAACTCAATTAGCTGAGATGCAAAGGAAAACGTAATCAGGGCACCTCAAAACGTGTAAATCTGGTGAAAACTTTCGATAATTTAAAAGAACTTTAAAATATCTTTCGAATGATGTATTAAAAATAATTTAATCATAATTAGAAATTGAAATATTGAAATTTGAAAATATTACAGCGCCATAAAAGAAACATGATTCAGGAGACCTCAAAACGTATAAATCTGGTGAAAATTTTCGATAATTTAAAAGAACTTTAAAATATCTTTCGAATGATGCATTAAAAAAAATTTAATCATAATTAGAAATTGAAATATTGAAATTTGAAAATAATACAGCACCATAAAAGAACACTGATTCAGGAGACCTCAAAACGTGTAAATCTGTTGAAAACTTTGAATTATGTAAAACAACTTTAAAATATCTTTCGTATGATGTATAAAAAATAAATTAATCGTAATTAGAAATTGAAATACGCGTATTAAAATATTGCAAAAATGTCCGGCGTATAAAGATAAAATTTAATTTGCAATTAAAATGTAAATCTTTTGTTTATTGACCAAAATCGATGAAATTTGAAATGCAAGTTTGTTTTGTGGTGTAAATATTATATACTAAATAAAATGTGTAAAATTTGAAAATTTGAAGAAAATAGAAAATTGTAATTTTTAATCGCACTACGAAACACGTGACTTCATTGTGACCAGATGTGTTTCCGTTGAAGACTGCTGTAGACGAAAAGTCTGCAAAGCTAAGATTCTTGTGATTTGTTGCCAATATTTTTTTATAGTTTAGTTAATTTTAAAAAATCTAATTGTCCGATCGATAAGCCGTTTAAACCATCGGTTTAAGAAAAAAAAACCCTTTCCAATGGTATCTTGTTTGTAACAATACGACTGATATTTCTGATTTATTTTCCACCTTTTCCGTAAAAATGTCGCTTTTTAAGCATTTAATCATGAATTCTGGGTCATTTTTCGTTAGACAATGGTCGACATTTTAATTAATATCTCCGCTAATTAGGGTCGCATCGTTTAGCAAATTAGATAACCCAGATCTGCGATAAATTCTCTGTCCATCGGTACCTGTTCGAAGTCCGTGCGACCTTTAGCGGCGGAGCCTTAGCTGCGTCAAGCCGTTTCTCACAGACAGACACACACACACACACACACACACGCGTACAGATTTTAATAATATAAGGAGATGAAAATTAAATTTATGAAATAGAGAACATTATTAATTAATTAATTTAACAATGAAAATTAACAATGAATAAATGTAATTATTTATTAAACAACTAAAATTAAATTTATTAAACAAAGAGTAGCGCCTGTGAATTAATATAAAATGTTAATAAAAGTCAGTGCATTTGACTAACAACTAATATGTATTTAATATATACGTATATAATGTAGTAGGAGCCAAGTATATATATATATATATATATATATATAATCTAGTGTAAAACAGCCACATGACTTCCATTGACCACTATTACACTTATTACATGCGTTTTTTAGAGACAATGTAATCAGAAGACATAAAATTCACCTAACGAGGGAGACAACTAAAAAGTTTTTTGTAACAGAAACTTGGTACACGTGTAAAGACATATAAAACTAAGTTTACATAGCAATAAAAAAAAATCGTAGAGTTATTTTTTTAAACGTGAATTTCGGAAATCTAAAACTAAACTATGAAATTCAGCCTTAGAAGTCCAAAACCATAACCAATCCGACAAATTTTGTAGATATTGTTGAAAAACGAATCACAACATTGAACAATGTTATAAAATGAAAAATAAAAATACTTCTGGTGGTAAGAATTACAATAAAAATTTCAACAATAAAAACAAAATTTCAGATCCAATATATGCTCTCAGAACAAAGACAAGCGATAACGCTCAAATTGCAGAGGAGAGCAATAAACCAAAAGCTGATAAATTATATACCTTTTATGTTGGAGATAAAATTGTAAATTGGGTGGTAGATTATGGGTCGTCATCACATACTTGAAAGGATAAACTAAAATTTCGCGAGCTTAAAAATAAGGTTTCTAACGTCACTATCGCGAACGGCATGCAGCTAAAATCTTTGGGTTGCGGTACTCTGGATTTGTGTACCGTAAATTCACAAAACACACATAACAAAAAAAACACTTAAAAATGTTCTTTATGTCCCTGAAATAGAGACTAACTTAATTTCTATGAAAAGAGCAACAGAAAATGACTGTATCGCCGTATTAGATGATAAAACCTGTAAAATAGTAAATCACGGTAATACATGCATTGAAAGATATGTGAAAAATAATTTATACGATTGTCAATTAAATTATTCTGAAAAGAAACACACATCGAACATTACAATACAAGCCTGCGACAACGAAAGTTGCATAAACAAATGACATGTCAAACTAGGCCACAGAAACACTAACCACATAAAATATTTAATTAACAAGTATATGGCTGCGGGTATTAAATTAAATAACTGCAAACATGATACTGAATGTAAAAAATGCATAATGTATAAACTAGTGGATTCATCTTACACCAAAGTTGCACAATTTATAGCCTCCGTACCATTCAAACTAGTCCACACAGACTTATGTGGTCTTATGAAAAACCCACTGTTGGTGGAAAATATTACTTTCTTACATTTATCGACGATTTTAGTCATTATACTGTTATATATTTACTGAGAAATAAGTTTGAGGTATTTTCTAAGTTAAAGGAATATGTGGCTATGACGGTAAACGAATTTGGCCGAAAAGTGCAAGCAATTCGCTCGGATAACGGGAGGGGGGGGGGGGATACACTAGTACGAAAGTAAACGAATTTTTGAAAAAAGGAGGTATTGAGCACCAATTCGCCGTTCCTTACTCTAGTGCTCAAAACGTGCATTTTTACGGCGTGGCATAACGTAAAAATCGTACGCTAGTCGAAATGGCGCGTTGTCTGCTTAAAGACAGTAATTTGCCGAATTCCTTTTTGGGGGAAGCCGTAAATACTGCGAATTACATACAAAACAGGCTCCCGACCTCGTCGTGCGACTCAACTCCTTACGAAAAATGGACCGACCGCAAATCCGATTTATCAAATATAAAAACATTCCGAAATCGCGCATACGCTTATATACGTTAGATACATAGTGGAAAACTGGATAGCACCGCACAAGAAGGAATTTTTGTGGGATATCATAATCGTAGCAAAGGCTACAGAATTTATACAAATAATAAAAATATAACTATAAGCAGAACTGTGAAATTCTTGGAAGACGAGAATAGTGAATCGCACAATAATGAGACATCACAAAACCATAATAAAAATTCAAATGATGAAATTCCGGTGTCCAAATTACCAACATTAGATTCTGATATAGAAATAACGGGTGATAACGATATTCCCGAAACACGCACACTCTGCCGCGACGATCACGACGATCCAATAAAGGGATTCCATTCGACAGTAAATGAGAAAAGAATTGATGAGCCTTAGTGTTTTTACGATAGAATGAATATTCAAAACCCAGCAGAAAAAATAAAATTGGCTGAACGCCACATTCGACGAAATGAATTCACTCAGACAAAACAATATATGGGAACTTGTTGATGCTCAACCAGGGACCAAAGTAGTAGGGTATAAGTGGGCGTTCAAAGCTAATAACAATGCCAAGGACAAGTCGAGAAATATAAAGCCAGGCTAGTGGCCAAGGGTTTTTTCTCAGAAATACGGGGTGAACTATGACGAAAGTTTTGCACCTGTTGCATCGCATACCACTCTAAGAAGTTTCTTAACCCTGTCACTATATAAAAAATTAAATCTAAGGCATGTAGACATCAAAAACGCTTTCCTACATTGAACATTTGTAAGAACATGTATACATGCATCAACCCGAGGGTTATGTTGTCCAAGGCGAAGAAAACAAAGTTATGTAAATTAAAGAAAGCCATATATGGCTTAAAACAAGCTGCTAGAGCGTGGTATTTCAAAATTAACGAATCATAGTATAAATCAGGATTTAAACAAAGTCAGCATGAAAAATGTCTATATATCTGTAACAAGGATAACACAGAAACTTACATTCTTGCTTATGTAGACGATCTACTCATAGTTGGTAAAAACACAATACTGATATATTAATTGATCAACTTAGGGAAGAATATCCGTTAACTAACCTGAGGGACGCGAAATATTACCTCAGCGTACATATTGAAAGACCTTGTAAAGGGGTAATTACGCTTGATCAAAGTAACAAAATACAAGACATTGTAACAAAATTTGGGCTAGATAACGAACGGCTCTCTGACACACCAATGAAACCAGGATATATATAAAATTAACTGATAATGATAATCTCTTACCCAACAACACAATGTACAGACAGGCTATAGGTGCGTTACTTTACATCTCAACAGTATCGTGACCTGCTATAAGTGCTGCTATAGGCATGTTATGTCGTAGAAACGAAAATCCTAGAGCGAAAGACTGGGAAGCAGTTAAAAGAGTAATCAGGTATTTGAAAAATACAAAAGATTTTAAATTAACGCTTTGTAATTCTGGTGAACCTGTTCTTAGAGCATATTCGGATTCGGAATGGGCCAACGATCCTAGTGATAGAAAATCTATTTCCGGAAATTTATTCCTATAAGAAAAAAATCCAATTTTTTTGGGCATCGAAAAAAAGTCCTGTGTGTCCATGTCTTCAGTGGAAGCTTAGTATGTTGCAGCTGCAAGTGCTGCACTCTTGAACTTCAATGGATAAAGAATTTACTGGAAAATCTTAATTTGCCACAACAATATCCTATAGTGTTGCACCAGGATAATCAGTCAACGATAAATATTGCTGAAAGTGACAAATTTTATTCGAAAACAAAACATCTACATCTGAGATTTCATCTTTTCAGAAATTTGATACAGGAAGGCCTGATAAGGCTGGTACATAAACCTACTACAGAAACGACTGCAGACACCCTCACAAAAGCTCTATCAAAAACTGTCTTTAACAGACTTAAAAAAATTTTAATGAACACTTGCTGTCTTCTGAGCTTAAGAGAGGTGTTCAATATATAATCTCAGAGAACAATAATTTTATTTTTGACTTATTTTATGTGTTTCGAAACTTTTTATTATTTTCTTCCCTCAAAATATTTCTGTTGCTCCTGCCTATCACGTGACATAATGTAGCAGTACTCGACTTTTTCTGTAATTGCAAGTAATCATGTAATATCTTGTGAGTAGGACGCTTCCTTTTTATTTAGTCCTACTTCTATTATTTTTTATGTCTAAGATTATTAAATACATTTAAAAAGTAAAAATAAAATTACTGTTCTCTGAGATTATATATTGAACACTCAATTATTGACCAGAAAAGTATAATTACATGCAAAAGGATATTTAAAAGGGAGTAAATATAATGAGCTTGAAAAAAAAAATCGTACAGCTATTTTTAAAAGAATGCTCTTACGAGACCTGAAATTGAACTACTTATACAAGACACTGATTTGAACTAACCAACTATACCATTCCAAAGGACATATAATAGAGTTTTTAAATAGCAATTTTGAAGAAAAGCGTTAGAGCCGATTTTCAGATACGGATTTAGGATCCCTTTTCCGGTTTCCGATGTTCTAGTTCAGATTTTCCAAATTTTACCAAAATTTAAATATTTATATATATATATCTGTACACCAGACTTATCACAATTCTGAAGTTTCACAGTTCTGTCTTTATTAGCTTCGGAGATATAATAGACAGAAGATTCCCCACATACATTATGTACATACATTATAAGAGCAATTCTTTAAATATTATGTTGAATGAGGTATTAAATATTTTCAACATACTTTTCCTGAACAATACTTTGAAGAATCTGAAACTTTAATTCTGAATAAGAAAATGCACACACATCCTCGCTAAAAAAAAATATTTCGCATTAATTATAAAACGTTAAATTTAAGCATTATGAGGACAAAATTTGTAATGTTATTTATTTTATTATCAAATGTGTCCAAATGTTTCTTAAGAATTTTCATTACTTGTATTTTCGATTACTAAAATAGATATTACGCTGTTAAAAATGTCAGTTGAAACATGAACCACAATATGGAGTACAGTTATAAGCAATGCATAACATGGTTCAACATCACTTTTTAATTTTATACACCTTGTAATTGAATTTCAATTGCACCAAAACTTGGAGAAATGTTTGGGCGTACATGCAGTTGTACATGCAGTACATTTCCTTTGTATTCAGGAGATGGCGCCACTAGCGTAATGAAAATCACCGGCTGTATGCCGAAGAGTGAAAATGAAATGTGTGAAGCGAGATTGCGTGTGATTATGTCATTCAAAGCCAATATTCATTACAAGAATAAAAGTATACTTAAAAAAAAAAAAGAAAGAACACGCTTTTATTGAAATGTGAACTAAAAAGCACAAAATATCTATCTTTATAGTATTAAAATGCAGGGTAAGAAAAAATCGTGTAAGTGACACTTCATAATATTTACACCTTTAACAAAAATAATAATAATAATATTAAAAATAATAATAATAATTGATTAATTGTTGCCACTCAACGTTATACAAATATGGCCAAATCCTGTGCCACATACACAGAGATTTATATATATAGATTTTTTTTTCCCCTTAGAAACTGCCCCTGATGATATAGGAGCCTGGAAACACTTGTGTGCAAAATTTCAGGTCACCTGGACGAACAGAAGTGGTCGAAAATGGAATTGCAAAATTTCGTTACATACATCATATCAAGTTAATAAAAGCAAGTTTAAAATAATTTAGATTTAAACAAAAACCATTTTTAAAAAATCTCTCCTGACTGAGCTCGAACGTTAGATCGTTAGGTTCGTAGCTTTACCTCACAGCCACAGCGTTCACATAGGGAAAGTCTTTTATTTACCATATAGATTTTTTGTTTGCTCCCAGAGCGGTTACAAACATACATACAGGTGAGGCTAATAAAAACGCGTTAAAAAAAAAAAAAGAGTTCTTTATTCAATTAATCACTAACTAGATTCTAAGAAAATTTTTGAAGTATAACCTTTTAAGGAAAAAAAAATATATTATACAGAACAGGAAATATGAATCAGTGATTATATATATATATATATATATATATATATATATAGTAATATATAAATGCAGAAATATATAAACAAATGAATGAAATTAAATGTAGAAATATATAAAAAAAATTAATGAAATTATACCCCAAAAAACACTGAGATCGTCATCAGGGAGGCCCCTCAGTGTAGGGGTGAATGAGAAGTTTCTGAAAGGACAGTAGCTATAAGCTAATAACTATCCTTAGCCCCCCAACTTCTCACCAAACAGAAAACCACCAATAACTGAAGAGAAATCAGACATACATATAATGTATAAAACTACTAAAAATATTTTATAAAATTATCAAATTGTAAAAGTTACAAAATTACATCAATTCATTTAAAAAATATACAATACAAAAGAGAATTACTGAAGGTAAACAAGAAAGTATAAAATTAAATAAAAATACAACCCTTCATCTGGAACACAAACTATCTTCGGCCGACGGGGCTACTCCTCGGTACTTCAATATGGCCCTTGAATGAGGAAGTAGAACAAACCGAGATAGGAAAACTCTGAAAAGTCACAGTTAAAAATTGCGACGGGTAACAGTTAATTTGCAAGGTACTTTTTAAGTCTTCAAGAGCATATTTTAAATCTTCTTCATTATTGCAAATAGTAGGAATTCTTTTAAGCTGTGCGAACATAATATTTTTTAAAACTTTTCTACTGATATTTGAAAACCAATTAGTAAGACTATTAACTTTAAAATTAAAATCCTTTCTTTTATCATATAATCCAATGAGCCATTTATCTTCATTTCTCTTTATATTTAAATCTAGGAAAGAAATTTTATCAGTATCTGTACGGTTCAAAACCAATTCTTTAGGATATATTTTTTTAGAGATATTTTCGAAACAATTACAGTTAAAAACAATTAAATCATCAATATATCTGAAGAATGTAATATTTATAAATTTTTTTTCGAAAAAATATAAATATAAATTTGCGAAAGCACTCGAAGAACTCGTTCCCATTGGGATCCCCCTCCGCTGTAAAAAGTAATCTTTCCCGTTAAACAAAACGTTTTCAAAACTACAAAACCTGATAAGATTAGTCCAGTAATTTTTATCGCAATTTAAGTAGCTGCCAAATTCATCATAAATGCTTTCAAATAATGCCAAACAAATTTTCAAAATCATAGGTATTTACGGAAGTAATGCTTTCTAAATTATTCCTGAAATATTCTAAAACATTCTGGTTATTGTTTATAATGTTACATTCATTAGCAGAATTTATTACTTTTAAAACTGAATTTAAATATTTAAACAAGATTTTACTGGCTTTATCATTATAGCTATTAGTACCACAGGTGACAAAACGAAATTTAACTGGATTTTTATGAAATTTTACAGTAACGAATAGATATGGAAAATTAAAACAATTTCTGCTTAAATTTAGTTTTTTATCAAAGGCCAATATACGTTTTTTGATAATAGAGGGGTTGTCAGTTAACTTATTGAAAGAACTATTACTTGAATATTCCTTTAAAAGAAATTTTTTTAAAAAACTTTACAAATAATAGCAAAATTACTATTAGCTTTATCTACTGTAGCAATAATAAATTTATCTTTTAAATTTTCAATACTTTTTTTAAGTTCAGCACTATAATTAAACTCATCAAGGTTAAATCTACTATATTAATTTCTGAGGAAAAGCAATTGTTTCTTAAAAAGGTACAAACATTTAAATTTCCATTGTTTAAAATCTTCAAAAGGCCATCTATATTTATAGGAAATTTTTAAAATAAAAATGTCTAAATCTTTTTCTATAAAATCAATGATTTTTTTATTGCTATAATTTAAATTCAACCTAAAGCTTGATCCCAAATTCATAATACTTTTTAAATGATCATCTTCAATTATATTTAAAAGTCCTGAGACAATATGACCATAATAAGGATCAATAAAATCTTTTAAACTACCCGAATTGCAATAACATTCATCTTCTTTAATCAAACTAATACATTTACTATACTGATTATAATTGCAAATCAAATTTTTTAAAGTTTTATCATAACTATTAGCAATCCTAATATTAAAACTGTTTTTTAAAGGAAATAAACTTTCACAAGCTTTCAAAACTTTTTTTAATTTAATGGAGTCAAAAATTTTATCTCTGAACGACAAAACCAAATTTTCCTGAGGGTGTTCTTTCGAATTCCCCTCTTTATCCAAATCATAATTACCAATTTTATGTTTAAACAAATCCAAAATAATATCTTTAATTAAAATATTTTTAAAACAATAGCTTTTTAATTTATTTCTAATAAACCACTTTATAACTTTATTTTTCAAACTGAAGACCTTGGTTTTTATTATATTTATATCACAGAATTTAATAATTTCGTTATTAATTGAATCCAAAGCTTTTAAGATATCGTTGTCAATGTTAATTTTACCTTTTCCTCTACAACCTCTTCTATTATATTTAAAAGTTCTATTTTTTAAACATAATTTGCTGAAAATACAACAGTCCTTTTTATTAGCCACGTTAGTGCCATTAAACCTGTAGGGATAAATAGTTTTAAGTTTATACATAAAAAGTTTTTCCATATCAAGCCTTTAATTTTTATTAGAAACAATATCCAAGATATAAATTTTTATTTTTTTAAAATCATGTAATTGAAAATGATGAATATCTTTATCACAATTATTTTTAATATGGCAATTTTTAATGTCATTTCTATGCCCTGTAACTCTAATATTCAAAGAATTGGAAGTTTGACATACATAACTAAATTGACAAATACCGCATTCCAATAAATAAACTACATTTTCGGTTTTACAAAATAACTTATTTCCTTCCTCTATCTGTTCCACTCCTGCAAAAGGACAGGTCAAACATCTTTTATCACGACAGAGACTAAATTTTTTTAGATTATTTTCAAATTTTGAATTAACAGAAAACATTTGATAGAGTAACTTTTTACCAGAGACCTTCCCCATATCAAAAGAAATTCCAGGGCCCCTTGTTAAAGCACGCGACGGACCTGGTGCCATCTTATTATATTTTCTTTTTAATTCCATGTATTTGCTAATAAAGTACCTGAAAGGGTAAAAGATCAGTAAAAGAAATCCTACAGTCAAGGAAGTTAACCGAAAGGTTTGAAGCCATTTTGAAAAAGGGGGAAACAATTTTAATTAATAAAATAAAATAAAGTAGCACATCAAACAAACAAAGTTAACTGACAACCCCTCTATTATCAAAAAACTTATATTGGCCTTTGATAAAAAACTAAATTTAAGCAGAAATTGTTTTAATTTTCCATATCTATTCGTTACTGTAAAATTTCATAAAAATCCAGTTAAATTTCGTTTTGTCACCTGTGGTACTAATAGCTATAATGATAAAGCCGGTAAAATCTTGTTTAAATATTTAAATTCAGTTTTAAAAGTAATAAATTCTGCTAATGAATGTAGAATATTTCAGGAATAATTCAGAAAGCATTACTTCCGTAAATACCTATGATTTTGAAAATTTGTTTGGCAGTATTCCACATAACTTGATAATAGAAGTTTTTGAAAGTATTTATGATGAATTTGGCAACTACTTAAATTGCGATAAAAATTACTGGACTAATCTTATCAGGTTTTGTATTTTTGAAAACGTTTTGTATAACGGGAAATATTACTTTTTACAGCGGAGGGGGATCCCAATGGGAACGAGTTTTTCGAGTGCTTTCGCAAATTTATTTATATATTTTTTCGGAAAGAAATTTTATAAATATTACTTTCCTCAGATATATTGATGATTTAATTGTTTTTAACTGTAATTGTTTCGAAAATATCTCTAAAAAAATATATCCTAAAGAATTGGTTTTGAACCGTACAGATACTGATAAAATTTCTTTCCTAGATTTAAATATAAAGAGAAATGAAGATAAATGGCTCATTGGATTATATGATGAAAGAAAGGATTTTAATTTTAAAGTTAAAAGTCTTAGTAATTGGTTTTCAAATATCAGTAGAAAAGTTTTAAAAAATATTATGTTCGCACAGCTTAAAAGAATTCATACTATTTGCAATAATGAAGAAGATTTAAAATATGCTCTTGAAGACTTAAAAAGTACCTTGCAAATTAACTGTTACCCGTCAAAATTTTTAACTGTGACTTTTCAGAGTTTTCCTATCTCGATTTGTTCTACTTCCTCATTCAAGGGCGATATTGAAGTATCGACGAGTAGCCCCGTCGGCCGAAGATAGTTTGTGTTCCAGATGAAGGGTTGTATTTTTATTTAATTTTATACTTTCTTGTTTACCTTCAGTAATTCTCTTTTGTATTGTATATTTTTTTAAATGAATTGATGTAATTTTGTAACTTTTACAATTTGATAATTTTATAAAATATTTTTAGTAGTTTTATACATTATATGTATGTCTGATTTCTCTTCAGTTATTGGTGGTTTTCTGTTTGGTGAGAAGTTGGGGGCTAAGGACAGTTATTAGCTTATAGCTACTGTCCTTTCAGAAACTTCTCATTCACCCCTACACTGAGGGGCCTCCCTGATGAAGATCTCAGTGTTTTTTGGGGTATAATTTCATTCATTTTTTTACATATTTCTACATTTAATTTCATTTATTTGTTTATATATTTCTGCATTTATATATTACTACATCTAAGTTTTGCATTTCCTTTCGCTGCAATCTTGCGCATTGGATTGTAATTCTCCTATTGGTTTTTCTAATCTGTAAAACTTATATATTTATAAATTTTTCTGTCAATTGTTTTCTATATGTATATATATATAATGCCAAATCAAACTTAAATTAAAACACGTGGTCTAAAACATATTGTAGACTGCAAATTTTGTGCAACAGCTCACCCATGGTTCAAGAAAGCACCCTAGAAAATTTAGCCCCTTTTAGCAAAATCAACGAAACATAACAACTGGACAAGAAATCATAGCACAAAGCCAGAGTGTTAGACTTGAGATGTGAAGATGTTCAGTTCGATCCCTGCTAAAGTCGAATGTTGATATATATATATATATATATATATATATATATATATATATATATTTTTAACATAATACCAATATTTGATTCAAAGAAAAATTACCAAATCATGGTAAAAGGTTAGAGGGCTGCAGCTATGTCAGTACCAATTTTTGGTTCAAACTAACCCTAATTTTTAACAGTGCAATTTTTGTATTATTCTATTGAAAATATGCACTACAAAAATTAGTTAAGATTACTTCAAAAATATGTTATTCAAAATAATGACCCCCGAGAACCCTGAGAATGAGCATAATTTTGTGTTTCTCATGAAAGAAATTTATACTAAAATTGAAAAAGTAAAAGAAAAGAAAAGAAAATATGTACCTGAAAAACGTTTTTTAAAAAAGAAATGAAATGTATTCGAATAGCGCAAAATATTAAATCCAAAGATTAACAAAATAATCAACGATGTAGAAATTTTCATATGCTAGTAATACATAAAAACTAAAACATACTTTATTTTCCTCAAGGATATGCGTATATATATATTTCAATTTCGATATTTTTTGTACTCACACAAATGAAATTGTTCAACGATCCGTCTGAGCATGCAAAATTACATTAAAGGATACAGAAATATTTGAAATATCCAAATAAATAATAATTTATAATGCTGCATCATAAAATGAAAAAGTGACATTTAAAACTTCTTTTCTTTCCATTTTTAAAAATTCAAAATTGAAAACATTGATTTCACTTTTCTCCAAAATCATATTTGACATTTTATCAGTGCACATATTTTGCGAGACATTAATCCAATATTTATTTTCCTTTCATTTGCAAATAAATAAGAAACAAATATTTGTTTATTTATATGCCAATACAGAACAATCATCTTTTATAACATTCAAATCTTCTTCTTTTTTTTTTTTTTTTTTTTTTCCCCGACTAAAATTTAATTAAGAATAAATATTTGCGTGATTAAAATTTGTTTTCACTTAGAATATATAATGTCCTCCTTTAGGTTTTTTGAGTACGTTCCATTAAAGAAAATAGAAAGAGAGAGAAAATACAAATTTTATTACCTTCAAGAAGCAAAAATCAAGGAAACAGCGTTGAAATGTTTTATTTTAAAAAATATTTTTTAATAACTTAATTTTTTAAGTTAAAATAAGAAATGATGTTTATCGAGTAATTTGTTGAGATGTAACAATGTATTTTGCAACGATAAATTAAAAAAAAAAAAAATTAGAGAGAGAGAGAAAAAAACTTTTATGTCTCAGGAAGTAAATTAAAATGTAGCTATCAAGTTTAAATGTAATTTCAATATAATGTAGGATAAAGAAGTGGATACTCATGTGTATAAAAACACTTCGTTAATATTTTGTTTGTACTAATTTTTCTTTCCGTATGCGATGCGCGTATAAACTATATAAAACTCACTTCATTTGTATTCTAGCCTTTTAAGATTTTTATACATATGTATTGAATATACTTATAGTGTTCTTTTAAAGTTCAGGTGTTTTTATTATTTTTTTTTTTCAAGCTTCTTTTTTTATATAGTTAAAAACTCTTTTTAGGACTGAGTCAGTCTACGGTTTTTTACTATACCAGTTCTACGATAGTTGGACATTTATCGAAATCGAAAATTTATCGAAAATATAATTGAATAATTTGAAAGTGATGTTATAATTTGGAAAAAATAAAAAAAAAATCTAACAGTCCTCCGTACTAAACTAAATTCTGCCTTTGTCGGAATTTCACCAAAATCTTTTTTTTTTTCTTTTCTTTTTTCGTTTTTCGTTTGAAAGAAAAAGAAAAGAAAATTAATAATAATCAGTTTCTAAACAGGCAGTATCGAAAAAGTTTTTTTTTAATAATTTTGAATTAGGGAAATAAAAATCACACATGGAAAATAAAATAAAAAAATAAAACAAGATAATTCAGTTTGAGATGGTATTTTTTCTTTTCTTTCTTTTCTATTTTTCAATATTTTATATTTTATTTAAAAATAGAAAAGAAAAGAAAAGAAAGGAAAGGAAAAAAGGAAAGAAAAGTTATAAAGAGAAAAAATAATCGTATGAATTATATATTTTTGTCTACAATGGCGATAAAAATGCGAAAGTCGCCAAGAGGAGCTATATTAAGGCTGTACCATGATCAGGCTTATATATTTATTCTTTTATTATTTATTTATTTATATATTTATTTAATTTTATTTATTTATTTTTTAGTTGTTGTTTGTTATTTTTAACTAAAATATATTTTTATATGAAGCAATCGAAAATGGCAATTAGAAATATATTTTTAAATATAAGAAATAATTAAAGAAATATTTATTTCATATGATTTCATGTGATTATACACTCAGTTAATGATTCACTTCTTCTAAAAAATAGACTTTTTTTTTCGAAAAATAAAGTGTTTTTTGAAAGTACATTCAAAACGACATCGGACAAACGGGGGAAAAAAAGTATAAATATTGACAAAGGTGCTCATAAACATATTATAAAAAATATTATGTTTATTAATTAATTTATTATTATTTTTTTTTAACTAATTAATAATATTATTTTGTGTTCGAGACTGACAAGATATTTATTTATTTATTTATTTTGCGTACTTTATTTAAATAAGGAAAATAAATGAGATTGACTTCCAAACTTTAAATAAGTAGCCTTCTTTTCTTGCCTTAATAACAGCAGATGTTATATTTAATCAAAATGTATCAATTTATACATTAGACTGTGACATTCGTGCAATGTTTGGCACAAGACCGTAGAATAAGGCTGTATATATTCCGTAAAAATCTCATCAAGATTATATCTTTATGGAAATATGTTTGAAAGTTAAATTTTGAAAGATTACGATTTAATTAGTATAAACTATAATTTCACAGGGATACAAAAATGATACATGTCTACATTACAGTTTAAGTACGCTGAAAGGCAGTTTAAGTATTAAGGTAAAGTTAGGAGACATGACGCGGTAGAAGAGATTGCGCACTTAAACAATGGGAGGTAAGGAATAGTTATTGAGTGCTGGTAAGAGTATAGTGTAGACGTAAGAGTATAGTGTAGAGTACAGTGGAAGAGTATAGTACCGACTTGAATATGCATATTGTTTGTTCCGATTGTCTAAGACAAAATGGGGTTATTTTTTGTTGTTTCGAAAAATAAATGCTTGAATTTTCATATCACTTCATAGGATTTTCTACAGAATGGAAATAGCATAAAATATTTTTTTAAAACGAATTACCATAAGTTATTAACCTAGACTAACGGTACGAATGCAAACGGTTCTCTATAAAAGCAAATAATTATCGAATAAAATTATACAGACACGACATTATTTCATTATTTAAAACAGCAAAATCTGACATTGACAGATTTTAATTTAGTGCCAGAGGCCTACTGCTAAACTTGTTAATATCGACAAATTCTTCTTTAGTTAATTCGTGACGATCTAAATTCCATGATAAAGTTTTCATTAAATCAAACCAATGTATTTCAGCTGCAGATATTGTAACAAATAACGTTGGAAGTCCAAACTGTCTTATAGCCGCAAAACAACGTTTTTTCTCTTTTTCCCAATGAGGGGGATGTGTGCCTTGGGGGGGACTCATGTCAAAGGTGTGCCTTGGGGGGGGACTCATGTCAAAGTTGTACCTTGGGGGAGACTCATGTCAAAGTTGGGCCTTGGGGGGACTCATGTCAAATTTGGGCCTTGGGGGGACTCATGTCAAAGTTGTGCCTGGGGGGGCTCATGTCAAAGTTGTGCCTGGGGGGGACTCATGTCAAAGTTGTGCCTTGGGGGGGACTCATGTCAAAGTTGTGCCTTGGGGGGACTCATGTCAAAGTTGGGCCTTGGGGGGACTCATGTCAAAGTTGGGCCTGGGGGGGACTCATGTCAAAGTTGGGCCTTGGGGGGGACTCATGTCAAAGTTGGGCCTTGCGGGACTCATGTCAAAGTTGGGCCTGGGGGGGACTCATGTCAAAGTTGGGCCTGGGGGGGACTCATGTCAAAGTTGGGCCTTGGGGGGGGACTCATGTGAAAGTTGTGCCTTGGGGGGACTCATGTCAAAGTTGGCCCTTGGGGGGACTCATGTCAAAGTTGGGCCTGGGGGGGACTCATGTCAAAGTTGGGCCTTGGGGGGGGACTCATGTCAAAGTTGGGCCTTGGGGGACTCATGTCAAAGTTGGGCCTGGGGGGGACTCATGTCAAAGTTGGGCCTTGGGGGGACTCATGTTAAAGTTGGGCCTGGGGGGGACTCATGTCAAAGTTGGGCCTGGGGGGGGACTCATGTCAAAGTTGTGCCTTTGGGGGGACTTCATTCAATAAATCTCCATTCAATAAACCGACTGAAATAGGCCCTTAGCACTATTAAGAGTGTATTATAAAAATTCGACAACGCTGTACCGACTGAAATAGGGGTACCTTGGGGGGGACTCATGTGAAAGTTGGGCCTGGGGGGGACTCATGTGAAAGTTGGGCCTTGGGGGGACTTTATTCAATAAATCCCCATTCAATAAACCGACTGAAATAGGCCCTTAGCGCTATTAAGAGTGACGTATAAAAATTCGACAACGCTGTACCGACTGAAATAGGGGTACCTTGGGGGGGACTCATGTCAAAGTTGGGATTTGGGGGGACTTCATTCAATAAATCCCCATTCAATAAACCGACTGAAATAGGCCCTTAGCATTATTAAGAGTGACGTATAAAAATTCGACAGCGCTGTACCGACTGAAATAGGGGTACCTTGGGGGGGACTCATGTCAAAGTTGGGCCCTGGGGGGACTTCATTCAATAAATCCCCATTCAATAAACCGACTGAAATAGGCCCTTAGCATTATTAAGAGTGACGTATAAAAATTCGACAGCGCTGTACCGACTGAAATAGGGGTACCTTGGGGGGGACTCATGTCAAAGTTGGGCCCTGGGGGGACTTCATTCAATAAATCCCCATTCAATAAACCGACTGAAATAGGCCTCTAGCACTAATTAAGAGTGTATTATAAAAATTCGACAACTGTACCGACTGAAATAGGCCTCTAGCACTAAAAAGGCTGCGCAATCTCTCTTACCGAAATTGAAGAACTTGCACATTTGCTGTTTAAAAGATATTGCGCATTAAGTTCATTAAATATTATACTAAGAGTGATTCTGCATCTTCTTGGTAATGACAAGACAATGAACATGACTTTGTTTAATGTCTGGAAATGTACCATGATGCAACTTCGAAAAGTGACTGGACTACCCACTGGTTTAACCCATTCAAGTCGACGCATCTTTTTGGAAACTGCCCCCAGAATCCGAAATTGGGTATTATACAGGAATGACAACTATCTACAAAAGCCACACTTTTGGTATTAATTACCTCTTTCGTGCCAATGTTAGCCTATTGGAAATTTATCGCAAATTATTTAATGTTATTCTATATCTGTTTAATTTTGCATTCATTTCAAATGAGATACTCATATTTTGTGCAGGCTGCTTAAACTAATTCATTGAAACTGGATGCAAACACAAAATGAGCCTACTGAAACTTTTTATTAGAGAATGTAATCGCATAAATTTTAAGAAAATCATATAAATTAAGTTAATGGAAATATTTTTAAAGTTTAAACGAAAAAAATATATACAAAGTGAAATTTAGGTTTTGTTTTCTTGAACATTTCTGTACCATAGATTTTGAGAAAATAAATAAAAAACGGTCGGCTGATAGTGGGCTTATATGTGAGCGGGATCAACCATGCAATAATTGAACACACATTGCACTACCCGTCTTTATGTGTCGGAAATGCATTAACCATCTAAAATCGGTTAACTTATTTCAGGTGGTTCCACGAAAGTTGTGTCTGTTACAGAAATAAGTTTAATACTTGTGGACAACGATAGATTTGATCAAGAAACAGGAAACTATACGAACTGAAAATGAAATGTACTATTTTATTGTTAACCGTATTCACTAATAAATTAATATTATTTTGTAATCTTATCTGTTCTTGCTTTTCACCTATACTTTATTTATTATTATTATTTTTTTTTTATTAATGCATTTTGTTAATTCTTTTTTAATTTCTTTTAATTTCTGTTTTTTTTTTCTTTTTTTAATTAATTATTTGAAATATCCTCTCCTAAAAAATAAAAAAATATATATACATTTGTTCACAAAAAAAAAAAAAAATATATATATATATATACAGACACGACATTATTTCATTATTTAAAACATGAAAATCTGACATTGACAGATTTTAATTTAGTGCCAGAGGCCTACTGCTAAACTTGTTAATATCGACAAATTCTTCTTTAGTTAATTCGTGACGATCTAAATTCCATGATAAAGTTTTCATTAAATCAAACCAACGTGTTTCAGCTGCAGATATTGTAACAAATAACGTTGGAAGTCCAAACTGTCTTATAGCCGCAAAACAACGTTTTTTCTCTTTTTCCCAATGAGGGGGAGGTGTGCCTTGGGGGGGACTCATGTCAAAGGTGTGCCTTGGGGGGGACTCATGTCAAAGTTGTACCTTGGGGGGGACTCATGTCAAAGTTGGGCCTTGGGGGGACTCATGTCAAAGTTGGGCCTGGAGGGGGACTCATGTCAATGTTGGGCCTTGGGGGGACTCATGTCAAAGTTGTACCTTGGGGGGACTCATGTCAAAGTTGGGCCTGGGGGGGACTCATGTCAAAGTTGTGCCTTGGGGAACTTCATTCAATAAATCCCCATTCAATAAACCGACTGAAATATGCCCTTAGCACTATTAAGAGTGTATTATAAAAATTCGACAACGCTGTACCGACTGAAATAGGGGTACCTTGGAGGGGGACTCATGTCAAAGTTGGGCCTGGGGGGGACTCATGTCAAAGTTGTGCCTTTGGGGGGACTTCATTCAATAAATCCCCATTCAATAAACCGACTGAAATAGGCCCTTAGCACTATTAAGAGTGTATTATAAAAATTCGACAACGCTGTACCGACTGAAATAGGGGTACCTTGGGGGGGACTCATGTCAAAGTTGGGCCTGGGGGGGGACTCATGTCAAAGTTGTGCCTTGGGGGGACTTCATTCAATAAATCCCCATTCAATAAACAGACTGAAATAGGCCTCTAGCACTAATTAAGAGTGACCTATAAAAATTCGACAACTGTACCGACTGAAACAGGCCTCTAGCACTAAAAAAAAAAAAAAAAAAAAAAAAAAAAAAAACCTACAACAGTGTCATTATTGTTATATTGTATTATTGTTAACAATTTAATTATTGTTATAATAAAACGTAATTTCTCTTACCTATGTGTGCAATCACACCTACGCTGTAAGGAGAGTTACGCAGAATAGCTCTCTTACTTTTATTATATCTGTTATTTTAAATTGTAGCATGAAAACAAATTAGAAAAGGAAATGCATGGAAGACGATTGAATTCAAAATTATTCAGTAACAATTTAACAAAAAAATTATTTTTGGATTTTTTATTTTATTCTTTTGAATATTGCACAGACTCTCCTAGCTTTACCTTATTATCTGTTTAAAATAATAATAAATAATAATAATGATGATGATGATAATAATAATAATAATAAAACGATTTCACAACATATATCCATATATCTGTTTGTGCTCACAGGTTCGTAAATTATTGTAGAATGCTTTGCAACAAATTATTCTTCAGGTATTCTAAGATAATGCTTTAGGATATAGATATTCTTAGGGAGTGCCTTTAAACATATTATTCTGTTTTATTAAAATTAAATTGCTTCTAATTCCAACATGACTGTTATTTAAGCTTAAGGTTGAAATGTATAAAATTTAAGTATTAGAAACATTTATATCATATTCTAAGCCAACTATTTTTTTTTTTTTTTTATTTATTGTAGAATCAAATTTTTAAATTTTTAAAACAGTTTTCATGTCAAAATTTAGTGTATTATTTTTTAATTTATTTTAATTTATTTATTTGTATACGGTTTCCGTGAGTTTTATTTACCTTTTTATGTATATTATTTCTAAAGTGTAATGATTTAATTTCCAAATATAAAATTTATCCTGAAACTATATAACAAACAAATAATTTCTGTAACCACTAATAGAGATATAAAATACATAATTCTGGTAAAATCTATTTGTAAAAACGTACAAATTAACTTTTTACATCATTCTGAAATTTTTGTTAAATGTTATTTTTAAATTTAACATTAAAGGGAGAATACACAATTTTAAACGTAGTCAAAATAAGGCAAATTTGTCCTATCAAAAAATATTTTGAAATATATTCTGATATACATATATGTATACACTTATACATATATATTTCACTCTCCCTATATTCCTTATAGTTCGATCTAAAAATACAATTTTATTTTTTAGATGATATTTTTTTTGTCTAAATGTTCTTTTTTATTCTATACATGAAAAAAAGAAAGAAACATTTCTTATATTAGCATGAATAATTTCTAATGACATTAATTTTGTGAATACTATTCCACATTATAAATCTTACATAATTTACTATTCATTTAATAGACAGGATAAGATTTTTATTCAGTGTGTCATTAATAATTTTAATATTTTTCGCAAATTAAAGTAATTAAAAAATAATTATGGTAATTAGTAATCATTAATTTTATTATAAAAAATCAGCTATTAAATCTCCATTATTTTATAAAAGGTTTTTACACATACATGCAAGCACATACATATATATATGTATACATATATATATATGCATATACATATACATAACGTATTAATACTTCCGTGGAAGATACGTCTGGTTTTTACTATGAGAATATTTAAAAAAATATATATATCATATTTCTATCTGTTACCTCTTTTATGTAATTAAATTCGCATTTGGTTTTAAAAGTATAACAATGAAATTAATGAATTTTAGTTTTTAAAATCAAACTGCAAATGATTAATTAGACTAAATTGATCATTATCATGAGATTCATTGAAGTTAATTATTTTTCTTTAAATTGGATAATTACCTTAATTACTTAAAAGCTCTTGTTTCAGCTATTTTTGTCTTACATATTTAACCTGTTTTTGCACTAGTGATTTCATATTAATACCGATTGTACTAAAAAATTTTAAGATTTCCTTCTCCTTTTTCTGATAAAAATAGCTAAAACTGTGCCAGTTACATTTTATCTGGTTAAAATAGAACGAGCATTTAATTAGTTTAATTAGAAATATAAAAAGGTTTAGAGTATTGAAATAAAATAGTTTCACATTAAGAATTATTTTTAAAACTGTAACTTAAAAATGCAAGTTCTGTAAATTTTTCAGTTACTAACTTTCACAAATTATAAATGAACTCATTATATCTAAACCTATTTGTTCAATAATTATTTTAGTAGTGATTTTTTGCAAAATTTCCTGTTAATTTTTTAGTGTGTAATTTATTGATGATATTCGGTCTTTAAATATATTTTTAACATGTATCGAAAATACGTATACAATATTTTAATGCCCTGTATTATGCGCAAAATTTTATAGTACGTGATAGGAATATATATATATATATATATATATATATATATATATATGAAACTGTGATAATATCTTTACATGTTTACTTTTAAAATACATAAAAGTTCATATAATTTAATTTTTATTCAACTCACTAATCCAGTGGTTTATGTAATATGATTAAAACTACATTAAAAAGAAATTATTCCGCATTACAATGTTACACTGAAAAAAATATTTATGTTATATTACAGAAAATTCCTGGCAGTAAAAATTGCCAGAAAATATCCGTATGCTATGAGAAAAAAAAATATATATAGACAGGAATTTCCTGTAATCGAAGAATACAGAAAACATTCGCAGAAGCAGATTTTTTCCTTAGTGCATTCTATAACAAAAAAAAAAAAAAAAAAAAGAAAAAAAGAAAAGAAAGAAAGAACGAAAAGAAAAACTCACATAAAATGAATTTATACTTATTTGACTAGACAGTATCGAACCGGAGCCCTCCATACAGCAGGAAAGGCTTTACCGCGAAGCCATGGGTACACGTCTCTCACTTTTTTTTAACACTTCCAAATCATGCTTCGATATCAAGTTTTCCGAATAAAAAACAGAAAAAGAATTGTACCTGCTGGATAAAATATGTTACAATGGTCACAGATAAAGTGTAAGGCAATTTTTTACGGTGTAGTGATTCACCAGTGAAATTCTTATTTTTCTATTTGAACTTTTAATAACACAAATTTAAATGCACAATTTTAAAGATTTTGTCATTAACTAAAACATACGAAACATTAGTTATAAAAAAATAAACAGAATTTGATAAAATTTACATGAATGTAGTTAACTTTTTATTGTGTAAATTTTACTTTGAATGTTCAATCATGTTTCCATCATAATGGAATTTTCGTAAATGATTTTATCTGGTTTGCCTAAATATTTTCGGTTTTGTATTTGGAAAACTTGATATCAAAGCAGGATTACGAAGTACTAATTAAAATAATGTTACTTGATTCTGTGATTTAGATGTAAAGATTTTCCGTCTATGTGGAGGGCTCTGGTTCGATCCTGTCTAACCATTTGGGGAAAAATATTTTAATCTGATGTTTTGATTTCTTTTTCAATGTACACTACGGAAAAAATCTCCTTATATTATTAAAATCTGTACGCGTGTATCTGTCTGTGAGAAACGGCTTGAAATAGCAAAGTCTCCGCCGCTAATGGTCGCACGGACTTCGAACAGGTACCGTCGGACAGAGAATTTATAGCAGATCTACGTTATCTAATTTGCTAAACGATGCGACTCTAATTAGTGGAGATATTAATTAAAATGTCGATATTGTCGAACGAAAAAACGATTCAAAATGGCACGCGATCATCATGTTTGACCGGGACCGCTTACCTCAAAAGACGAACTAGAAAGAGGAAATTTCGTGGGGTTTTGTAAAGCGATCCTGCTCGAACGGTTCGAGATATCGAAATACACCTCAAACAACAGAAAGAGCATTTATTACCGATTCTTACGGTACAATTTTTTTTTTAAATACGGATTTTTTATATTTTTTAAAAAAGTTTTAAAAAGGGTCGAAATTTTCTCTTTTTCGCGATCGTCTTTTTTGAAACGCCCTGTACGAACGAGTAACTCTTCCATTTCTTAACAACTGGTATATAAAGAAAGGCCATTTAATCCTCTTTCGAACCATATAAACATTTTTACAAAATACGGATTAGCGATCCATATTTTTAGATTTTACGAAACATCGATTTTTTCACAAAACATTTTATAACTCAAAAACGTTTAGAGATAAATCTTTTTTTTTTTTTTTTTTTTTTTTTTTTTTTTTTTTTTTTAGTATATAGATCTCGCTTCCATAATTTAATTCCCAAAAGATTGAGAGAAAATTTCAAAAACTGAATGAGTTATAAATTTTTTAATTTGACGCTTTAAACCATTGAAAATGCCGTACTTCATTCGAAAATGAATACCGTAATCAAATAATGCGGACGTCCGTTGCATCAGCATTGGCAACCTGTTCAAAGAGTTTCATTTCTCGACGGAAGCGAAGAAAAAAAAAACAGCGATAAACATCTGGTATTTATCGAAGTCACGTGTTTTGGTTCTGCGATTAAAAATTGCAATATTCTAATACGCGTATTTCAATTTCTAATTACGATTAATTTATTTTTTATACATCATTCGAAAGATATTTTAAAGTTCTTTTATATTATTCAAAGTTTTCAACAGATTTACACGTTTTGAGGTGTCCTGAATAAGTTTTCTTTTGTATCTCAGCTACTAATTAAAATATTTTCATAAGTAATACATCATTAGAAAGCTTTTTTGAATTGGAATCGAACAGTGGAATAGAGAAATTTGTACCGCCAGATGGCGCTGTAATATTTTTAAATTTCAATATTTCAATTTCTAATTATGATTAAATTATTTGTAATACATCATTCGAAAGATATTTTAAAGTTCTTTTAAATTATCGAAAATTTTCACCAGATTTATAGGTTTTGAGGTGTCCTGAATCAATTTTCTTTTATGACACTGTAATATTTTCAAATTTCAATATTTCAATATTTCAATTTCTAATTATGATTAAATTATTTTTAATACATTTTTCGAAAGATATTTTAAAGTTCTTTTAAATTATCGAAAGTTTCCACCAGATTTACACGTTTTGAGGTGTCCTGATTACGTTTTCTTTTGCATCTCAGCCAAATGAGTTAGATCGTTCAAATATGGTATACGTAGGTTAATTAAGAGAGCCTAAAAGGGTGGAGATAAAAATGGGCGTGACCCGCGCGCGTATCCCTTAACTTGTGCGCGCGCAGAGCGCACGGGACTGCGCTGCCGGTTCGATCCCAGGTCGCGCTCATCGCCTTAACCGTTCGGAGTTTTCCGTGGTTTCTTCCGAAACTCACGTAAATACGGGCTGGTTTTTTTTTTTTCTAAAATATCAGATTTAAATAAAAGTTTCGATTTTATCAGAATAAGAACCGTTCGGAGTTTTCCGTGGTTTCTTACGAAACTCACGTAAATACGGGCTGTTTTTTTTTTTTTTTCTTTCTAAAATATCAGATTTAAATAAAAGTTTCGATTTTATCAGAATAAGATTGATCAATCGCTCAAAAGGTGGCGCTGTGATGGGATTTTTTCTACATTTTTAATATGGCAGTCGCTTAATTACAATTTTTAAGCTCAACCCAGTACGCAAATAAGTCATTGGGTTAAAAAAAAAAGTAAACATATATAAGTAAAAATGCGCTGCCGAAGGCAGTGGGGACCCGGGAACTTTTTATCCAATCATAAATGATATATATATTTTTAAATTTCTTTTCTTAACACTAAAAGTTACTGTTAGTGATTCATTAATTTTAGTGATTCGTTTGAAAATACTAACCCGCTAGCGGGCGAAGCTCGCTAGTCTGTTTCTATGAATATTTTCTGTATTGTTCAGTGACAGAAAATTTTTGTCTACATTTTTTTTTCTCGTAGCATACGGATATTTTCGGGCAATTTTTGCTGCCATGAATTTTCTTTGACATAATAGTATTATTTTTTACTGTGTATAATTATCGATAAATCTCACCAGATTTTTCAAAATTATTGATTGCGAATTAGTTTTAAAATCAAGAATATATTTTTTTAGCCTTCTGTTTCTTATTTTACGGAAACCAATCGTAATCAAACAATAGCGAACACATGCATATTTGTTATGAAAAATATAATATGAAAACACGCTCACAAAATAAACATATATTTATTAATTTTAAAGCAATATTTTAACTATTCAGTAATTTAATTCATCAACCTGGAAATTAATTTTAGATAGAATGGAGTATAAGGCTGATTTTTTACCAACTATGTGAAAAATACCAGAGCCGGGAATCGAACCCGGGCCTTCCGCATAACGCGCGGATGCTCTAACCACTGAGCTACCCTGGCTGATAACCAGCTCGGCACTTCTCACATATCAGCCAGGGTAGCTCAGTGGTTAGAGCATCCGCGCGTTATGCGGAAGGCCCGGGTTCGATTCCCGGCTCTGGTATTTTTCACACAGTTGGTAAAAAATCAGCCTTATACTCCATTCTATCTAAAATTAATTTCCAGGTTGATGAATTAAATTTCTGAATTCAAATTTTGTGGCCGTTTGGAGTTATGCCATGTTTAAATTTTTCACTTGATATAGCTGCTTTAATGCAGACTCGGTGTCCTTGCCAACGTAAATTATGTGAGAAGTGCCGAGCTGGTTAGCAGCCAGGGTAACTCAGTGGTTAGAGCATCCGCGCGTTATGCGGAAGGCCCGGGTTCGATTCCCGGCTCTGGTATTTTTCACATAGTTGGTAAAAAATCAGCCTTATACTCCATTCTATCTAAAAATATTTTAACTACATTATTAATAATAATTAATAGTTTTCGAATTAGTTATATTTCACTTACGTGTAAAATAGTTGTAGAAATTTAAATCATTTACATTTTTATTATACAATCTAGAACAAAAGAAAAAAAAATGGTGCATCAAGATAGAATAATTCAAATTGGACACAAATTGATATGTATACAGGTTTCAACAGAAAATTCAAAATTTTAATTTGGAGCCAATGCATGAATATGTGACGCTGCAGCGCATCTTAATTGCGAAACTGGCAGGATATTAAAGAGGAGAAATTTCGATTCCAGGTCAGAAATATTTTAAGACTTTCATTCCGTGTCCTCAGACATATGGTAAATATGTCTGGTACGAGGGTGAATCAAATATAAACGAGACTTATTTTTTAAAATATTTATTTTGATTTTAAACGCACAAACAATCATAGTTTATTTTTCTACATAATCTCCTGATTTAGAAACACATTTTTCCCAGCGTATAGGTAATTTTTTAATTCCTTCCAGGTAAAAAGAGTCAGGTCGTGTTTGTAGCCAATTGCGCACATATGCTTCAACTTCATTATCGCTGTGGAATTTTTGCCCTCCCAAAGCTTCCTTGAGAGGACCAAAGACATGGAAGTCGCAGGGAGACAGGTCTGGACTGTATGGAGGGTGTTCCAGTGTCTCCCAACCCAGAATGCTGGTGCGGGGTCTGCGGTCATGGCTCTCATTTTCAACACGTTCACGGCCCTCCACGAACTGTTTATGCCAAGCAAACACTCTAGCTCGCGACAGCGTCTCTTCCCCGAACTGTGCAGTCAATCTTCTCAAGATTTCGGCCGGTTTTACACCTTCTGCAGCTAAAAACTTGATAACAATACGTTGCGCAATAGAGGGAGGTACCTCCTGCTCTGACATCGTAACGATGGACACTGAGCGAGTCTATGATGATGAGTCACGTGCTTCCCCCACTCCTGACAAACCAACCTAACAGCCAATAACAGCGGAACGTTCTTCCATCACTATTGCGCGCGCAGGTCCAAAAGTCTAGTTTATATTTGATTCACCCTCGTATATAGGTTCGCGAACAATATGCGCAAATGTCAGCATTTGAAAGAGGATGTGTTGTTGGGCTCAAAGAGGCCAGGTGTTCTAATGGGCGACTCGCTCATTATTTGTACAGGAATTATGCAATTTTTAGACGATGTTGGCAGAAATGTGTGAACCACGTCTGAATACAGCGTCAAGAAGGAGGAGAGTGTCCTACAGAGACGACATAACATAAGAACCAATCAATCATCAGTGCTGAGCGCAGAGCTCCATATTCATCATTATTATCGATCTTACATGAAACTAGTGCTTCAATGACCTCAAATATCATTAATAGGCGGCTCAGAGAAAGGCGTCTGAGCTCAAGGCTCACCTTGCACCGATTACCAACTACCTCACTACACCAACAAGCCAGTTTGCATAAGTACTGGGCCCATTTGACCTGGAATGAAACTTACTGGAGTAGACTTTTCTTCAGTAATGAGTCTTGCTCCGATCTGAGCTCTGATGACCAGCGAAGACATGTGTGTAGATAAGTTAAAAAAAAAAAGAGGAGCTTTCCACTTGAATATCGCAAGCCATACGGTCCGACAACCAAGAGTGATTTTCTGGGGTGCCATTTTACATCGTAGCAGGGCCCCTTTGGTTAACATTGGTGGCACTTTAGAACGCAGCAGTACGTAAAAGAAATTCTACGCCCCGTTATGTTTCCCTTCATATCACGCCATCCTGAGTGTATATTTCAACATATTGATGCCCACCCGCGCACGCGCATAGTTTCTACTGCTTGTTTTCTTGCTTCTCAAAAATTACCTTGGTCATCAAACTCGCCGGATCTAACCCCTACTGAGGACGTTTGGAGCATTATAAAAAATTCCCTCCAACCAGCTCGGGATTTTGTCAATCCAACCACCAACTGGACAGAATTTGTCAGGCTATCTCGCAAAAAGACTTCTGACAAATCTATCAATCAATGTCAAGCAGAATAACTTCTTATATAAGGGCCAGAACTCGACCAATGGCTTATTGACTTTTTTAATTTGTGAATCTGTTTCTCTTCATTAAACCTTCCATTTTTTCTGAAACTGTAATAATTTGTTTTACTCTACATTTTCATCTCTTTCGGATAACTTCTTATTGGTGCGTCGTTTATTTATTTATTTATTTTTCTTAGAATGTATATTACGGTGTTAGTTTATTTAACTTTATAATCTTTTAATTTTATATCAATGTACTTTTTAAAAATACTTTTGATATACACATTGGTTTGACAATAAAGTTAGAGGCACACTTTTGTGAAATTAAACCACGACCACTTTGACGTACAGTAATGTAACATCGCAAAATTGCTTATATAATGAACACCTAGTTTTATTTGATGTAATTATAATGGAAGTTGGTATTAAAATACGTACGAAAAAAAAAAAAAAGTTTCTTTTTTTGAACAAAGAATGATCGTCGGTGTAGGAAGGATGCTGTCAGTATGTCTGAAACGAATACTCGTTTAAAATTGTTTCGCCCACTAATATATCGGATGTTAACAGAGTGGCAGTTCAGAAAAATGAATTTCTGTGATAAGGATATTACTTATCATAAAATACTGCTAAACGAAGGGGATTAAAGAGGAGGACTACACACATAGACATCGGGAGAGCAAAACACTGTAAATTACTGATCGGATTACAGCAAGCGAATCACTAAATAAATCCCCAAGCACAGCAAGACTGATTTTGCAAAAGATGGGTTACAGCAGTACGCGATCATTAACAGTGGATTTTGTGTAACAGGTAAAATAAAACTTTTTCTGTTTAGTGGGACCATAAACAATGAAATTGGTCACATGAAGACTGGAGAAAAATAAACTGGTCTAATAAATTTCACCTTCTTCTCCATGAAGTAAATGTCATCATCATAATATGGCACAAACAGCACTAATTCATGAATCGTTCCGTCCAATTGCCGATTCTTAAAATATTTCAGATTAAAGGAATTGAAATTATGGTTCATGAGAGGTTTTCTTTCTGTACGTAAATACGTACCAGAAATATTTGCGAACACATTTTGAAAAATATTATTTACCTCAAGTTCGTCACCTATAATATACACATATATCTATCTACATATATATATTAAGTAATAAGGCAAAAATCAATAAAAATACTTTTTTACTCAAAATCATTAATAACATTGCTAATAAATATTTATAACAAAATGCGATTTCACTTTTTTTTTCTTTTTTTTTATTAGAAAAAAAAAAAAAAAAATATATATATATATATATATCAATAGCTAATTAAAAAAAAAAAATCATTTTTCCTAATGTTTGACATTATTAATCGAAGAAATTTTAAGTAACATTCTTTTTTCAAGTGTATAAAATTCGTAAGTGTTAAATGTATTGCATAAAAAAGAAAAGTTATTGTTTTTCTAAAGACACTCATGAATATACTATGAAAAATAGAAAGATATTTTATTATTTTTCTCTTATTTTCATGATTATTTTTTTTTATGTATATACTATATACATTACTATAGTATACAATGTACATACATATATACTATATGCATACTGTATATCTCTCTCTATATATACATAACTTTACTATATACTTTAAACATTTAAAGATTTATTATTTATTTTTTAAATACTTGCTTCTAAGTGTCCCTAGTTAAAGATATTTTCGTTTAAAAAAAAACACAAGAAATTTTTAAATTATTTAAATTGTTTAGTGTGTATTAAATATGACTTATTTAAATACTATTTATTTATGTGCATTTGAATTATTTTACTTATTCTTTTAATAGCCATTTTCTTTTAAAAAAATCTCTTTCGTCGAATGATTTTTTTTTTTTTTAATTTCAGTTTCTAGTTAAAAGTAAATATAAGATTTAAAATTAAATCTTTAAAAAAGAAATATTGAAAAATAGTAAAGGAACTTTATTTATTTATTTACTTATTTTTTTAAGAAAGTTTGAATTTTTGTTACGTGTTCCCCATTTTAAAAGATATAAAAATGGATAATAACGTACGTATTTTTAAACAATAGCACAGAAAACAGTCTCAAAACTTCAGCTGAAAACCAGTGAATATTTTTGAAGATCTAATGACATGATTCCCTTTGTTTTAAATCATCAAAAATAAAAATAAATGTAACATAGGATAATACAAATTTCGAGACTTCAAATTTCGTAATAAAATTTTGCATATCTTATAAACTTTTAAAATTCAGAAATATATCATTTTTTTAAAATTCAGATTTATTAAAACATAGTATTTCTTTTTAACATAAGTATACAAAAAAAAAAAGTAAAAAGTGGATTGGTTACATTTGAACACGTTAGTATTTAGAGTAACAAAAAAATTCTGATAGCAGGACAATTAACCATACGACAAATGTCAACAACAAAAACGCACGATCGAAAGAGCAAAACACGAAAAATTACAAATCAGACTAATGAAAGCGAATCACGAAATATACCCCAAAGCACAACAAGACTGATTTTGCAAAAGATGGGTTACAGCAGTACACCATCATTAAGAGTGTATTTTGTATAACATAAAAAATAAGACAGTTTCTCTTTACTGGGACGAGAAACAATGAAACTGTTCACATGAAGACTGGAGAAAATTAATCTGGTGTAATAAATTAACATTTTCTGTTCCGTGAAGTAGATGTCATCCTCATCATATGGTACAAACACCACAAATTCCTGAAACTCGCCAATTCTCAAAATTCTTCAGGTTAAAATTATGGTGCATGAGATGTTTTCTTGCTGTACATTATTTCCCTGAAATATCTGTGAAATGGAACATTTTGAAAATTTTTTATTTACCTTAACATCAAAATCGATCATGTACACATCTGTATAACTCTCTCTCTCTCTCTCTCTCTCTCTCTCTCTCTCTCTCTCTCTCTCTCTCTCTCCGTATACATATCTATCTATCTATATATATATATATATATATATACACTAGTTCTCATAATTTCAAGGACACCCGTTTTTCCATATTAGCTAACCACTGAACAATATTATTTAAACAAATGTATTTTTTATTAATTTAAATTTCATTAATAGACGATATTTATCCGTTTTATTGATTTTCTACCTTCAAAAACTTTAAATACGGCCAAAAAAATATTTTTCAGGTGTTCATAATTATAAGGACAGCTCGAATTTATTTCAGTTATTCTTTAAATTAATATTTTATGGGGTCTCTTTTTAGGGTGAAACAGTCAGACATTCTCTCTAATGTATATATATATATATATATATATATATATACATTTTTTTTTAAATATTCAGTTTCAGTACCATTTCATACAGCATAGGTGATATTCTGAATACCTTTAAACTATTTAAAATTGCTTTCCACTTTCATGCACTTTTTTAATATGATAATTTAAGGTTTTTTCAACTTTTAGGCCACGGGAAAGGCAATAATACAGACGTTTCTTTCTTCAAACTATTTCCTATTGCCATAGAAGTAGAGCAAAAATGTAAGTCTTGTTGAAAAAAATATTATTACCCCGCAAAATCTAACATAAATCTGAGAATTCCACGTTTAAAATTTGCGGATATTCTCTTGATATTCATAATAATAGAAAAAATTATTAAATTCATTCTGCCTTCAGTATAGAAACAGCTTCCCAGAGCACCATAGACCCACCTTTAAAATGCCCGATTCATATCTGCCTTTAAAAAATCTGCTCTGTCTTTCGCTATCTTCAGATCGTGCCAGTAACTGTTAAAATCATTTTATTAATCAAGAATAAAATGTTTTTCATCCGAAAATTCAACATTTTGCCATTTAATATGTCTTTGCTCAACTTTAACACACACGTTATTTCCTCCTTTAAATGCTTATTGATTATTGCAGGTTTTTTATTCATTTTAACATATTATTAATTATTTTAAACATGCATAAAAGTTAAAATAATTACCTCAACTTTTCGTTAAAATTTACGAGCAAATTCAGCAGCAGTCACAATGAGTAGAACAGTAAGAGAAATTATGAGTCTTCGATCTCTGTAAAACAACTCTGATTTTGCATAAGATCTCTCTCCTATCGAACCAGCAGTTCAACGTTTGATCACATTTCCTCCCACTTAAAAAACACATTTATCATACTTCACTACATGAACGTTCTTTTTTTCGAGGAATTATCAGTAATGTCCGTCCAAGAAAAATTGAAGGCTTATATATGAATTAATCTAGCCCAGTAGTTAACAAATTCGCATGTCAACTGTAATTTATCCGCTAGTAATTTAAATAAAACGAAAAAATCTGGATTGTCCCTATAATTATGAACGTCTAAAAACGTGGAGAAAAACACATTTTGCATTATTTTTTTATTAATTTTGTTTCATATTAAAAAAATTATAGCAATTTTGGTTTTAAGAATACTAGATATATTAAGTACTTTTAGTATAATCTTGTTCACAATTATTTTTACATTAGTTATTTCAAAACATAAAGTGTCCTTATAAATATGAGAAGGAGTGCATATATATACATATACACATACATCAAAATACTTTTTACATACAAAATCATTAGTAATATTAATAAGAAGCATTTATTAAAAAAAACGCCATTTTAAAAATAAATATAGAGTTTACATTTTTCTTTATTGGTTGTTGGAAAATAAAATATATATGAATAACTAATTAAAAAAAAATTCTTAATGTTTGACATTATTAATCTAACAAATTTTAAGTAACATTCTTTTTCCAAGTGTATTAAATTTGTAAGTGTTAAATGTATTGCATAAAAAATGAAAATTATTGTTTTTCAAAGGCACTCATGAATATATTATGAAAAATGGAAATATATTTTATTATTTTTCTTTTAACGCTTCACACTTTATGTTGTTCAAAATTAATCTCACGAGTATTTAGTTTTTCTCATGTATTTAAACTTTAAACTTTAAAAAATTTAAAGGTTTAATATTTAATTGTTAAATGTCTGTTTCTAAGTATCCCTAGCTAAAATAGAAAAAACACAAAAAAAATTTAAATTATTTAACTTGTTGAGTGTGTAATAAATAAGACTTATTTAAATATTTATTTATGTGATTGAATTACTTTACTTATTTTTTTGTTATAGTCATTTTCCCTTAAAAAATTCTTTCGTCGAAATGATTTTTAAAATTTCTGTTTCTTTGTTAAAGTTATTGTAAGATTTAAAATTAAATTTTTAAAAAGAAATATTTGAAAAAATTAATGAACTTTTTTTTTTTTTTTTTTTTTTTTTTTTTTTAGATAATTTCAATTTATGTTATGTATTCCCCATTTTAAATAATATTAAGATGGATATTACCGTACGTATTTTTAAGGAATGGCAAAGATCAAAATTTCAGATAAAAAACAGTGAATAATACCGAAGATTTAATTACACGATTTTTTTTCTTTTAAATCATCAGAAATGAAAATAAAAGTACGTTATGATAATACAAATTCCAATGCACCAAATTTCGTAATAAAACTTTGCATGTCTCATAAACTTTAATTTGTTTTATTCAGATTTATTAAAATATCGTATTAAATAAATAAATAAATAAAATAAGTCTGCAGAAAGAATGTAAGAAGCGTATTGGTCACATGTGATTAGAGTGGTATTCAGTGGAATAAAAAATTCTGTTAGCAGAACAGTTAACCTCATGACAAATGTCAACACCAAAAACGAGCAAAAACATTAGTAATGCATCGACATTTAGTCTAAGACTTAACTTACTTAAGTGAAAAAAATTTGCCTATTTACTTAAAAAACTCTTTTTACTTATTATAAGTTTATATAAACACATTCTATTATTATTAAGAATTATAATAATTAACTAGCATTTATAAATTAACATATCGTAAAATAACACTACAATCCTATAATTTTGCTTGGAAATAGTCATAATACATGTAATTATCTAAACAGATTCTACGGTATGTATAAGCTTAATCAAGAATTTACAGTCTAAATTCTTGACTTAGGAATAGACTATATGACAATAGAATAACAATAGAATAGACAATTGTATATCTCTTATCCAGGAATAGATTTAAACAGTAGCTGCTTAATTTCCCTCCTAAAATTAAGAATACTTAAAAAATAATTTTAATATATGTTTCTTCGAAGTGTGATTTAAAAATTCCATCTATTTAAAATACATTAAATATATATATATTATTAACCTACAGATAGTTTGAAAATTCTAAATTATCTTCCCCAGTGATTAGATCATAGACAGTTTACGAATATATAAATATTATGTGAAACAGTCTGTTAGTACCATTACTACAACATTTCATAAATCCTATAGCTTTAATTATGTAGACAGTAGTTCATTTTTATTTGTTACCTGCACTATTTATAACAGATATTGATTGAACTAGACTTTCTTCTTTAGAATTATAATATAAAACAAAAATTTAACGTATTCCATATTGTTTATAAGAAATTGCATATAAAATTATATTAAATGGCGTGGTATTTGTAAATTGTTCGTGTTCTTCCAAAACTTCCTCGTCCAATTTTTCTAACCCAACATTCAAAAATTTAACAATTATTATATACGTGCATTTTTATCAGATAATTATTGTACTATAGTAGTATACAACATAAACAATAACTGCATTTTTTAAAATTTTGTATTAATTGAAATTTTATTTTTTAATATACGTTAAAACATCCACTATGAAAAGATTTTAGTACAAATGAATATGCGAAATAGAATTTATAAAAAAACATATTTTAATCAACTAAAACCAAATTATCTGAATTAGAAAGAAATTATAATGAAAATTGAAAATAAACATTTTTTCGATAATATTTTCTTGTAATAGTGTTGATACTTAAAGTACGTAAAACTGTTATTCGTGACATTTAAAAAGTTACTTTGGAATTTTAATTTTCAATTCATTTATTTTTCTTCAAAGATTTTTTAAATGTCCGATAATTCCTTCCATGCTGACAGAAAATTTAAACGCTAGTAATTCTAAATAAAATTGTCGTCCCAGATACCCCTGTACATGTACAAGCAAAAGAAAGAAAAAACTTAATTATTCAGTCTGAAATTATAATTTAAATCTCGGATTGAAGATATTTTTATAAAGTTTTTTTTATGATCTTATTATTACATATTTTGAAGACTTAAATATAGTACACTTTTATGTTAAATACAGGTGTTACAATTATAGAAAGTAATATCTTTCATTGGAATTAAATTTGAAAGAATCTAAAAAGAAAGTTACATTTATTTTTTCTTATTTCAGGAATTTTATGATTAAATATTTCAAGATATAGATTCAGAATATTATTATCATATATTCGAGTAACATATATGAGGAGCAAACATTCAAACCGTGTTTTCTCCTTCGAATGCAATTTTTCAGAAAACACAAAAAACTGATAAATTAAAAAATAACCCTTCTTAGACCCTAATTATCATTTGTTTAGTTGTATTATTGGTTACTAGGAAGATCTGTAGGCCTACTTTACCTAATAAACTTAGAGCTAATTAGAAAAATGTATTTGAAATTTGGAGAAAGCATGTTTTGACCGAAATGCAGAGGAGAAAACATGTTTTGAATGTTTCCAATGTGGAGAAAGCATGTTTTGACCGAAACACAGAGGAGAAAACATGTTTTGAATGTTTCCAATGTGGACAAAACATTTTTTGAATGAAAAAGTATGTAGCTCGAATATTGATGAAATAACATTCTTAATGTAATTAACAGAACAGATTTTGTTATGTAGTTATAAAATTAAATTAAATATTTACGCGTGAAAAATCATCATGCAAATTGTAGGGAAGAACTAAAATTTTTAAGCCAATTTGAAATTTAAATTTTTAAACCAATATCTTCACTTAAGCAATTTCATGCTTCCTCTGTTTCTTCATATTCTACATGAAAGTTATTAGTAATGATATCTTTATACCATTTAAAAACAGGCTGATTTTTTCACTCTTCACCATACATCAATTGTAAAAGTTTGTCTATGTCATTCTGATGCCTTTAAGTTTGAGATGAATTCTCTTACCTTGTTTTATTTTTATTTATTTATTTATTTATTTTTTTATCAATGCTTAAGTGGCTTTTTCTATCCCCTGCTCTCTTTTCCTCAATAGGTTCACCAGCATGTACCTTAGTAACAATATTGGCTAGCATTGTACGACCTATTTTAGTTATAGCCATGAAATTGTTTTTACACATAGGAATTCTCCTACCACTGCTACTAGTAATAAAATAAGAAGCAGAAAATGCATGCTGTAAGCCAGATGATTGCGATTTTTTTTTTTTTTTTTTTTTTTTTTTTTTTTGGGGGGGGGGGGTTGGGTTTATAGGTCTACGTCGAGTTACATTTTTTGTAACAACCAATGAGGCTATAATAGAAACTTGTCGCTGTTTGTCCGGAATTTCGTAAGGTCTATCCCGAAACTTCTTAACGTCATTAGGTCTAACATCAGTGCATGAAAAAGTATTAATAGAATGTTTGCATGGAGCATAAATGTTGTTATCTAAAGGTGCTGAATATCGTTTCTTTTTCGCTTCTTTTCTTTTTCTACCAATTCTCTGCATTTTTCTAGTTCCATAATTAGAAGTACTCACTAATACACCATCTATTAATTCTTCCATTTGAAAAAAAAAAATAAATAAAAATAAAAATAAATAAATAAATAATAATAATAATAATAATAAAGTACACTCCTCTAAAATGAAGAAAACAAGATAGAACTAACGAAAAAACAAACATAAAAAGCTGGTACATGTACGAGTCACGCGACCAGAAAGAGCAGTACTGACTTGGTTGGCTGGAGAAATCACAGTTTGACTGAAAACAGTCTCTGGAGGAAACACTGTTTGATTGAAACCCTAACTTTCTAAGAGCATTTATAATGTGATAAAATTATTTTGTTTTAAAATAATAGTATAATTTTGTGCTATTTAATGTTGAGTTCACAGACAAATCACTAACTCACTTTTTTTTATTTTTGGAGAAAACACGGTTTGAATGTTTGCTCCTCATATATATCCATTATTTTTACTTTTCTTTTTATTTTTGTACAATTAAACAATGTTTAGTAAAATAGTTTCTCCATAAAAAAATTAAACAGATTTTTAATAACGTAAAATTAACAAAAGGTGATTTTTCAGGAAGCACGAATAAATATAATTATTTCTTTTTTACCATATTATTATTAACGTTAAAAATATATACATATATCATATAATTAAAGCTTTCGTTTATAGTGCGATATAGAATAGAGTCACGTGAAACTATTTTCTTTTTCCGTTAAACTTGTTGTTTTATTAAAGTACCTTAAATTTCAAGGCGCGTTTTGTTATAGTCTCTATTATAAAATTAATTCTACATTAAAACACCGAAATGTATGTATATATATTTGCAGTAATTTTAGAGTGTGATGTCAGCTAAATTCTGAAAATAAGTTATTATTCTTTTTCATTTTGTGATATTATTATCCATATAATAATATACCAATTGTCTCATAAGTCAGTAGATATTTTAAAAAGTCATAAAAATTGAATGAATTGGTAAAATTAAACACTGTTTGCGAAAAAAATAGTTATTCTTGTGAAGGAAGATTTTTTATTTACTTATATATTTATTTATTTTTAGTACGGCCGATCGTACTTTTTCTTGTTAAATTAAGACGTCATTACCATATTATATCTATCATCTTGAATAAATGTGCAAATATATTTGTTTATATATATATATATATATATAAAGTTGAATGTTTGCCATTGTATCTGACAAATTTTTCAGTTATAATTATTAAATTTTATGAAAATTCCATACATTTATTAAACAGGACAATATCTATCTACCTCCATATTTTTTAGTTGAATTAGATATTTAATTCAAAAGATATTTAACAAAAAACCCTTTTTAACATTAAAATTATTAAAAGGTAAAACAGATTGTCGCCAAAAATAAGTAAATATATATACGTTACTGCTAAAGTTCTGAAAACAGTTAATCTACAGATTAGCTTGGTAATCTGCACATTAACTAGGGTGATCCGTTAAAGTGCAGAAAACAGTTTCATTTCTCAAGTTAACTAAGTAATCTGCGAATTACCTAGATAATCTGCCCATTACCTACTAGACACTCATTAATCTACACTTTACTTAGTAGGCATTCCTTAAACTGAAAATAATATCTTTGGTGGAACAAAAGCAACGTTTCTGTACACTTAAATTAAATGTTGTTTATTTATTTTTTGATATCTAAGGAATAAAGTTAATTCAATTGAACAATCAACACATTAGTTGATAGAATGAATCATCAATCAGTTAAAAAGCTACAATACAAAGGACCAAACGGTTTAAAATGTTTTTGCAATTAAGGAAATTGACATAATATTATTTATTTATATTTCGATATCTAAATAAATCACGTTAATACAATCAAGCAAACAACAAATTAGTTGATAGAATCAATCACCAATCGATATAAAAACTATAATACAAAGAATCAAATGATTTAATATATTATTACAATTAAGGAAATTAATTTGCGAAACATATGACAAAATTATGTTACTTATTAGTGCTATCTAAAGATTGGTGACACTTTGAATTACATAGCAATTGTTTTCTGTGACAAACACAACTATTTGTGGTACACTTAGATTTGCAGTCACATTTTTTGAAACCCTTCCCGGTACCAAGGGCTTATTTTATTGCTGTTTGACGTAAAGATATTTCTACAGCAAGGACATCTTCTTTCTTTAAAATCTCTCTTTGCAAACACTGAATTGAGATCGCTCAGATCTCGCATACAATTGTTTTAAAATACCCGTTTTAGTACCAACTTCGTAAAACCCATCCTCTGTTTTACTAAAAACCACAACTAAAACCGAGCAGGCATCAGTTTTTCCTCTGTCAACGTCGAGTACTTTTAATTCTCACAGTGACACATTCATCGACATTTGGATGCTTTTCTTTAGAAACTGCTAACTTTTTCTTAGCTTGATTTTCTAAACCTCTCTTAGATTAATAACGCTTTATTTTCTGATCCATATTCTTTTTACAGATGTTGCACAATTCATTCTTATCATACCCTTCCTCGTTAGGGTCTATTTCCCCACAAATTACATGAACAAACATGTCATACGACTTACACTTGTAAGCATCTGATGCTGATTTTGAAGAAACAATACACACCATGTCTTGTGTAGTTTTCTTTACAGGCTGTGTACGAAACGGCGATGACGATTCTGTTGAAGTTGTGGGTAACTCAGTAATGACTTCTTCAATATGAAGAGGTGATTCCTTGGAGGTACATGGTAACTGAATATTCTTCATCACTCTGTTCTCAATCAACGGTGTAGAAGGCAGTGTACGATTACTATCGATACATTCATGTTTCTGTAGTTGATTCTATAGAAGCCGGAGATAACGAATGTCCCCTTGAGTAAAATTTGACTGCGATCCCATAATCATAGTATCTTGTGAATCTTTTAGATTTTCAAGGCCTTCTTTATTTATCGAATGTAATACACTTTGCGGTATGAATGAAGAAGACAATCCCACTTTTGCGAGACAACCGAACATGCCTTCGTATGGACTTCTTTTAATTGCAGAATGATAGGCACGATTCTTCAGAAATCATACAAAGCATATGCACTGAATCCACTTGTTAGTTTGATTATCAGCCATCAAGTTGTAAGCATGTGTTCAATGTCCTGATTTGCTCGTTCGACGCTTCCTTGACCTTGGCTGTGTTTAGGTTTATCATTAAACTTTTTAAATTCTGACCACAACTATGTTATATATTCTAAGATTTTATCACAAAATTCGTGTTCGTTATCCGAAAGCAAAATACTTGGACCGCTAAAAAAGAGAAAAATATAAAAAAAAGTATAAGATACTTCATCTGCCCTAAACTTATCCATCTGGTTGAGATTGGTATCGATGAGATCCATCTGACATCTACTATTGAAATGCGATGAAATAATCAGCTATACAACAATCCCTTTTCTCGCAAGTTTTTGTTTTTGTTGGCAACGTTCGCATAAATCCAACAACATTTTGATTTCGGCTTGAGTTATGTTTTTAGAAAGTGTATTTGATTGCAGGATTATTTTGTCTCTTTCACCGTGTTCAATTGACAATTGAGTGAAATACAATATCTTAAACCATTCTTCGACATGGATAAACCTTTTCACACTTTCTCGCGGATCTGAGTTTTTCACAGCCTTCCACAGTGAACACATCATACCTTTCAATTATTCAATAATCTTGAGATGTTCTTGTCTTGTTGGAAACTTTTATTCGCTTTAAATCTTCAATTATGGAATCATACTTTCGTTCTGTCATTAAAACACTATTTTATTTTGAATCTCTGCTAAAGAAATTTGCGTAGGGACTTTTCTTCATTTTACTCACTAATTCGATGCTTGCTTGCAAACTTGGAGCTATATTTTCTGTTTTTAAAAAATCACAACGGAAAATCACGCACTTACAGGCAGAAACGAATTTGAAAACAGGATTATCTATGGTACGCACTGACAGCGACGCAAATTATGAGATATAAAAGCAACCGGCGGTAACCAGACGCGGGCGAAACCAAAATAGAAGTGGAGGGAGAGGGGAAGAAGTAGGGAAAGGAAATGAGACAAACTTTTGAACTTTAACAATACGGAAGACGCTAATATGCAGATTACCTAGTTAAATGCGGAAAAAGCTTGATTCCGCACTTTAACAGATCTACCTAGTTAATCTGCAGATTAGCTAGATGATCTCCACATTAAAGGCTTTCGATCTTTAACGGTAACATATATATATATATATATATATATATATATATTCTATGTAAAAAAAAAAAAAAAAAAGAAGAAAAAGAAAAAGAAAGAAAGAAATGTGCAAACTTTTATTTTAAATAGTTGAAGTAAAATTAGGAAAAATCGTGCTGAAGAAATGGAACATATTTCTTAGAGAACCTCTTAGTGAAAGGAGAAAAAGAGAAAAGCTTACAATGACAGTGCATGGAAAAAAGAAAAAAAAAAAAAAAAAAAACAGTGAGAAAATGCAGGAAATGTAGACAAGGGAAAGTAACCGAAACTTGAGAAAGTTGATGATGATATCAGAAGTTAATTGCTTTACACTGCATTTAAATGCTGAATACTTAAACAGGGACATTAATACCATATTATAAAATGTATGAAAAGGCCATACAGAAAATTGAAATAAATAAATAAAAAATAATAATAATAATGTATTATAAATATATTCGAACAACTGAAAAGAAAAATTAGTATTCACTTGTATTTTTAATAAAATATCATCTTTATCTGGAATGAGATATGCGGCAAAATGCAAGTATATATATAAAAAATATATATATGCGCGTGTGTGTATATATAATTGCATTGAAAGTATGACGTCATAAAGAATTTTTTTTTTTTTTTTTTTTTTTTTTTTTTGTTAACTACAACTCTCATGTATTTTAATTAATCATATCATTAACTACAATAAACACTGAAGACATCAAATTGTAAGTAAGATAAAACATCTTAAAATTTTCAACTATTTGAACAATTGCACTTGATTTGCTAAACTTTTTTTCTCTATGATAAATGATTTTAAACGTTTATGATGGAAAAAATTAAATATTTAATCCAATTTGATCAAATATAACGCACTAAATTCTCCTAGAATTTAATTTCTTAATATATATATATATATATATATATATATATATATATATGTGTGTTTCAATTTCTTTTCATAAATTATAATATAAAGTTCTTTAAGAAAATTAACAATTATTCTTCTCTGAATATTCACATTTCATTTCTCTTCATTTAAATCCTTCAAAGTACTTTTCTTGTTTACTCTGAATTTCATGCCTTTACTAATTACTTATAAATATCTTAAATTTTAATCTTTGAGGAAAATATACGCATTATGCATACACGAGTTGTACAGGAAAAAAAATCTGAGATTGAATTAAAGACATTAAAAATTTATTTCTGCGTGCTTTTGAAGTATTTATTATAAGATCAGTTCGTTCTTTAAATATTATATTGAATGAAATAATAAATATTTTTAACATACTTTTCTTGAACAATTCTTTGAAGTATCTGAAACTTTAATTTTCAATAAGAAAATGCACACACGACTTCGTTTCAAAAAAATATTTTGCATTAATTAGAAAACATTTAAAAATTAAACATATGAGGACAAAATTTGTAATGTTATTTAGTCTATTATCAAATGTGTCCAAATGTTTCTTAAGAAATTTCATTATTTGTATTTATGATTACTAAAATATATATTACACTGTTAAAAATGACAGTTCAAACTTGAATCACTTTATGGAGTAAAGTTATAAGCAATGCCATAATATGGTACAACCTCATATTTTAATTTTCTACTTCTTGCGATTGAAGTTATGCGATTGAAGTTGCATCAATACTTGGAGAATTGTTTCGGCGTACATACAATTGTACATTCCTTCGCATTCAGGAGATGGCGCCACTAGAGCTCTGAAAATCATTTGCTGTAAACCAGAGAGTGAAAATAAGATGTGTGAAGTGAGATTGCGTGTGATTATGTCATTCAAAGCCAATATTCATTACAAGAAAAAAAGAGTTCTTTATTCAATTAATCACTAACCAGATGTTACTATAAGAAAGTTTATTGAAGTATATCCTTTTAGGAAAAGAGAAAAATCTATTATACAGTCCAAGAAATATGAATTACGAAAATTCTTTTTGAAACCAAACAAAGCTTAAATGAAAGAACGTTATTGCGTCAGTGGCCAGTGACTTATGCTCCTATTACACACAAAACTTGTCACGCAATTTTCATTTGAGCTATTTTTTGCTCTAATATTTGGAGCCCGAAATCCGAAAGAGGGTTGCCAAAATTGAGTCAAAAATCGTCGAAAACATAGAGGATCGTCGAAAACAAGACCCTAGAAAATTTATCCCTTTTTAGGAAAATCAATAAATCATAACTATTCAAAAATTGTCTAAAAACATGTTTTTACGGTGTTCAAGTATATGTCAAGTTACACTCATCTATTGCTCTTTACCGGACGTACGTGAATTCTTCCCGTAGAATGAAAAAAAACTATGAATAACTTCACGCCTTCGCGCCGGCCGGTCTTATCTTTTCTCGGCGCTATCACCTCATCGATTTATCATCGGAGGAGAAATTGCTCGCACAAACAACTTTTTATGACTAGCTGGAAAAAAGGCTCAAAAGTTGTGCAAAAAATCGTTGTGCGTAATAGAAGCATTAGACATGAGACAGGACGGCCTTCAGTTTGATCCCCGCTTAGGTCGAATGTTAATTTTTTTTAATTATTTATTTTTTATTAACATAATACCAATACTCGATTCAAGATAAAATTGCCAAATCATGGTAAAATAATGAACTATTGGGTGTTTGCAGGAACTTCAGTATGAAGTTTTGGTTCAAACTAACCTTAATTTTTTAATAGGTAATGCAGCATGCATTCTTTACTTCGTCATTAATATAAATGAATTCTCTTTATTAAAAAATAAAAAATAAAAATAAAAAAGATACATGTATTGAAACACAGTTATATTTTCAGTTTATAAACACACACACACACATACATACATATATATATATATATATATATAATTTTATTTTTTTTATTTTGATCGGTAAAAACATTTATTGACAGTTTAATCGAGATTCCATTTCAACTTCAATGTTTCAGATAAAGAATCAGCGATAAAGATATATATGTATAACTACTTGAGATTTGATTTCGACTTGAAAGCTTTGGAAGTGGAGTCAGAGTTTAAAAAATATTTCGATCTAAGTGTCAATACTGTCAATTTTATATCTTCTGGTCATAGTATCGCCTAATAGAACATACACTGCAAAAAATAAACCAGTTAAAGTACAGGAAATATCTGGCAGCTGGGATGCCAGTATTTCTCCGTCAAATATACAGTTTAAAACCGCAAAATTGTATCACTGACAAGGAAACATTCAAAAGGTGTCATCTTCAAAAAGTATTGAAAAAAATATATGTGATTCTACTCTTCATAAAACACCAGAAAATGAAAAAATTATCGGCTGAAATTAATTACAGCGACCACAAAAAATTATTAAAATGAAGCATATTTGGCGATTTCACACTGCTAGGCGACTGATTTTGAGTATTTGGCGGAAAAGCAAAACACGTTTCTGTTCGTACACTACACGGCAATCTCGGTGCTAGCAAATGTATCACCTAACAGCGCTAAATCGCCAAATATGCTTAATTTTGATAATTTTTTGTGGTCGCTGTAATTAATTTCAGCCGATAATTTTTTCATTTGCTGGTGTTTTATGAAGAGTAGAATCACATATATTTTTTTCAGTACTTTTTGAAGATGACACCTTTTGAATGTTTCCTTGTGAGATATATTTTACGTAGAAATCCTGTAAATCAAACAGGTTTTTTGATAAAAGTACAGTTTTGGTCTGTATATTTGACGGAGAAATACTGGCACCACAGCTGACAGATTTTTCCTGTACTTTTAACAGAAATTTTTTACACTGTACAGTATGTCCAGTAGTGAATAATAAATTCCTGTCTAAAAGCTTAGTAAGGTATAACGCATTGCCTGCATGCCACGTCTTTTTTTTTTTTTTTTTTTAAGAAAACCCTTTATGGTACTATCTTTAATATCGTATTGATTATCAAACTAAATATTTTTGTTTATAAGCATTATGCACTATGCAGTTCAGAGATGAAACTGAACATAGTGTTGAAGAGCGGAAATGCATGAAAAATCTGCAATGAAAAGTAGGGGGGAAAAAAAAAAGAAAGAAAACAGATACAAATAAAATTATATAGAAATTTACGATAACGACTTTTATAATTATTACCTGTTTTCAGGTTCGAAATTTTTATTTATTTATTTATTTATTTATTTACTTATTTATTTTAATATTTAAAATTTGTTTCGACAAAAGTCTAAAATCAAATCTAAAAAGTCTAATTCTAAAATTAAACATAAATAATAAATTAGAAATATGGCATATCGTAAATTCTACTTACAAGGAAACATTCAAAAGGTATCTTCTTAAAAAATTATTGAAAAAAGAAAAAAAAAATGTGATTTTACTCTTCATAAAACACCAGGAAGTGAAAAAATTATTGGCTTAAAGGAATTACAGCGACCACAAAAAATTATCAAAATTAAAAATATTTGGCGATTTAGCTCTGTTAGACGTTCAGTTAGCTAGCACCGAGATTTCCGTATACGAACTGAACCGTTTGTTTCGTCGCGAAGTACTCAAAACTAATCGCCTAACAATGTGAAATCGCCAAATATGCTTAATTTTGATAATTTTTTGTGTTTGCTGTAATTCATTTCAGCCGATATTTTTTTTTGCTTTTTGGTGTTTTAGGAAGAGTAGAATCACACACACACACACACACACACACACACACACACACACATATATATATATATATATTTCAATATGTTTTAAAGACGATACCATTTGAATGTTTCCTTGTTAGTAAATTACTGTATTAATATCTTGAAAACAGAGTCTATCATACATATTTGTCCATAATGAAGATATAAAAATATAACAGAACTAAGAATTTATAGAATTTCCGATAATTTAGAATATTTGTTTAGGTTTTCATTATATATAATTTTATTTATTTATTTATTTATTATTATTATTATTATTTTTGTCGTTGTTGTTTATGTGTTTAAACTAAACTGTAAGTTCAAGGAAAAAATTCATTCCATGTTTAATATAATATTTTCAAAGATTATATGATTTTATGTTTGGTATATTATTTTGATATAAGATAGATTTTACTTTTAATATAATACTTTTTCAAAATATAACACTTTTAACTCACTGTCCTATATGTTGTTATTTTTTCATTTTTTCATTATCTTTAATGGCAAGTTTATAAATAATCAATATACAAAGTAACTGAATTCATTTTCTTCTGAAAGTATAACGTCTTTATCAATATTCTTGTGATTGCATGTCAGTTGCAATTTAGCTTTCAATTATTTACTATCGAAATTATCTTTTTTTTAAATGTATTATTTGCTAAATGTAATAGCTAGAAAACACTGCATTATATTATATTTTACTCTTTCACATACATTTGATACAACTAATAAATATTTTTCATAGTTTTTATTAGAAAATGTAATGTTAGACATGATCATTGAGTGGAAAAGTATTCCTTTTATCGTAATACTTATTTTATTATTATTATTATTATTATTATTATTATTATTTTTACTTTACTTTTTTTGTAATTATTTGTTTATTTTATTATATTTTATTTTTGAAAACTGAGCACTTTTTTTTAACTACCCAGTACTAGTAATTAAAAAAAAGTACAAAATTTATAAATTATTTAAAATTTACAATATCCTTTATTTTCCGTTGCATTTTGAGATTAAATTAAATATGATGTATTACGATGGCTCAAAATACAATAAATTAATAAAAGAGTCTATATCATACCAATTTGTCCATAATAAAGATATAAAAATATAACAGAACTATAAGAATTTATAGAGTTTCCGATAATTTATAACATTTGTTCAGGTTTCCATTATAACTCGTTTTATTTATTTATTTATTTATTTTTGGTGTACGTGTTTAAACTGAACTGTAAGTTGAAGGAAAAAATCCATTCTACGTGTAATATATTTTTAAATATTATATGATTTTATGTTTAGTATAATATTTTGATATAAGATAGATTTTACTTTTAATATAATACTTTCAAAATATAACGCATTCAACCTCACTGTCCTATAAGTTTTTGTTTTTAATTTTTCCGTTATCTTTAATGACAGGTTTATAAATAATCAATATACAAAGTAACTGAATTCATTTTCTTCAGAAAGTATTATTGCGATTGCATGTCAGTTGCAATTTAGCTTTCAATTATTCACTATCGAAAATATATTTTTTATATATTATTTGCTAAATGTAATATCTAGAAAGCACTGCATTACGTTATCTTTTACTCTTTTACATTTAATACAACTATTAAATGTTTTGCATTGTTTTTATTAAATAATGTAATGTTACACATGATCATTGAGTAGAAAAGTATTTCTTTTATCGTGATACTTATTTTATTTATTTATTTTTTGTTGTTTACTTTAATATTATTTTTTAATTTTTATTATTATTATTATTATTATTATTAATTGAGCCCCCCTTTTTTTTAACAAGTACTTGTAATTAAAAATAAGTACAAAATTGATAAAATATTTAAAATTTATATACTTTATTTTCTATTACATTTTCCGATCAAATTAAATATGATGTATTACGAAGGTTCAAAATACAATAAACTAATATAAAAATAATATATATTTTTTTTAAATACCAAGCGAAATTATAATAACTATTTTTACTATATATTACCTTGCCAAATCACTGAATTTTATTATGATCGACAATCAATAAAATAAAAGCTTAGAAATACAATAAATTTATTATTAAAGAAAAAATATTTAATCTAAAGTATTTAAATTTTAAAATAATCTGATCTAAATTTAATCTGATGTAATAAATACATTCAACTTTTTTCAAAAACATGTAATGCCTTTATCAATATTCTTACAAATGCATGTCAGTTACATTGTAGCTTTCAATTATTCTCTATCAAAAATATTTCTTTGTTGTTTGTTGAAGGAAATATCTAGAGAAAATAATATTCGGTTATCTTTCAGCCGTTGTCATACAGTTGAAACAATTATTAAATATATAGTAACGTATTTATTAGATTATGGAATGGAATGCAGGAATATTTTACGAGAGTATGGATCCTTAAATTTATACTCAGATTCTTGATTTTTTTTTTTTTTTTATGTTATTTATTTAAAAATGAATTTTAGTTTTGACGTAATTAAATATTCAATACAAAATTTATAAACTTTTTTAATTTTACGTCATTTATTTTTCTGTTCAAATTTACCATAATGTAAAATATGATTGGTTAAGAAAATTAAAAATAAAACAGTCAAAAATTTATCTTAAACACCATACGTCATAATGTAATGTGAATAACCTTTACGATAGTAGAATGTCAGGCAAAAAATTTATGATTATTATTAATAATTAAAAAATACAAAATTTATTAATGTAGAATTACAGTCTAATGTAAAATGTTTAAAATATATTATAACCTGATCTAATATACATATACATATTTATAATAATTTTATTTACATACTAAAATGTTGATAATTTATTAAAAATAATGATTAGCTTCAATCTTTTGTGGAAGCTGTTTATTTTACCCTGCAGTGAATGCTTAATAAAGCTCACTACGCTTGCTATGGGATACGTATGCTGCATATATTTGTCTGAAAAAAATTCGCAGTTATGAGACAATTTCAGAGTGTATTTGTATGGTAAATGCCCTAAAAATGCATGAAGTACTATATAAAGACACAATCACAAGTATTAACAGAAGATTGTTATAATGAACTTGATAAATTTTAAGTCTTTTTTTTTATTTTTTATTTTTTATTTTATTTTTCTGGTTTAAGTAAACCGGATATATAATTTAAGTTTGATTTTTTTTAACTCAAAAATTACTTAAGCATAAATTTTAAATGAGGACAATAACTTAAAAAAAAAAAAAAAAAAAAAAAAAAAAAAAAAAAATTCTACCTTGTAAATAATAGTATAATTGTGATTAGTCATAGTATGTCATGTCAATGTGTCTTTAAAGAATACGTGTAAGTATTACAATATTGTGAGTTTAAAATATTTTGGATAAACTGAAATGTTGGCTCAGGTTTTTGTTTTATTTACTTTATATATTTCATCTATAAAAACTGGGCTGTGCATTTAAAATAGATAATGTATACTGTTTTTAACAAGTTAAATTAAAAAAAAAATAGTTCAAAAAAACCTTATCGTTCCATATTCTTTCATTTTTTCCTTACTTTTAATGACAAGTTTATAAATAATCGATATACTCAAAATAACTACAGTCAGTTGTTTTCCAAATACAAAACGCTTTTGTCAATTTTCTTGCAATTGCATGTTAGTTACACTGTAGCTTTCAATTATTTACTAAGTTTTTTTTTTTTTTTCTCTCAAATGAAATACGTGCAAAAATGTTTCAACTGTCGTTCGGATATTAATATACAGTTGAAAGAATTATTAAACGTACTGTATAGTGTTTTTTATACAATGTGATACATGACATGAGTACTTTAATAAAACATTGCTATGAAAGTTCTATTTTGTAAAGAATGATTATTGAGCGCCATAAATTAAATAAATATTTATCGACTGAGAAAATAAAGTTTTAAAACCTTTAAAGAGGTTATAGAGACTTTTATACACTAATATTTAATTTTTTCCTTCTTCATAATTATAATAAAAAGAAAGAAAAAATGTAAAAAGTTTCATATTTCATGTTTTATACAGCTTATAGTTTATTTATCTATTTATTTATTATAATATACGTATTAAACATTTTTATTTAATGGAAAATGGAAACAAATATTTCTGTTTTATGAATACAAAAATCTGTTTTCTGAAAATAAAAATCTGTTTTATGAACAATTATGTGTCCTCTAAGTTAAAAAATAATCAAGTTGAATTATTCTGTAATTTAAACAACATAAATTGCGAAAACTAAAAACATGTTTTTTTTATGTCTAAATAAATGTTCATTTCAGCAGACGAAAATATGCAGAAATATATGAAGTGTAGTTTTCTGTTATTTTGACTCAAAACAAATATCCGATTTTTATTTATTTATTTATTTATTTTTATTGCTGTTTGTTTATAAAACTTCCATTTATCACACTTTAACAAGCTGTTTTAGTGTACTTTAATGCAAGATAAATTGCGTTTTTTATTTTATTTTTTTAAATCGTTTACTGAATTTTATTTAAGTTTTATAACTTTTGTGGAACATCTTAAACTTCAGTATATATATATTGTTGCATTCCCGGGGCTCGTGAATTGTCTCTGAATGAAAAGCGAATCTTGCTGAGGCTTAAAAGTTTATTTACAGAAAAGTTTAGAAAATTATAAGTCCGTAAACCAAGTATCAACTTCAGTTTCACTAGAAAACACAGCTTAAATAACAGCTGACAACATCAAATTCACAGGAAAAACTGTATCAAATCATTAACACCAAGAAAAAAGGCTGTAATCAAATAGGCTGAGTTAGGAGCTACTTACACTAAGCTGGTTAGAGAAAAACTGACTGACTTGGCTGCAATACGAAACCTTATATATAGTCGCAGAAAATTGAGAATGCTCCAGTAACTTCTCAACCAGACACGTTAGAGCTTAGATATTTAAGGTATCGATAACAAGTATTTTCTTGCCAAAGTCGCCAAAAATGTCATTAAATTTAGCGCCAAGGACATTACCTGCATTGGTGATGATTTTTAACGGTTTTTTTTTTAAATAAAATGAGTAATTTAACGCAAAAACAAGCTTGAAATGCAGAAAATTAACTTTTTATAACATAAATAAGCCTCTTTGAATGAAATTACATAAAAAATAACAACTATTACTTACAATTTCATAACATTGCCCCCTCCCAAGGACTGCACGTCCCAGGCAGTACAACCCTTAGTCAGGAGGCAAAAGCTAAACAAACTATACAATATAGAATACAAAAACTATGTTGAGTATAACACGAAAATAATAATACAGATTGAAAAATTAAGTAATTGAAATGTTTACAAGATTTACAAATAAGTACAAATATTTATATAAATATTTACATTACACATATAGAAATTCAAAATTACCTTTAATCATAGTAAATGGGTAGCCTATCATAATGTATTCTTCAATTTTGATGAAGGTGTTTTAATAATTCTAACAATGACGTCTTTTGGTCTTTATAAAACTGTATAGGGACCATCCCAGTTGCTCTGTAGATTGGGAGAGACTCCTTTACGTCGAACGGGGTTCCACAATAAAACTTTGTCTCTTTCTTTGAATTCATGTTGTGTAGCCTTAAGGTCATATCGTCTTCATTCTCTTCGTTGCTATGTGATTCCGATCCAGAGCAAAATTGTGTACGTCTTCAAATCGGGACTGGAAAACTTAAATGTACTCCTTTGGCGATAAAGGCACATCTGGTGGACAATCAAACAGGAAATCAACTCTAAGACGAAGTTCACATCCAAACAGCATGTGAGTTTGTATATAAGCGGTGGTTTCGTGGACAGCACATCGATAAGGCAGCAGGAACAACGACAACGTCAAGTCTCAATCTTGTTAGTTGCTTCATACCAGAAAAAAAAAGTTTATTCAGAATTGTGCGGTTAAATCTCTTAACCCTGCCTTTCGACTAGAGATCTAGGCGATTTGCCTAATTTTTGTCTATGACGAGTAACTGACATAGTCCTTTGAATACAGCAGAGGTAAAGTTCGTACCTTGAGCGGTATGAAGCTGTAGGTGTGTGCCATACATTGACAGTCATTGCTGCACTAGAACTTCTGCAACTGTTCATGCCTCTTGATCAGGAATGTATTACCCATCAGGCTACCTGGTGAAATACCCATCTTAACGAGGATGTACTTGTTGTCTCTGGAGGTACGTGGCAAAGGACCTAAGATGTCGAGTGCGAATCATTCAACTCGTGCTCCCACATTATACCGATGCAATCTTCCTCGGCTTCGTTTCTTCAGGCCTTTACGTGGCGCACAAGCATCACAAGATTTGCACCCTTTCTCCACGTCCTTCCTTGCTTGCACCAGCAGAAACGATTTCGAAATTTCTGGAGGGTCATCATCACTCCAAAATGGCCTCTGGTAGGACTACTATGAAGCTGCTCTAGAACATCTGGAATTTTCGATCTTGGTAGTAAAATCTGACATTTGAAATTCTTTTTATCATCAGCTCTCATTTTCTGCACAGTTCGCCGTTTCTAATATGATGATCGTCAAAGAGTGCCCCGTAACATTTCGTGATGGGGCTAAATGGGGAAATATTCTGCCATCTAGGTCTATTGTTGTTGTCTCCTTAAATTATAGTATTGACTTTTTGTAAGGATCTTCTATATAGGATTGTCTAACTTCCTTGTCTCTCCACTGATCCTGTTTTAAAGGCCTTGAAACTATAGCTTGGCAACAACTGGATTTATTGGCTGATATTTTTTTTCGGCTCAAGAGCAGTATTTGCTGCTTTCCGAGCAGGGCTTCCGTGACAAGGCATCTGCATTTACATGTGGAGTTCTTTTAGGATGATGTATTTCAATTTCATACTACTGAAGGCATTGTATCCACCTGACAATACGGCCCTCCGGATTCTTGAAACTAAACAACCACGTTAAAGATGCGTGGTCCGTTCCGAGTAGGAATCTTCCGTAGAGATGTTTATGGCTTTACGGTGGCGAATAGTTCTTTCCTTGTGGTACAGTAATTTCGCTAAGGTTTAGCCAAATATTTACTTCGGTAGGCAATGACATGTTCTTGGCCATCAACTTCATGCGATAGAACAGCACCAACATTTTCATGGATTCCGACAATGTCTTATATGAATTGTTTCTTGGTCTGTGGATACGTGAGAATTGACCTCTTCAAGTCCCTTGAATGCTTTTTAACACTTTCCAACAAGGTTGAAAAGTGTTTATGACTTCGGTTTGTCTGTCTGTCTGTCTGTCTGTCTGTCTGTCCGTCTGTCTGTCTGTCTGTCCGTCTGTCCGTCTGTCTGTCTGTCTGTCCGCGCTCTAACTCCCGTAAATATTTATGGAATTTCTTGAAACTGATATATATTATTCAAGTTCACTATCGGACGGTCCCTATTGAAAATGGAGTTTATACCTCTACTGGTTTGTGTACAGCGACACCCGAAAGTATTTCAAAGCATTGTGTTCTATGAGAGGTATTTCTACAAGCCATATTTTCATACCTTTACTGTACACTTACCTTAATGAAATTGAAATATGTTATTCAAGTTCACTATCGGACGTTCCCTTTTGAAAGTGGAGTTTATACCTCTACTGGTTTGTGTACAGGGACACCCGAAAGTATTGAAAGCATTGTGTTCTATGAGATGTATTTCTGTAAATCATATTTTCATACCTTTACTGTAGACATATCTTCATGAAATTTAAATATGTTCTTCCAGTTCACTATCGGACGTTTCCTATTGAAAAAGGAGTTTGTACCTCAACTGGTTTGTGTACAGGGACACGCGAAAGTATTTCAAACCATTGTGTTCCATGAGAGGTATTTCTATAAATCACATTTTAATACCTTCATTGTAGACATACCTTAATGAAATTGAAATATGTTATTCAAGTTCACTATTGGATGTTTCCTGTATAAAATGGAGGGAATACCACAATCGGGTTATACACAGGGACACTCAAAAGTTTTCCAAAGCATTGCGTACTATGAAAGATATTTCTATAAATCAACTTTTAATAACTTTAGTTTCCACGAAATTTTAGGCAATTGAAATATGTTATTTATATGCACAAAAGAATGCTTTACATAGAATATAGCATGATAAGCATTATATTTACAGGGTGGCACAAAAATATCCAGTTTAAATTAAGAGCTATTAGAAACAAATTCGCCAGATGTGTACTTTCGTTTACGTTAAGCGTTTTTAACACTATCTAACATTTTTAACACTTTCCAACAAGGTTGAAAAGTATTTATGACTTCGGTTTGTCTGTCTGTCTGTCTGTCCGTCTGTCTGTCCGCGCTCTAACTCCCGTAAATATTTATGGAATTTCTTAAAACTGATATATGTTATTCAAGTTCACTGTCGGACGTTCCCTATTGAAAATGGAGTTTATACCTTTACTAGTTTGTGTACAGGGACACCGAAAGTATTTCAAAGCATTGTGTTCTATGAGAGGTATTTCTATAAACCATATTTTCATACCTTTACTGTAGACATATCTGAATGAAATTGAAATATGTTATTCAAGTTCACTATTGGATGTTTTCTGCACAAAATGGAGGAAATACCACCATCGGTTTATGTACAGGGACACTCAAAATTATTCCAAAGCATTGCGTTCTATGAGAGATATTTCTATAAATCAAATTTTAATAACTTTACTTTCCACGAAGCTTTTGGAAATTGAAATATGTTATTTATATGCACAAAAGAATGCTTTGCACAGAATATAGCATGATTAGCATTAGATTTACAGGGTGGCACAAAAATATCCAGTTACATTAAGAGCTATTAATAAACAGTTACTAGAATTCTACTTTCGTTTACGTTAAGCGTTTTTAACACTTTCTAACATATTTTAAGTGTGAATATGATTTCAGTTTTATGTATCTGCCTGTCCGTCTGTCTGTCTGCCTGTCTGTCTGTCCGAGCTCTAACTCCCGTAAATATTTATGGAATTTCTTGAAACTGATACATGTTATTGAAGTTTACGATCGGATGTTCCACTATTGAAAATGGAGTTTGTACCTCTACTGGTTTTTGTACAGGTACACCCGAAAGTATTTCAAAACATTATGTTCTATGAGAGGTATTTCGATAAACCATATTTTTTTACTTTTACTGTAGACGGATCTCAATTAAATTAAAATATGTTATTCAGATTCCCTATTGGATATTTCCTGTATAAAATGGAGCAAATACCACTACTGATTTATGTACAGGGACACTTAAAAGTATTCCAAAGCATTGCGTTCTATGCGAGATTTTTCTATAAATCATATTTTAATATCTTTACTTTCCACGAAGTTTTAGGAAATTAAAATATGTCATTTATATGCACAAAAGAATGCTTTGCATAGAATATAGCATGGTTATCCTTAGATTTACAGGGTGACTCAAAAATATTCAGTTATATTAAGAGCTATTAATAAAAAATTGCTAGAATTGTACTTTTGTTTACTTTATGCGTTTTTGAAACTTTCTATCAATTTTTTAGTGTGAATATAATTTCAATCTCTGTATCTGTCTGACTGTTGTTCTGTCCGTCTGTCTGTCTCTCTGTCTGTTTTACTGCGCTCTGATTCCCGTAAATATTTATGGAATTTCTTTAAACCGATATATTTTATTCAAGTTGACTATCAAATGTTCCCTATTGTAAATGGAGTGAATACCTCTTCTGGTTTGTGTACAGGGACACCCAAAAATATTCGAAAGCATTGTGTTCTATGGGAGGAGTTTCTATAAACCATATTTTAATACTTTTAATGTATAGAAACTTCATTGAAATTTTAATATATTATTCAATTCCCTATCGGATGTTTCCTATGTAAAATAGAGCCTATTTCTTACTGGTTTGTGTACAGGGGCACTTGAAAGTATTCCAAAGCATTGTGTTGCATGAAAGTTATTTTTATAAACCAAATTTTAATAATTTTATTCTCCACAATTGAAATATATTATTCGTATGCACAAAAGAGTGCCTTCTCTGAAATTTAGTATGGTTAGCATTAGATTTACAGGGCCACACAAAAATAATCAGTTACATTAAGAGCTCTAAATAAAACTTTGCTGGAATTGCACTTTTGATTACATGAGCGTTTTAAAACTTTCTTATAATTTTAGTGGGAATATGATTTCAATTTGTGCATCTGTCTATCCGATTGTCTACCTTTCTATCTGTTTGTCTCCGGCTCCTATCATCCGTGAATACTTTGAGAATTTTTAAAAAATTATACACTCAAGTTCCCTATGGAATGTTCCATATTTAAAATGCCATTAATGGGTTCTGTACAACTAGTTTGTTTACAGTGACAACAACAACAACAATAAAAAAAAAACAATGTATTACGTTTTAGGACAGAATTTTTTAAAAGTTATTTTTAAAAATATTTCTACTATAAAAATTATAGAAACATTGACATGCATTATTAATATTCTAAAATATTGTTTTTTATAGAACATGATATGATTAACTTTCAGATTTACAGGGCTACACTAAAATATTCAGAGAGATTAAAAGCTGTAATTATAATCTAACGGCTGCGTTTTCTTTTGCGTTAAGCCTTTTTAACACGTTCCAAAATGCCTAAGAGTAATTTTAAAATCAATTAGTCTATCTGCATGTTTTTCAGTCGTTCTGTCTGTTGTGTGATAAAGTAGGCCAGGAATATTAAAAGTTATTCGATACAATTGCGTACAGTTTGAAAGTGTTACTAATCAATGCGTACTGCATGATTTTTCTTTCTTGTTAATTATTGAAGACTTTTTTTCAGCTTACTTTCTCTGTCATGAAACTTCTGCCGGATCCGGGTAAAAACGGAAATAAGGAAAAATAAATGAGAATATCAGACCTATCGTTACAAATTTGGTACCAGATGACATGGGTGATTTTTCTGAATCCAGGGGTGCAAACAGTTTTTCGACACGATAATTAGATTTTTTTAAATTAATTAAAGATTAGATTTTTTAAATTAATTTTTTTTAATTAATTAACGTAATTTAGGTGCCAACAAAAAAGTTACATTTTCATTGAGAATTTCTAACACATATGTGACCAATACGCAATGTAAGATTCATTTTTCTTTTTTTTATTATATTTTAGCTTACATTCCCTGTCATAAACCTTCTGCCGAATAGTTCAAAACAGTAAAAGGGGAATATAAATTAAAAATGTCAGTCCTATTGTTACAAATTCGATACCAAATGAAAGGGGAGATTTTCCTGAATCCAGGGGTGCAAAGAGTTTTTCGACACGACAATTAGATTTTTTTTTTATTAACTAAAGTATGAAATTTAGGTAGCAACTCTTCGATTTAACCTTTTCATACCTTTTAGTGCGAATCAAGCTAATAGAAAAAGTCGTTAATTTAAATTTTTTTAATTTAATTTTATTCACATTCTTCTGTCCATTGAAACTTTTATTTAGCTTCCGTCAGCTTGTGGAATGGTTTGGCAATACTGGGAAAGCCTTTTACGAATTCTTGTAGTATGTGCATAATCCAAGGAAGCTTCGTAATTGGTGGACGTTTTTAAGGCGAATCCAATTTATTAATGGTTACAAAATTTCAGTGAGAGGTTAATTATTAAAAGAGAGGAAAAATCATAATTTGTAGTATAAAATTTTGTCTGGGTCTATGGGACTAGCCACGTCAGGGATAATGGAACTAACCATGAGGTTTATTGAGATAAACTAATACAGAATTTTTTATTTTTTATTTTTTACTGCACATTTATTGCTGACATTACGAAAAATATACAACATACACAACACTATTCTATTTTGTAACACGCAAGATTATCATTTTTTTTTTTTTAACACTTTCCAACAAGGTTGAAAAATGTTTATGACTTCGGTTTGTCTGTCCGTCTGTCTGTCCGCGCTCTAACTCCCGTAAATATTTATGGAATTTCTTTAAACTGATATATGTTAATCAAGTTCACTATCGGACGTTCCCTATTGAAAATGGAGTTTATACCTCTTGTAGGTGCTTGCCGGGTGGTTCGTCGAGGTAAGAGTGGATGTGGGGAAAATGTTCCAGATAAACAGTCACCGATCTCGCTAACAATTGCAGTATTTAATATTACTTTTTACACACTTATATATACAAAGATGTATTTGAAGATCAAAGCAACTTTTCTCGCACTCTCATAGTGCACAAAACAATAATAAATGATTTGAGCTAGAGGACGGCAGTACACACTTCCTCCGTTTTTCCAAAAGCAGCTCACAGTACATTCACTGATGCTTCTCTCTCTGCATCCTTTCCGCGACCCCTTTAAGGGTTGCCATGACATATATTCCCCTCCATAGGGGCTACCATATGGGTGTGGGACTCGCCGGCATTACACCTCTACTAGTTTGTATACAGGGACACCCGAAAGACATTCAAAGCTTTGTGTTCTATGAGGGGTATTCCATTAAACCATATTTTCCTACGTTTACTGTAGACATATCTTAATGAAATTGAAATATGTTATTCAAGTTCACTATCGGACGTTAATTATTGAAAATGAAGTTTATACCTCTACTGGATTGTGTACAGGGACACACGAAAGTATTTCAAAGCATCGTGTTCTATGAGAGGTATTTCTATAAATCCTATTTTCTTAATTTTACTGTAGACATATCTGAATGAAATTGAAATATGTTATTCAACCTCACTATTGGATGTTTCCTGTACAAAATGGAGGAAATACCACCATCGGTTTATGTACAGGGACACTCAAAAGTATTCCAAAGCATTGCGTTCTATGAGAGATATTTCAAATTTTAATAACTTTACTTTCCACGAAGTTTTTGGAAATTGAAATATGTTATTTATATGCACAAACGAATTCTTTGCACAGAATATAGCATGATTAGCATTAGATTTACAGGGTAGCACAAAAATATCCAGTTACATTAAGAGCTATTAATAAAAAAATGCTAGAATTGTACTTTCGTTTACGTTAAGCGTTTTTAACACTTTCTAATATTTTTAAGTGTGAATATGATTTCAGTTTTGTGTATCTGTCTGCCTGTCTGTCTTTCCGAGCTCTAACACCCGCAAATATTTATGCAATTTCTTGAAACTGAAATATGTTATTCAAGTTCACTATCGGACGTTCCCTATTGAAAATGGAGTTTATACCTCTACTGGTTTGTCTACAGGGACACCCGGAAGTATTTCAAAGCATTGTGTTCTATGAGAGGTATTTCTATAAACCATATTTTCATACCTTTACTGTAGACATATCTTAATGAAATTGAAATATGCTATTCAATTCATTATCGGACGTTCCCTATTGAAAATGGAGTTTATACCTCTACTGGTGTGTGCACAGGGACACCCGAAAGTATTTCAAAACATTGTGTTCTATGAGAGGTATTTCTATAAACCATATTTTCATACCTTTACTGTAGACATATCTGAATGAAATTGAAATATGTTATTCAAGTTCACTATTGGATGTTTCCTGTATAAAATGGAGGAAATACCACCATCGGTTTATGTACAGGGACACCCAAAAGCATTCCAAGGCATTGCGTTCTATGAGAGATATTTCTATAAATCAAATTTTAATAACTTTACTTTCCACGAAGTTTTTGGAAGATGTTATTTATATGCACAAAAGAATGCTTTGCACAGAATATAGCATGATTAGCATTAGATTTACAGGGTGGTACAGAAATATCCAGTTACATTAAGAGCTATTAATAAAAAATTGCTAGAATTGTACCTTCGTTTACGTTAAATATTTGTAACACTTTCTAACATTTTTTAAGTGTGAATATGATTTCACTTTTGTGTATCTGCCTGTCCGTCTGTCTGTCTACCTGTTTGTCTTTCCGAGCTCTAACTCCCGTAAATATTTATGGAATTTCTTGAAACTGATATATGTTATTCATGTTCACTATCAGATGTTCCCTATTGAAAATGGAGATTATACCTCTATTGTTTTGTGTACAGGGACACCCGGAAGTATTTCAAAGCATTGTGTTCTATGAGAGGTATTTCTATTGGTTTTACTGTAGACATATCTCAATTAAATTGAAATATGTTATTCAAGTTCACTTTTGGATGTTTCCTGTATAAAATGGAGGAAATACCACCACCGATTTATGTACAGGGACATTTAAAAGTATTCCAAAGCATTGCGTTCTATGAGAGATATTTCTATAAATTAAATTTTAATAACTTTACTATCCACGAAGTTTTAGGAAATTGAATTATGTTATTTATATTCACAAAAAAATGCTTTGCATAGATTATAGCATGATTAGCATTAGGTGACACAAATACAGGGTGACACAAAAATATCCATTTACATTAAGAGCTATTAATATAAAATTGCTAGAATTGTACTTCCGTTTACATTAAGCGTTTTTAACACTTTCTAACATTTTTAAGTGTGAATACGATTTCAATATGTGTATCTGTCTGTCTGCCCACGCTCTAACGCCTGTAAATATTTATGAAATTTTTCGAAACTGATATATTATATTGAAGTTCACTATCGGATGTTCCATATTGAAAATGGAGTAAATATCTCTTCTGGTTTGTGTACAGGGACACCCAAAAGCATTCGAAAGCATTGTGTTCTATGAGTGTTATTTTTTTAACTATTTTCCCTATAGAATGTTTCCCATTTAAAATGACATTAATAGGTCCTGTATAACTAGCTTGTTTACAGGGATTAAAAAAAAAAAAAAAGAAAAAAAAAAAAAAAAAAAAAAAAGCCACTGCATTACGTTTTAGGACAGAACATTTTGAAAGTTATATTTAAAAGTCTTTCTACTGTAAAAGTCATAAAAATATTGATATGTATTGTTAATATTCTAAAATAATATTTTGCGTAGAATATGATATTATTAACTCTCTGATTTACAGGGCTACTCTAAAATATTCTGAGAGATCAAAAGATGCAATTATAATCTAATGACTGCATTTTCTTTTGCGTTAAGCCTTTGTAACTCTTTCCAAAATGCCTAAGAGTAATTTAAAAATCAATTAGTCTATCTGTATATTTTTCAGTCCTTCTGTCTGTTGTGTGATAACGTAGATAAAGAATATTAAAAGTTATTCGATACAACAATTACGTACAGTTAAAAAGTGTTACTAATCAATGCGTACTGCATGATTTTTATTTATTTCTTTTTTTTTTTTTTTTAGTTATTATTTTAATTTAATTCTCTGGCTTAAAAATCACTAACATCAATTCAAGATGTCTAGCCAAAGATTTTGGTTTATGATCCCATAAACATGCAAATAAACCTCGACTTACTACAAGTATGAAAAAGAAACGACTCTTAAGACAAATTTTCCCGAAATTTTAAATTTACTAGTAATTTAATGCACAGCTATCTTGCTCACATTTACACTCGAACTTATTTGACGTTCAGAAAATCCAATTTTATGCAGGGCCAATATTTTTTACTTTTTTGTAACAGTAAGTGAAATTTTTTACCCATTACAATAATTGACAACAGCACTGTCAACGGCAGAATCCAATAAACAACTAGCAATAAGCGTGCCGGGCACCTTTAATTGTAACAGTAGAATGCGTCTGATGCAATCAGCTCATGAGATGACGCAAAAATCTACGCAAATGATGCAATGTGTTAAAATACTGAAAATCAGCTACTGACTTTTGCAAATGGCTGTATATACAGTCGAACCTCGTTAACGTAAATGACAAGGGAAATCAAAAATTTATTCACGTTATCATTAGTTCATGTTGTCAGTAATCTATTACACATTTAAAAATTTTGCCCTAGGCTGAACTAAATAATGGTACACTGTACCTAGAATCATGCGATGAGGAAACCTTTTACCAACTTTTGGTGCTTACTTAAACCAACTCTTGGTAATGTAATTGCTATATTCATAGAGTGGAGAAATATTTTACCGTAATTTGGTGCTTATTTTTAACAAGAATCCCAAATCATGGTCGAATATTTCCCCATCTCATGATTGCAGCTACAGTTGTGCCAAGTATTGGATCATCCTAGCAAATTGAAGCTACTGTAATACTGACATTTCGTTCAACCTTAAACTGAAATTCTTAACAGTGTATATATACTGAGAAAAATGAATAAACAGTCCATACTTCAATTAATTTCTCCTATTTGTTTGAAATTACAATATGATAATAAATTACTGGTGTTTAAGCTGAGAAAAATAATTAAAATAAATGTTAACCTTTGAAATTGAATTTATTCTTTTCTTACATCACTAAAGAAAAAAAAATCTTAAAGAAATCTGTTTTCTGTGATTGTTTTCTTTTTTCTTCTGAACAGTTCGTTTCCATATATCTTCTATTTTATTTACAGCATCAGGTATATCGCTAGAATGTTCAGTTTGCATGATAAATAATCTAATAGTTTTGAGAGCACCGGACATTTCATTTGATGTTACGCTTTTACTTTCTAACGTATCGTCATAATTAGCATTTATTGGCTTAACTTATTCGTTACATTTAATTTCACTAACTATTTCATCATCTGTAAGCAAAAACTGATATTATTATTTCGTCATCCGTTGAAACATATTCTTCAAAGGTAACATGTTACGGATATATACCACGTGATTGTGCTTCTGAAGGTTCAAAAGTTATCGCTTTTTCTGTTTCAGTCTCAGTGCAAGTTTTTAAACAAGATTCCATAGAAATAAATCCTGATTTTGAGAAACAATTTTTTTATAGTAGTAGAGCATACTTATTTCCATGCACATCGGAGTATATTCAATATGTCCAACAAAATAATGGAAAAAAATTAGCTTATCATCTAATTCATAAATACGTTTAAAGTATATTGATAAATAATAATAATGTAAAATCGAGAGTGAAATGTAAAAACTGAGTTATATGGAACATTTATATATATATATATATATATATATATTTTTTTTTTTTTTTTTTTAAGAAAAAATAATTTTTCTGAGTTTGATTTTTTTTAACTTCGAAATGCAATGTCTTTTTGATGATATATTAAATATTCCCATTATAAAAGCTAAAATTAATTATTTCCAATTGTATTGCTAATATTAATTAACTTGCGTGTTTTATCCATGTTTAAAGTATTTAATAGTCTGCAATGGCTTGTTTCACTGTTAACAGCAATTGTTCATTTCTTCTTATCGCTATATGTGTGAAATTGTGAGAAAAAGTTTATTTCCTGATTCGTTTAATTTCTCATTCATCTATTTTGTTTCATTTCCTGATTCATTTAATTTCTGATTCAGTTAATTTATTATTTTTGAGTTATATTGAGTTCATTTTGTGTTTTGATTCGGGAAATAGTTTGGTCATAAATAAAGAGAAAATTTAGCTTTGATACTCTTTGACACAAAAAACAATTTTCTTTGTATGCTTTGTTTCCTGTTGTGCACTTGATAAAGTTAGAAAAACGGCATACTTTCTTTCATTTTGATTTATCTCGTTTTCCCTATTTTTAATCAATTAAATTGTAGTCTTGGGATTGATTAAACTCTGTCGTTTATTTTGACAATTTCCTATACATTTTCATATCTCTATTATATTAATATATGTGTGTATGTATATATACATAGTATATCAGGGCGCGAAATTTCCGCTCGCCAGCTCGGCAATGGCGAGTGGAATTTTTACTGTGGCGAGTAAACATTTTGCCTAGTTATAGATAGAATCCCTACACGATACGATGACAGAAAACATTCTTTTTATAGATTTAAATGAGGCAAAATCTTGTAATCGTATAACCTCATATTTAACCCCAGCTTGTGTAAGGAAAAATTTTTAGTGCATGCATAAATGTTTTAATCTCTTCGGCATTTTCGTTTCTCCCATTGTGATTTCTCCAAACAGAGTGAGGATAGACGATCAGAGAACCTCTTTGCTTGTCGCCCACCATGCTTATGCGATATTGGCGCATGAAATGAACCCGAGCTCTTTTAAAGATACTGAAAACGAAAAAGCTCACAATGTTAAGTTTGTAAAAAAAAAAAAAAAAAAAAAAAAAAAAAAGATAACACTGGAAGAAACAAATGGACTAAATTGGCTAGAAACAGTTATCGAAAAACGGTAAGTCACTCGGGTTGGAGCCCTGAAGCTATCGTCGAGGGTTTAGTACGTCTCGCTTATTATGTCCACACGCTTTGCTGAAGGATCTCTGAAAACAGAGACTCGCCGGCTTAATCTTGCAATTCTTTTTAATGAAAATTATTTTATAAAATAATATTTAATTGTTGCTCTTTTATATCTTCAAATTTTTGATTATGTTACAGCGTTAATGTTTGTTCGTTCCATTTTTTATCTCTGTAGGCTACTCCGTTCTTTAGATTTACCGTTTTTTAGACAAATAGCGACCTAGTAGAATGTTTTATTTATTTATATGTTTATTTAATTCCTCGAGTGCATCTCACGAAACTTCCACTACCACATTTGATGACAATCCGCTGGCTCCTGCAGATTGCAAAAAGGTATTTAGTGATAAAGATTAAGCACAATTTCTCTGTATATTTTAAAATTTTATAATTACGACATTTTAGCTTGTTTCTGAGAACTGAATTTGTCAGGATATGAGGTTGAGTCAATTGTTGGTCACCGCAGGTAAGCGGTGGAAAGATAGATCATAGCGTAGCTCCGAAGTTTGAGAATTTAATGTCTGGTACCCGCACCCAGTGACGTAATAGATTGAAGTTAGGATGATTTTACCTTAGCAAAAAAGGAGGCGCAGTAGATTAAAGTTGGAACAATTTCATGTCGGTAAGGAGGACACTAAGGAGTAAGAAGTTTGCGATGTATGCATGAATGCGATCAGTTATTGGAATCGGGGAAGTGAAACGATAGAGGTTGTTAGGTTTCAAAGTAGATATATAGCGGAATGTAGTAAGAGGTGTGTGTTGGTTGTGAAGGCAGAAGTAGATGGATTCATGCTACAGTGCGTTATCGATAGAGGCATTTGGAGTTTTATGGCCATATCACACGGGAGCATATATACTCAACACAACATCAAACGCAACATGTTCACTATGCTGAATGTACGAGAAACCGGTCAGCTGTCTGTAGGGTTTCCCCGAATTGATAGCGCGATGTTTTCCCTTTTTAAAAGTATTCCAGGGAAAAAAACCTGTTTATTCCTCCAATTGGTCAATTTTGATCAGTACGCTCAACATACTCAGCTTTTTCTAAACGGTTTCGTAAAAGTTGATCATCCGAAAACTTGCTGTCCTTGAACAAAAATCAGGCTGAGTATGTTGGGTATAATGCTGTGTTTAGTAAAATGCTGAAGGAAAATCTCTCGTGTGATATGGAAATTAGTCTAACGTTTTCGGAGGAGGATAGCTGTGTATTATTTACGTATCTGAGAGTGGCGTTGTGCTTTTCGCAAGTAATTCAAGAGTGGTGATACACCACTTTTATATTTCCATTGTTACTAATTTATTTAATCATTGTTGAGTTTCTCGGAGGCAAGTTACCCCCTTACAGTTTAAGAGAAATAAATCTTTCTTATTTATTTTAAATAGAGTCTCGTCTGATATTGTTTAATTATCTAAGTATTTAATTAAGATGGATGTCTGCTGCCGTAAATGATGCCGGGGCGCAGACCTCACAAATTTAGTATACGACTTGTCCGTATATTTCGTATGTGTGTTCCTATTATTAGGTTTACTATCAAACAGCAGATTAACATCTTTAATATTACGTTCAAATAAACTTCTTTTTTATTCCACTGTAAAATTATATTTTGGAAAATATATTAAAAATTTTCCTTTGAATGTTTTTCTATTGTTTAAATTCTTGCAAATTACCGGTTCATTTTAGTTTTTGAAATTACATATAAATTTCTTTGTCCTTAATAAAATTTCTTTTTTTCATATCTTCTAGATAATTAAAATATAATGTTTCATTTGAACAGATAATTTAATCCAATTTAATTAATTAAGTTTCACAGAAACATTCTTTAATGATTTTCGTGTAAATTTTGAGATATATCAATTTGTTCCTAATTATCTTTGTATCATTAATACATTATTATTATTATTTTTTTTTAATTAATGAAATAAATTTAATCCTGCCTGTATCGTTAATAAAATCACTCTTTGAATTAACAATTTTAATTTAGTTTATAGTATATAGGAATTTTTAGAAGTTAATTAAAATATTTTCGTACACAGTTAAATTCATAAAACTAAATTTAACTTCGTAGGACATTGGTTTTGCTTTTATAATTATAATATTAAGACAAAAAGAATTATTACTTTTATACAAATTTGTCAAAATGATACATATATGAAATCTTAATTATAAAACTTATTTTAAAAAAGAGAAATAAAAAAGAGCTTTAATTTTTATAATTTTTAACACTTTAAGAATTAAAAATTACTGTTTAAACATATGTGAAATGTTAATTATTATTGCATGTTTCACATTAGGTAGTATTACTTTTTAATTTACCTTTTTTAAAACCCATATCGTACGAAGGATTGAAAAAAATATTTATTTTTATTTATAAAATCTTAAATATATGTTTTTTAGGCCTATGTATACACACAAAATCAAAAAAATTACTAACCTTTCCTTAGCTTAATCGGTGCAGGCTGTCCTAAAAAATAAGTCAATGGTTCAGGACAGTCAGAAATATAAGGAAAACAGACCATTTATTTTTTATACAATTGTTATACCAGTACAAAAATGTAGAAAATTCTCTCAATAAATTTTATATATCCGTTATTCTTGAACGTAAAACCTTTTTAAGTAATAATGTGTTGAAAGTGTAGTGAATAAATCTTTGAAAATCGTCATTTAAAAAAAAAAATAAATAAATAAACGTTAATTTAAACTAACGATAAAGATGCATATATATTTATTGGACTTTTAAGTAATATATCGCCTTTAATTTGAATTAAAATTTTCAAAAGAATTTATATAAATACCACTTATGCATGGTGTCCTATTTTTGGGACGATGGTGAAATAAAGGTTAAATATATTTTTTTTTAAATATCAGAATTTAACTCATGCACTATATTACATTATTTATTGTTTATTTAAAACACGTTCCCCTTTAAATAAAAAAGTTTATATGGAAAAAATCACAGTATCCAGACCTTCCAATACCATAGTAAAGAGCATCAGGTAATTGAGAAATAAAATAAATGTGAAATTTTGGTGTATTTAAAAACAATATAAGGTGTTACAGATTTTTTATAAAAACTTGCCAGAATGTAGAGAATATTGTTAAGAATTATACTGATCATACATTGAGAAAAAAAATATCCCGCTTTTCTCTAGAATGAATAAGAGGCCATTTCCTAAATCCCTTAACTAGAAATATAGCTTTCCGAGCTATGCGCATAAAGCACGTCAATAAACTGAATAGACGAAATTATCGAGAATTTCTAGTGTAAACATTTCTAGATGGTGAAACAATATTCTGAATACTCTAAATATTCTGAAAGATTTTTTTGCGAGAAATTCTCGCTTTATTTTCTAGAATTTGGTAATAAACCAAGATTATAGTTGCAGAAACCCGCCTCTCGTAGTCTCATTTATTTTCAGAGATTTTTAAATAACTTTGCCCTCGAGAATATAGGAATATGCTCTAGAATTCTAATAGTGGCTTCTAGAACTCGCTTTACAAGGGGACTAGAATATATAAGGTTGACATAGAACTATTTTTTCTAGAGCCGCAATTTAGATTCTGGATGTCAGTTACAGAATTTTTCCTCAGCGTAATCGATATAAGACACGCTTCGATAATCTCGATTACAATCGATCACTTAACAGATGAGGCGCCATTGTACGAGATTTTGCATAGAGATATGGAATACCATTGTTCCGATCTGACTCCAAAAACATTTATTTTAATGACACCCATTATCTATTTTAAACAGGTAGGTAATGGAAGTGCAGAATTTAGCACGAAAAGAGTAACTAAAAATATATATAGTTCTACATAAAATTTTGTAATGTATATTCTCAGAAAATGATGTAAAAAATAATAATAATAAATAAAATAAAATTAAGCGACAATGAACAAAAGAAGAATGGTACAAAGCAAATGTATAACTATGTGAACTATTTTTTCTTTCTAGTTTAGTAGGAAATTACAATTATTGTACATTAAGATATTGCAATCTTTGTAACAATTCAAAAAAGTATATTAAAATGCATACCTACATTAGGCGCCATAGTTGTCATTTTAAATACATCATCGTATAACTGTATTAATTTCTTTTTTAATAAATTCTCGCGACATGCTATAAAACACACCTATACATAAAAAAAAAAAAAAAAAAAAAAGGCAAGAACTCTAAAATATTTAGTTTGCATTTAATGGGTGTTTAATGGGTTAATTCATATATGAAAGTAAAAGATGTAAAAGAATGACATGATAGAATAGTTAATACATTTATTTTTGTATTTTTACCATACGTAGTATAAAATTGCAGATTAGTTAAGTGTTACCATATCACACACACACACACACACAAAAAATTGAATTTAAATTTATTTAAACTTATTTTATTTTGAATTACTTAATCGATTTAATCGAAGTGTCATAAAAAGTAAAATTTAAAATATAATTCGATTTTTTTTTTTTTTAAGACTTTTTCATTAAACAAAAAGAATTTTTAAACACATATTAATTTGAAATATAAAAAAAAAAATAAATAAAAATAAAAAAATATTTCCGAGATGATACTTAAGAAACAATCCGTCATTAAAAAGACATTTATCTAACTCTTTCATGATTTCACTTTTCTCCATTTATCTACATTATTAACTTATTGAAGTATTTTTCTTTTTCTTTAGAAAGTTTTCATCCTTTTCAATTACGTTTAAACCTCCGATGATTTACTATTTAAAGACATCATGTATGTGTAAGATCAATTTCAATTAAAACACACCTCCTATGTAAAAGAGAAATCGTCGAAAATTTCTCTTAAGTACTCCCTGTGGGAAATTCATTACAAGAGATTTCTTTACATTCCAATTCAAATTCGGATCTGGGATAATTTCGGTAAACATTTCTGGATAGCTTCAAATATATATATATATATATATATATGTTGTTGTTTCTCTTCTGTACGCTTATTATTATTATTATTATTGTTATTGTTGTTTCTTTAAGAAAGAAAAACCATTTAAATAATATTTCGCAAATTACAATAAAATTATACATAACTATCTATAGTATAACTAACTGAATATACTCGTGTATATATATATATATATATATATATATATACAGAGTGCTTCAAAACTCATGGGCAAAAATTTAAGGGGTGGTAGAAAACATCTAAACAAGCCCTTTTCAACATACAATGCATGGGCGGAGAGCAAGCGGTGACCGCTAGAATGCGCTGCAATGGAAATTATAAAGCGAGCGTTTTCTTACACATCGTAATTTCTACCGTAGATTTTAGCAGACATTTCGACATACAGTAATCAGGAAAAGGTGGACATGCATTTTTATGCATGGTCTAGTGAATGGGAATGCTCTGGAAGCCGCAAGACTGTACAGTCAGCGTTTCCCGAGAAGACACGTGCCAGACCGAAAAATGTTCGAGCGATTGCGTCTGCAACTTGTCCCATCCACACACTCCTGTCGCGACCTGTTTGTCATACATGCTGGAGACGGAGGATCCCGCTTCACACAAGCACCGATGCAATCGCTCGAAAATTTTCCAGTCTAGCACGTGTCTTCTCGGGAAACGCTGCTTGTACTGTCGGTAACAAAAGTGTCCGAACACATGTTAAAAAAGTGCACTTCATACGGTTTTGTTAAATAAATCCTTATCGAATCATGTTCTTAGACTGACTAAGTACAGGATTCGACAAGGATTTATTTAACAAAACCGTATGAAATGTACTTTCTTTACATAGGAATTTTTGCTAGTGTTCGGACACTTTTGTTACCGACTGTACAGTCTTGCAGCTTCCACAGCATTCCCATTTGCGAGGCCATACATAAAATGCATGTCCGCCTTTTACTGATTACTGTATGTCGCCATGCCTGCTGAAATCCACGGTGGAAATGACGATGCGTAAGAAAACGCGCACTTTATACTTTCCATTACAGCGCCATCTAGCTGTCACCGCTTGCTCTCCGCCCATGTATTTTATGGTGAAAATGGCTTGTTTAGATGTTTTTTACCACCCCTTAAATTTTGCGTATGTATATAAATATACACACACATATATATATATATATATATATATATATATATAGGGGAGTGGATGGACGCTAACTGAAGCACGAACTCCTGAATTTTATTGTAATATGACTATGACCTTTTTTTTTAAACAATCTCAAGCGCATGCCGCAGTACGAAAGTGTGAGATGTAAGTAAAAGAAATTGAGTGTTTTATTGATTTTACTGTAAGTAGCAGCAAATCTGCTGTTAGTTGTAATATTTCATTAAGAGTGGTATTGTGCTATAATTAGCCAAATGAGTATATCCGAATGCGTCCTGTTTCGAATAATAATAATGATAATAATTAAAAAAAATATTTTTTATCACTTCAGCATTAGTTATTAGTCGTGTGTATTTAATGAATTATTTCTACTGAAATCCTGCTTTCTACTAATGGGGGCTCTCACCCAGGATTGAAGTTTGAATTTATTTTAAGTTGGTATATTAAACCGAATTGCAGAACATCTACCCAGGTAGCACAGTATGGTATTTTCAACGTTGAACAAACGGCAATGCATTCCGTTGAATGATCGTTTTTCCGTAACGTTAATAATCTGAAATTATGTCTCGTTGATTTCCTCATCTTTCAACGGTTGTTTTAATACATTTTACAACGTAAAAAAAACCGTTGTAAAAGGGTTGTACGAAATCGCAATACTGTCGTTTTTTTTTATAACTTAAAAAAAACAGTTGTAAAATGGTTGTTCAGAATCGCAATACTGTCGTGATTTTTATATCAGTTTTCAACGGTTTTTCTTATGTCTTATAAACGTTGAAATCCAAGAAAAATTGCTAGCTCTATATATCCATTGAATTTTCGTTTCTAAAATATTGCTAATAATTTAAAAAAGAAAAAATTCATATGTTAAAAAAGTTTTGGAACATTCTTTTAAAGAAGGGAAAAAGAAACACTCACTTCATTCCTTGAAAAATCTTGTTTAAATAAATATACAGCATCCACAATTAGACGAGAACTCATTTATTTTTAATATTATGCTAGCTGGTAAACAAACCCAAAACCAAAGGATATTATAACTTTGAGCTTTTAAGGAAATTACCAGCTAGCAAGTTTTTTGGAAATTACGTAAAATGTCATTTACCTTTCACTACACTTTCGATGAAAAAGTTTTAAGTTGCGTTTAATTAATTATTGTTTTACAGAAAACTTTCGTACCATTTTAACAGGAAAGCGATAACTTCATCTTCATTCACATCACATTCACTTTCAAAATGGCACGCGTCGTATCGTAAGACGCTTTTAAGGTTTGCTACAATATACTTGGCGATTTCGCGTGTAGAACGGGAGAAAGCGTACAAAAAAAACTCCTTCGTTAGTTACGGTTTCCGAAAGCCGAAGAACATCTACTATACTTGTTAATATAATTTGCTGAAAGCTTTATCATGTTACAAGTTCTTTCGCAGCACACCTTCTTCTAAAACTCTAAAGAAAATTAAAACACGCACATCCTGCCAATTCACAATCGTGTATCGATATCAAGTTGAAGAGATTCAACGTCATTTGACGGAAATAATGACTTATAAAATGTACCTATTAATTCGTTGAAAAAACATATTTTTTATTAGAATCAAAAAGGAAAACAAAAACTAATAAAACACCTATTTTAAAACGTCGAAAAAATAACAGAAAAAGTGCAACCATAAAACAACGTTTGTTATAGGTTTTCTTTATTACTGAATAAATATTCGAAATTGTTCAGTGAGAATATTGCGAAATAAAAACTATTTTTCAACGGACATAAAATAACGTAACCAATTTTTCACTGTTCAGACTTATTTGCAACGCTATAACAACGTTATGTGCTACCTGGGTAATTACTAAACTGTGAGTAAAGATTTTACTTTATCTTAATAAAAAGTTTGTTTATTTCATTGTGAATCCAAAATGTTCTGTTTAATGAAAGCGAAGAAATGTGATTTATTGTTACTGTGCCAAAAGTTAAGCGTTACTGTCCCACAAAATACAAAAGTAGCTAGATTGGTAAAGTTACTTAAAGAATCAGAGGACTTTGACAAAGATTTCGCCAAATCTCACTTTGAGTTCTTTGAAAAAGAACTCAGAGAGGAAATGGAAATCGCAGAAAAAGAAAGCAAAGGGAAATTGTGTTAAAACGAGAAGAAAAACAGAGAGAATTTGAGTTAGAAAAACAAAGACAAGAAAAATAATTCGAGTTCAGACGGTTAGAAATCACTACTAGAACAGAGAGTGATAGAGATTATACTTCAGATTCGTCAGAGTCTAATAATGTGAAAATAAAAAAAATCCACAAAATATTATGTTGTGATTTGATGGATCAGGAGATATAAGTGTTTATTTAGCTTTACTTGAAAAACAAATTAATCGATTAGACATTCCTAAAGAAATTTGGGTAATCCATTTGCTATGCTTACTACATTATCATTCATAAACATAATATCAAGAGAATCTGATCCTTTAGCAGATGACTATAACTATGTAAAAAACCTTACTCTTAAAGTATTTTAAATTAACAGCAGAAGAATTTCGACAGAAGTTTCCTTCGCATAGTAAACATCCTTCTGCCAGTTGGCGAGATTTCGCTTTCGAACTTCGCAATTATTTTGATGAATGGATTCAAGGCATGGATGTGAATAATTTTGAAAATTTAAAAGAATTAATTATAATTGATAGTATAAAACGAAATTTAACTTATGATATACACGAACATTTCATCGACGAGCTTCTGAACATAAAAAATGTTGATGAATTAGTAAAGAAACTAGATTATTATATTGCCGCGAGGCGTAGTTTAAAAAAAGTCATGAAACGAAACTCAAACAATTCAGAAAATCCAAACAAAAGACCTCATATCAAAGAATCAGACAACGTAAAGTGCTTTTCTCGTACCCAAAACAATAATAAACCGAGAGCGAAGAATTATGACCTTAATTACGGAGGAAAAACTATAGGCAAATCAAAGATCAGGTGATATGCGTATGTTTCTTATGGCCACGTAGTTTCTCAGGGCCCAAAAATGAATGACGGTCGCCAAGTGTTCCGCGTAATTCTCATCAAGACGAAAATGTAACTTATGTTTCACGTACTAAACGTGAAGAAAATTTCAATAGTATTACGCCAGATTACAACAAAATGGAAAAAGAAATCCACATTAACGGCAAGAATGCAAAATGTTTGATTGACGCAGGAAGCGAATCGTGTCTCATGAATTAGGAAACCTATATAAATGTTGTTTTTCCAGAATTATTGTGTGATGATGTAAAATTTTCGGCCATCGCCAAAAGAATCGTGTAACCTTTAGGGTATTTTCCATCGGAATTGTGTATTGACGGCATTGTTTTTTTCTGCCAATATTTATGTTATACAAGATCTAGAGCATGAAATTGTGCTAGAAATTGACGTAATTAGCAAATTAAGTTTATCTATAGATGAAAGAGGATTAAAAGTTTTAGGCAAACGGGAAAATATTTTGATCGTCTATATTAAAGTCGTGAACGAATCGGAAAATGGAGATAAAAACTCATCTGGAATCCAGAATTATAAAAATAAAAATATATTTCAAATAAGTGGTTTGTTGACGCAACAATGTTTATGTAGTTAAAACAAGTCAAGTATAAATACCAATCTGGAAACATCTGTAAATAAATCCGATATGGAATTCGGGAATAGTCTTAATAAAATACGCAGTGATTTAAAGGAAAATCTATCTTTCCTTGAGAATATAGAGAAAGAATATGAAAATAAAAACTTGCCAGAAAGTAGTTTTTTGATTAATCTAGCGGAAGCCGTTAATTTAGAAGAAGTGGATTTGAGCCATTTGACAAAATTAGGTTATAAATAAAAAATAAAGAAACTGATCAAAGTTTACATGCCACGAAAAACAAAAACTACGGAAATGAAGACGAGCATAATTTTGACTAATGATAAACCTAAGAAAGAACTTCCATGAAGATTTCCTTTAAAAGAACCGGAAATAATTGAATATCAAATTCAGCAATGGTTACCTGACGGAGTAATTAGACCTAGTTATTATGATTATGCTGCAGTAGTTGTATTATGTAAGAAGAAAGACAACTCGTGCTGGTTGTGCGTAGATTATCGAAATCTAAATCGGAAGATTGTTAAGGATCGCTTTCCCTTACCATTAACGGAATATGTATTGGATCATTTGGAGAAATAAAAGTTTATACAACTGTAGATCTAAAAAAAAGGATTTTTTTTTTTCATGTCAAAATGGACGAGAAGAGCAGAAAATATATTGCATTTGTTACACATAATTATATGAGTTTCTAAGATGTCCGTTCGGATTGAGCTCATCACTAACATTTATACATAAACAGAGCGTTCAGAGAATTATTTCATAACAATACAGTGGTTATTTACATTGATGACATAGACATTCCATCCCAACACGAAGAGGAAGGAATTGAAAAACTAAAAAAGGCGCTAACTGTAGCCTCTGAATATGGCTTTAATATCAATTTTTAAAAGTGCCGGATTTTGAAAATGGAGCTTCAGGGATACATCGTTGAAAATGGAAAAATACGAAAAATACCTTATAAAACATTAGTCGAAGATTTCCTCAACCCAGATTAGTTCAACAAGTACAATTGTATTTAGTACTAAGTGTATATTTTTGCAGATTTATTCCAAAATACGCTCTGTTAGCCAAATCACTGAGTGATCTATTACGGAAAGGTTCTACTTTCAAGTTTGATCCAGAACTAGTAGCAGCATTTAATAAATTAAAAGACATATTGTTTGGATTTATTCAGTATTGCATTTATTTAAACAGGAATCCCCGTTAGAATTTCATACTGACGTAAGTAGTGATGGTTTTGGTGCTTTATTTCTAAAGAAAGGATATGATGGAAAATTTCATCCTATACAGTACAGTCGGTCATAAAAGTGCCCGAACACTAGCAAAAATTTCTATGTAAAAGAAATATACTTCACACGGTTTTGATAAATAAATCCTTGTCGAATCCTGTTCTTAGTAAGTGTAAGAACACGATTCGATAAGGATTTATTTAACAAAACCGTATGAAGTGTACTTTTTTTTACATAGGAATTTTTGCTAGCGTTCGAACACTTTTGTTATCGACTGTACATGAGTAAGAAGACACCACAACAAGAAAAGTATTGCAGTTATGAATTAGAGATGTTCACAATTTTCGAAGCCTTGGAAAAATTTAGGAATTATCTGTTAGGTTCAAAATTTAAGATCGTTACAGATTGTACTGCATTTACAAAAACGTTAAACAAAAAAGAATTAGCGCCAAGAATTGCATGATGGGCTTTCTGTTTAGAAGACATTGATTAGGAAATCGAACACAGACCAGAACATCGAATGAAATATGTAGATGCAATGAATCGAAACACAGTTTTGATTGTCATTAGATCTTGGATGAAGTAACAACCAAAATCACCATTTCACAAGAATAGGATGATCTTATAAAAATAATCGATACCTTAATTGGAAAAGGAGAAGAAAATGGTTACTTCCTAAAGAAGAACGTTTTATACAAATAGAAAAATGGAAGAGAATTACTCGTAGTACAGTCGGTAACAAAGGTGTCCGAACACTAGCAAAAATTCCTATGCAAAAAAATACACTTCATACGGTTTTGTTAAATAAATCCTTGTCAAATCATGTTCTTAGTCAGTGTAAGAATTGGATTCGATAAGGATTTATTTAACAAAACCGTATGAAGTGTACTTTTTTTACATAGGAATTTATGCTAGTGTTCGGACACTTTTATTACCGACTGTACCTGAAGAAATACAAAATGAGGTCATTAGGAAGAAACTTAAAACAGGTCACTTTGCTGTTTCAAAAACAGAAGATTTAGCGAAACAAGAGATTTACATCCCAAAACTCATGAAGCAGGTCGAAAGAATAATAGGAAATTGCATTGAATGCATTTTGCACAATAGAAAACGTGGTAAAGCAGAAGGGTTTTTGAATACAATACCAAAAGAAAATTTGCCTTTATACAATTACCATATCGACCACATTGAATCATTGCCATCAACAAACAAAAATTACAAATATATCTTCATAGGCACGGATGCCTTCACCAAATTCACATGGTTGTATCCTGTAAAGTCTACATCAGCTGAGGGTGTGATAAACAAGTAAAATTGCAACAAGCAGTATTTCGTAATCCTTCAACAATAATATCTGACAGAGGATTCACATCCAAAGTTTGAAGAATATTATGCGTAGCAAAGTATTGAACATATCAAGATAACGACTGGACTTCCCAGAGGAAACAAACAGGCTGAACGGGCATGGCATCTTGATACCAGTCTTGTCAAAACTATTTAAGGATGACAGCTCAAAATGGTACTAATATGTAGCCGATATACAAAGAGTTATTGACAGCTCTACCTCGAGAAGTAAGATATTCACTCCATTTGAGCTATTAGTTAAGGTTAAAATGAAAGTTAAGGATGATCTGAGAATTAAAGAAATATTGGACGACGAATATATGAACTATATAATGAAAGAACATGAAGATATGAGAGAAGAATCACGGAAAAATTATCAAGAGAATTCAAGAGGAAAACAAAATACAGTTTAATAAATCTAGAAAAAACCCGAAGAATTATGAAATAGGCTATATAGTCGCAATAAAAACGAACTCAATTTGGTTAAGGCTTAAAGTTGAAAAAAATTATCATGGACTGTATAGAATTTCTGCTGTCAGACCAAACGACTGTTACAATGTAGGAAAAGTTGGTGCTTACGAAGGTCCGAATAAAACATCCAGAGTTGCAGAATATATAAGTCCTGGTCAAATGATTGTGTTAAATGATGTGTCGAATAAGTTAATGAACTTGAACTGATTTTGTTTCATTTTTATTCTGAATTTGTTTTGTTTTCTTTGTATTTTCAAAGCGCATGCCGTAGTAAGAAAGCGCGAGATTTAAATAATAGAAAAATTGAGTGTTCTATAGATTTTAATGTAAGTAGCAGCAAATCTGCTGTCAATTGTAATATTTTATTAAGAGCCGTATTGTGCTATAATTAGTCAATTGCGTTTATATGGTACTGTTCCGAATAAAAAATACATTAGTTTTTATCACTTCGATATTAGTCATTATTCGTGTGTGTTTAATGAATTATACTATTGAAATCCTGCTTTCCATACATATATACATATATATATTCCGCTAGTTATATTTCAATATTTTACGAAAATAGGTAGTTCGACAAATGCAAATATAAAATTCTACACTTTAAAAAAATGAAACCAAATTTATAACAAAACAACTGGAAATTTCAGTGCAAACCTTCACGCGTAAATTTTATAGTAAACCGTAATTTTTTATATGTTATTTACCGTATATTTATGTTTTGTATACTTTATCTGCCGTATAATTTATGGCGAAATGTATATCTTACGGGGAATATTAGAGTATATTTTACGGAGAAATGTAGATCATAAGAAAAATAGATTGTATTCTGTTTTATGGTCATTTGCCGTCACTTTTTACTGTGAATAAATTGCAACGTTCACTGTTATTTTTTACAATTTATCTATTAAAAGCGATTATTAAAAAAAAAAAAAAAATTCTAAACCATTCCCGAGTTTCCTTCAGATGTTTCAGTTACAAAGTTATTAATCTATTTTTTCTTTTCATTTCGTAAATTTTTTCATGTTTTTCAATTACATTTACATCTCTGATGATTTATTCCTTGAAGACATGAAGAAGTTGTAACTGTGATTTCAATTACGTGACTCTTCCCTTTGAGAGTATCGAAATAATTTTCTGAGGTAATCTGTCTGGAGAATTCATTACAAAATATTTCTATAAATTTCGATTCAAAATAGCATTTGACAAAACTTTATTGCCTGAATTTTATTATTTTCATTCTAAAATTTAATCTTTTAAGCAATACATTTTTACTAAATTTTTGAAGTAAACTAATTTCCACTAGTGTAAAGTTTGGAAGGATGTTACATTAAAATGCAAATTCATTTATTTTCATTTACACATAATTTGATATTTTGAGAAAATATGCATTCATATTATATTCTGTTGATTATCAACAACTAGTCTGCCTGCAAATGCCAGACGTTCAATCTTTAAAAATGTATTTCTAAATTTATTTTTATTTTCCATTTTATAATATTAAACATTATTTTGCATGATAATTAAAAGAAATGGCTTTATCTTTTGTAGCATATTATTCCCATGAATTGAAGCCTAAACATCTTGAAGAAAATAAAAATGATATTGTAACCTTTCACTTTAAATTTTATAATCAAATATGAACAAAACGTGCAAACCCGTGCAAAATTTTCGCACTTTATTTCTTTTCTTTTCTCACCTTTAAAATTTTAAACTCATAAACTTTATACCAATTTTCCCTCCTTACCCAATATAAATTATAATTCATCAAAATCCAAGTTCTTGTTAGAGCCAAATCGGTATTATGGTATGAAATGAAAATTGTAGTTAATCCGAAATCATTCCAAGAAATGTTTAGAAATAAAATACGACTAAGTATTAAACGACTCATCATAATAAACGACTAAGTATTCAAATATTACCAAGCAGTACAGCTTTAATATAGAACCTCCATGGTGACTTTTAAATTTTTGTTGATTTTTTTTTTTTTTAAGCATTTTCTATTTATTTATTTATTTATTTATTCTGGCTTATCTTTTTGTTAAAAAAAATCCTAGTATCTATTACGATATTGTGTTACATTATTGAAAGAAATATATATATTTGATTAATTGAAATTAAAATTAAAATTAAAATTAAATAAATAAAAATCTTAAGCTATTGGGACGTCAATTTTATCGAAAATTTTCGATGACACAAGTTTAATTTTTCAATTAATTTCTTTCTTCCTTTTCTTTTATTCACGTGAAAACAATTTTTTTTAATGTTAAAAAAGAAGAAAAAAATGTAAATAAAATAAAATAAAAGATAAAATAAAATTATAAAATTAATAAATCGTATCGTTTGGAAAAAAATATTGTAGCTTGTCCACGTTAGAGAAATATTTTATAAGTTGTTGCATTTTTTTGCAGTTTATCCGTAAATGTACCTTTTTTTCATCATTTTACAAAGGGCATTCCATAAAAACTGAGAGTTATTTTTTTACTTAGTGGCAACACCGCGAAACTAAAAAATAGAAATGCAGGCGATTTTTTCAAACTGTTAACTGTACGTTTATACAAAATTCTAAACGAAGCAGACGATTTTATATTCCTATTTCCGTGCTTGTTTAAAGAACTGTTTTATTTGCCCTACAGAAATGGAGATGAGTGATTCAGAGTTAAAAAACGAAATGCGTTGTGCCATAAAATTTTGCTACCGTTTGGACAAAACAGCTCCAGAAACAGTTAAGTTAATGAAAGAAGCTTACAAAGACAAATGTTTTGGTGAGTCTACGATTTTTAGATGGCATGGTGATTTCAAGAAAGGCCGTTTGTCTGCAGAATTGGCTCCTAGGCCTAGGCGACCAAAAAGTGTTGTGAATGATCGAAATGTTAACACTGTGTGGGTAATCCTTAAAGAAAATCGGCGGATGACATGTGAGGAGATAGCGTCTTCAACAAATATTTCGAAAATGTCGATATTTCGCATTCTACGCAACAATTTACAGCTTCGCTATGTTTGTTCCAGATGGGTCCCTCATCACTTTACTAAAGAACAAATGAAAACAAGAATTCACCAATGTTGTGAATGGAAACAGATGCTTCAAAATGATCCAAATCTCCTTAAGACTGTAATAACAGGTGATGAAATTTGGGTGCATCATTATGATCCCCTTACCAAGTCCGCAACAAGTGTATGGAAACATACTGATTCTCCGCCTCCGAAAAAAATCCGACAAACCAAATCTGCTGGAAAGGTCAAGATGATTATTTTCTTTGATCATAAAGGTGTAATCTATCAGCATGTTGTGCCTCCAAAAACTACTGTGAATGGTGAATATTATGTTTCAGTTTTGAAAATTTTGCGACAACACATATCGAGAAAGCGTCATGAACTGGTAGTGAATTGGACAATACATCACGATAATGCTCGCCCGCATGTCGCTACTTCTGTTCAGCAATATATTAGTAAATGCAATATTAAAATCATGCCACATCCCCTTTACAGTCCATATCTAGTACCATGCCATTTCTGGCTGTTTCCGACGTTGAAGAGAATGGCCTCCGTGGCAGAAAATTTGATACAGATTCTGAAGTTATTTCAGCAGTGGAGGGTTTTTTGAAGCAGCTTCCAGAAAAGGGCTTCTCTACTTGTTTTGAAAAGTAGGTTGAACGATGGGACCGTTGCATATCATCTGACGGAAGGTATTTTGAAAAAGAATGATGTAATTTTTCCTGTAAATATATTTCTTGATTTTTTATTATTTTACTCTCAGTTTTTATGGAATGCCCTTTGTATTAATATGATAAAAGGGCTTACTTTTTCATGAAGTCTCCTCTTTTCATTTTTCTAAATTGCAAATTTACTCTTTTTTGTTCTTTCTTTCTTTTCTTTTCTTTTTTTTTTTTTTTTTTTTTTGGGGGGGGGGGGAGTAATATTAAATTTTTTGAAAACTACATTTAAATTGCTGATGATTTGCACCTGGGAGATAACACGTACACACTAGAGTGATTTCAAATTAAAGACTTCTACCATATTAAAAAAAGAATATAAAACCATTTTCTCAAGTGTTGTAACAGGAGAATTCGTTACAAGCAATTTCTTTACGTTCTGATTTAAAACGAGATTTTAGAATATTTCGCAAGTGTTTTCGAATTTTATGATTTTTTTTTTCCTTTTATATTCTTTACGCTTCTATGCTAGATAAATTTTCATTAAAAAAACATTTGGCTGTAATTTACAAAAACTTTCGATTTCATATTTATGTTCATTTATTTATATGTCAGAGTTTTGTAAAAATAGGCATTATGTTAAATGATTATTATTGTGTTTTCAGTATGGACAAAAAATTTTAAGATAATTACTTTCTATATTCTAAAACTACTAAAGGAAATTTTTAATTCGAAATCTTATTTGTGTTGACATTTAATAAGACAAAAAAATATTTTTGAAAAAAAAAATTATATATATATATATATATATATATATATATATATATATATATATATATATATATATACAATAATGATGATCTATTAAGCATAGTAGAAGCCAAGCAACAGATACAAGATCACTGAAACACCAATGACCAATAAGATTAAAAAAAAAAAAATTTCAGTGGATGAAATACACTAATGTAAAGAAACCAGATTTATTAATTAACAGCCTGCAAAACAGACGAATCAATAAAGTAACACAACAAATCTTAACTTAAAACCATAAACTTTATCAAAATTTATGAAAAATTAATTTAAGAAACTTAAGATAGGAAGGAAGGAGGCAGGCGGCAAGACTTGAGATTTGCCTGTGGGGATAAACTAGTTTCACGCCGGCAACATGCACCCAGCCTGCCACGACCAGAATAGGAGTCATATGGATTTAAAAAAGCAAAATTTCAAAGCAGATGAATAACAATAAAACCAAGAAGCAACAACGAAATTCACTGATTGATTACATTGTGTTTAATAGTATGATTAAAATTTTAAGAATAGTTAACAACTCAAAAAGGAAGAATCTGAAATTTTATTGGAAAAAAAAAAGGTTGCATAGTAATACAAAGTAAATGCCTTCTGTTTTTTTTTATATTTAATTTCACAAACCCACCCAACCATCCAGCCTTACAACACCACCCCACCTCCGTAATCAAACATCCGCCCACCCAACCGCCACCTTTTTTATTGTCTTTTATTATTTAAAAAAAATTGTTAATATACACAAAAAAGTACACAGCTTTTTTTTTTTTTCATAATGTACTGACAGAGACATGGTTAAGGATATAAAATAGAAAATACAAAGTTTTTAAGAAAACCCATTTTAGCAGTGGATGTGATCAGTTTATTAATATTCTTGTTTTTAAACTTCGTAGAGCATAAATTATTAATTCGAAATAAATGATTAATGATGATGTTTCTAAATACCGAAAGATGCAGACATGAATTAAAATGTGTAAATAAGTTTACTTTAAAATTAAAATCTTGCCGTTTGTCATAGATATCGGTGTAAATTTTATTACCATCAATGATTATTTTGAGATCTAAAAAGTTAATTGATTGATTAGTTAGAATATTTTGAGTTAGCTTTAAATTAGGTGGATAAATGAAGGAAAAGCCATTTTGTGAGTGCTTATTGAGATAAAATACAATAATATCATCTATGTAACGATAAAATCGAACATCATCATTGCAAATTTGCTTTTCATAATAATAAAGATAGAGAGCTGCCAAAATACTGGAGCTACAACCTCCTTGTGGTATTACTAATCGTTGCAAATAGATTTTGTTGTTGTGGAAGAAATAATTATTATGGATAACAAAGTTAAGAAGTGTTTTAAATTTTTCTGCCATTAAATTGTGAGGAAGATTAATTTAAGTTTTATATTCTTGAAAAAGACTGTAAATGATATTACTAAGATCTGATAACTCAATATTATTGAAAATATCTTGAAAGTCAAAAGTCATAATATTGTCTATTGAATCAAGCGATTTGATGTATTGAATTAATTGAAAGCTATTTTTAAGGCAGTGTAAATTATCAACTTTGCAAGTACAATTGTAAATTTGTTTTAGAATATCCAGTAGAGCTTTATTAGCAATGTTGTTATAAATTTTACACCCAATAGTGACAGTGCGAAATTTAATTGGAGATTTGTGAAACTTAGGTATGAGAACTATATAAGGATAATTAACATTATTGAAGGGAAGTTGAAGTAGTTTATAGTAATTATGTATTTTTCGGTTATTAATATTAAGGTTATTATTAGTTAAACTGGAGATGTTACTATTAGTGACTGAAGAGTTTAAAATAGAGAGATAGTACTATTAACGAATAATGGCATAATTATTAGGTGATTTGTCAACATAACTGATCACAAAGTCATCCTGTAGTGATTAGATTCAGTTAAGAAGTACAGATTTTTTAAAAACACCAGATTTGAAGAATTGAGAAATAATGCATTTTTAATTTTTTGTAACACTAAAACTTTCCACTGAGTGAAGTAGGCAGTAGGTTTATTATAAGTAATAGATATTTTATAAATAAATAAATCTAGGTCATAAGAAAACTGTTGAAAGATTTGTGGAATGCTAGTTTTAACTGGAAGTCTAAATTTGGTGCCAAATTCCATGAATTTTTTTAATTGATAATTATCAATAATGTTGAGATTACCAGTGATAATGTGTCCATGGTGTCTGTCAATATATTTTGAGAAAGAAGGATCATTGCATTTACATGTTACAGTGTTGGTAAAAGAGGTAGACTTAGATATAGAATTATAATTGAATATCTTTCTGCCAAGAGGAAGAGGATATTTGAAGGTACGTGATATATTTAAATCATTAATCGGAAACAAACATTCTTTGTCATTAATGATAAACGTAATGTTAATACTATTGAGTATTTGATTTGTAAAAGTCACAATTAATTGAGTATTTGTTTTAATTTTGTTGGGCTTTTTATTAATTTTTAAATTAAATTGTTTGATTTTGTACATTATAATATCATAAAAAATGTCTGAAAAATGTTTATTATAGGATTGGCTTTGAAAGACATTCAGAAAATTTACTAAGTATTTCTTTTTAATTGCAAAAATAAATTTTCGAATAATGAACCAGTTGTAGGTAGATAAGTAATTAGTCTGTAGATCTGAAATTAGTTTAATAATGACACTTTTAGAAAAGATTAAATCTGTTTTTTTACTACCTCGTTTAGTTCTAGAAGTTTTATTGTTAATTTTGTGATTGAGATGTGCATAAATAGTCGAATAATCATGTAGAGGGTTGATGTAAGAATATGCTTTAATAGTTTTATTAAAGTATTCGGAATTTAGGCCATATGGATAAATTGTATTGTAATATTGCATAAATTTTAATTCGAGAAATAGACGCTCACTTTTATTTTTCTGAATTTTGACAATTTCTATGGTACTTGAATTAAAATTATGTGATTTAAAGTGTTGTAGTTCTATAGTTGATTTAGAAAGTGCAGCTGAAGAAGATTTTTTTTTTTTTTTTTTTTTTTTAATCAGAGCGATGCTGAATAATACTTAGATGTAGAAGAGTGGAGGTTTCACTAATATAATTGAGTTTACAAAGACCACAACTGATTTTATAAATAACATTGTATGCCTGACAAAATGAAACCAAACAGTGATTATTATCTAATTGTGTGCGAGAGGCCATCGTGCAAGTTTTACATCGATTAGAACCGCATGTTCTAAATTGAAGTAAAGGAGGATGAGAAGATAGGTAACAGGTTGTCGATCCAAGGATATCCCTATAAATATCCTTGTACAGGGCACAATACTGCTGTGAAGCTAAGTATTTTTTGCCAGGATCTAAAAATATATAGATTCCATAAATATCCTTAACATATTTATAGACGTAATAAAATATTTTAATATGCACGTTTTATAAAAGGCATAATGAATGCTTGCTATATAACCGAATAATATCAAAACTAAAGTTTTTATTTATCTATATTTCAACTTTTATATACAAGGTCTGTCCCGAAAGTAATGCGCCCCATTTTCTTTTGCCGCGACTTTCCGTCTTAAGGGTAGGCGCATGCACGGAAGGGTAGGTGGAGTCTTGAGAACAAAGCGCAACCAGCGCCAGTCAGCTCCGAGCTCCTGCAGAGTCACGGTGCCTGTTTTAATGAACCCTTGTGTGAGTGCTCGGTCGAAATCAAGTTGGAAAAACTCACGATCATAATTGTTGCAGTGTTGTGAGGACGATCCGACTATTTTGGACAATGTGGTAAGTGGTGACGAATTTTGGATCTTCTTGTACGGCCCAGAAACAAAAAGACAGAGCGCAGAGTGGCACACGACGTCGTCCCCACGCTCAAAAAAGGCAAGAATGAGCAAATCGCAGGTCAAAGCTATGCTCATTTTTTTTTATTCCAAGGGAGTGGTCCATTTTGAATTTGTTCCACCTGGCCAAACAGTCAACGCCAAATTCTATATCGAAGTACTGAAAGCGCTAAAGCAACGGGTCAACCGCGTCAGGCGAGAGATCAAGAATTCCTGGAAGCTGCATCATGACAACACTCACAGCCTAAAAATCCCCCAGACTCCTTACAGTTCTGATTTGCCCCCACCCGACTTCTTTTTCTTCCCGAAGATTAAAAAATCCCTCAAAGGACAGCATTTGGGGACCCTGGAGAACATTAAAACGGTTACGACGAGGTTACTAATGAACATCCATGAGAAGGATTTTTAGGACGCATATAAAATTTGGAAATCGCTTTGAAACAGGTGTGTTGAAGCAGGAGAGATGTATTTCGAAGAATATTGAGTAATTGTACGAATCGGTTCAATAAATATCTTAAAATAAAAATGGGCGCAGAACTTTCGGGACAGACCTTGTAACTCCACTGAGACTCAATTTTATCCTTAATATTCATCTATCTCTCACACACAAAAAAATACACACAATTATTTTATTTATTTATTTATTTTTAAATATTTTTTCTCTAGATTCATGTTTTAAGCAAATAATGTTTGTTTTAAAAACAAAAACTATTTTATTTACGAGACAAAACTTAAGTTAAAATACACTTAAAAACAAAATATACATATAAAAATAATTAAAATCTAGACGTTTCGAAACCCATCCGGGTTTCTTCATCAGTATCAATTACAGCATAATATACAAGCATTACATGAATACCCAAGGAATTTATAGAAGTACAGAATATTCAGGAGCCAGTGCGCATGCTTCATTGATAGTGTGGAGATGGCTGGCAGTGTGCCAGCTCTCAAGGAAAATACGTGATTTATAATTATCAAAACCAGAATTTAAAATTTTTATATTATCGAAGTCAGGAATATGATCGGTTTCTATTGAATGGATTACGATTTTAGAATTTTGGTTGCAATTTTTAAAAGATCGTCTCTGCTCCTGTAGTCTAATTTTTGCTGTACGGCCAGTTTCACCTAAAACTCTCTTTTATAAACAAATTCCACATAATATATATTAAACAAAAAACATTAAAATTATTAGGAATTTTCTTCTGGATAAAATTAGACTCCACGAAGGATCAAATTTTGGTTATCTAGTCTCCGGAGCATCCCTAGGAATGAATCCCAGATTGCCGTCAATTGCTTATTGCGTAGCTCTAGTGTAAAGTAACACCAAGTATTACTATTATTTTCTTTTTTTTTTAACAATTTATATAATTTAAGCCTCATATAACACAGATATTATTTTTCACTTTTAGAATCGAGATATGCCTGCAGTTAAATGTGGAGGAGCATGTACAGATAGCATTTTTCGGAACGAAAAAATTATAATTAGCCATATTATTAAAAAGTAGCTTTTAACCCATTACAAAAAGAAAAAAATAAATAGGGTAAGGTGGGGTAGGTGGGACCCCTTTCTTGACATAATTAGACTTTAGCTCAACATAGCACCGGATGTAATAGGCTTAACAACTTAATTTTTTTTGTGGTTCATTCTCTCATTTGTTATTACTGTACCCATTGTAACCTCTAACCAAATTGGCAAATGATGAATTAAAAAATAAAATTATTTTGGGTGGTCATCGGGGTGGCTCACTTGCCCATTAAGGTGGGGTTAGTGGGCCACCCCTGAATATATTTTTACACATAACTGGTAGAGATTTAGTGGGACAAGTGGGACAATCTGCATGTTTTTCTGAATCTTTGAAAAAAAAAATCACTGAAGTATCTCGATCAGTTCATCCATAGCAACTTTTTCTGGCAAACAAACCTACTAAAAGAAAAAAAAAATGTCAATTTTTCAGTTTTTTACTTTTGCATGTAGTGTACCTAAAAGTTAAGCCTACAAAGTTTAAACTAGCGTATGGCAGTGTTACATGCTAGTGAACATTATATCTTGATAAATTGTTGGTAAACATGCATTTTGAAAGTCTCTTGGACAGTGTTGATTCATTTAATTTCAGCACAACATCTTGTAGGAATACATCATGAATATCATTAGTTTCAGGGGGAAAAAAAGTTATTACGCATAGTTCTGTCTTTGTGCATGTATTACATGACAACTGTATCGTTTGGACTTTCATTTAATACCAAGCCAACATATTTCTTTTTTTTTTTTTTTTTTTTTTGCTTTCAAACTGGACAAAGGCATAATCTCCATTTTTAAGTTCTGTGGTAGTGGGTGATAACTGATAGTTCATCTTCGGAACTTGAATCACTATTGGTGGAGTCATCCAGAGGTAAATCCTATAAATCAGTGCATATGACTATTTTTTAACTATATTGGCCCACTTACCCCAAACACGGGGCAAGTGAGCCCCCCATTTTTTTTACAACCTTTTTAACATCATGAGTACACGATACTAAAAAAAGATGCTGTGTTTTATACACTTTCAAAATATTTAAAGTTTTGATTTGTATCATGAATGGTTTGGAAGAAAAAAAATAACTAGTACGATGGCGCGAATTACGAAAGGACTGTCAATTTAAAAATCGTCACAAAAAGGCTTGTAACTTATCACACACATAAATGAAAACGATGCCATAATGTTTTCTACATGTATTGGGGTAGGTACATAAAAATATTATAACAGATTTTTTTTTATTCAATAACTGCTGAAATGCCAGGGTGTGTGGCCCATTTACCCCAATGGACCACTTAACCCACCTTACCCTAATTAAAACATTCTTTCCTTTGTACATTCTCTTACCCATATGTTAGAGAAAGTATTGTTTTGGGGTCAAATTTTCACAATTGAGTTTTTGTTCTATTTACAAGTTTTAAGGTCCCCTGAATCCGAAATACATGTTTTTAGCGATTGGTCTGTGTGTCTGTGTGTACGTCTGACTTTTATCAGTATATCTCAAAAACAAATAGAAGTAGAAAGTCCATACTTCGTATTATAAATATTAATCATATAGGGATGCTACATTAAACGTTTCGTTGAGATCTAACAAATGGGTCATGTACAGGACATCCAAGAGAATTCAAATGCATTATGTATATGGGGAAATTTATGAAAAGTACAGTGTAACATCTAAAGTCTGACTCATAAGAAACGGAATAAACACGATTTATTATATGCATAAAGGAATATTCTGTGTAGATTCGCGTATGGAAATCAATCATCATTCTTTTACAGGGCTACAAGTATTTGGTTATAATAAGGGTCAAATTGCTAGAAATGTAATTCCTTGGCAAGAAGATGCCTTCCCATCATACTCAGACACATATGCAAACATTTTTACTGCACCAATGCCAAGAAAACTAAAACCAGCACTCATAATTAGTAATAAGGAAGAACAACAGAATATAAATAAAATAAGAAACTCGTTGAACAAGCTTAACAACAAAGACATCAATATATCAGGGTGTAGATCTACGAAGTCAAATAAACTAATAGTACACTGCCACAATGAAGAAGACATACAAAAACTAAAAGAACAGTTGCAAAATCAGGAATTCCTGACTGACAAAATAGAAATTATGGACGGAAAACAGAAAAAACTGAAAGTGATAATTTTTGGAGCACCAAAACCCGAATTGGGAATCTTCACCAGAGCTGAAGTACAAGAACAGGAAAGTGATCGCATACAGGAATATAAAGAACAATTCCTTGACAAATCTTTAGAGAGAGCCTTGGGCAAGACTATAGAAGTTAAAATATGCCGGATGACGAAGGGAAAAAATGACAAAGTAAATGTTGTGTTGGAACTAGATGAGATTTCTGCAAAAACGATGGCACGAAAAGGTAAGATTCTGATGGGATTCAATAACTGCCTTGTTAAAAGATTTATATCAATTATAAGATGTTTCAATTGCCAGGCTTTTAACCATACCTCTCAACAGTGCCAAAATGAGAAGCAGTGTACAAACTGTGGAGGTAATCACGACGCAGGGGGTCAAAATGGGTCAGTGAGGTGTAACAACGCCCCTCACTGTATCAATTGTGATATCTATAGTAGATCAATGTCAGCCTCGGATAGAAAACGCCTAAACATTGATATGAAACACCCAACTTACTCACATAACTGTGCTGCTTTTCACTTAAAGATTAGGGAAATTGAAAATAAAATAATTAATTCAGGTCAGAATATTACAAAACAATTTTCTTGATTTTTCAGCAAAATCTTAATAATAATAGAATAGCAACAGCACCATTTTTTCAGTTTTTAGTGAGTGAGGGAGCAGACCTGGCATGCGTCAAGGATGCCTATATTTTTAATAACAAACCAATCGGCAAACAACAAAATATAAACTGTTATAGTTCTATCAGAAAAACAAGTCATATTCTAATAATAAATCCTAACATAAAGCATTGCGAAGTGGCACATTTTGAAAACTCAGTCATAATAAATATATCTTTTAATGATCAAGAACTGACAGTAATATCACAGTACACTCCCCCCTCGGGAGATCTCAGGGCAGACCTGGACGCATGGTTGACAAAACACCTTTTTCATAAATCTTTTATTCTTTTGGGCGATCTAAATGCACACAGTCCCTTATGGGGATATCCCAGTCAGGATGAACGCGGTAGATGCCTAGAAGATTTAATTAATGATTTAAAACTAATAATAATAAACCAGGTTCCTTCTATCCCTACTTTTGCGTGTGGTAATAAGCAGGGCTGGCCGGACGTCTCTCTGACCACTCTCGAATATTACAGATATGTGAGAGCATGGGTCGTTCTGGACGATCTTCAATTCGGGGACCACCGACCAATAAAGATAGAAATAGACCAAATAATATCGGAACAACCAAGAAGAAGATTCAAAACAAAAAATACACCAATAACTAAATTTCTAAATGCAATAGCAGAAAAAATTCAAATAGAAGATATAAATTTCGATAACATAAGAACAAAAGAAGAATTTGAAAAAATACGATAATTTTTATACATTAATAATTAATCAAGCAAATAAAAATCTAAGGAAAAGAAAAAGTTACTATTTAAACAAAGTTGCTTGGTGGACTCCGGCTTTGAGATCAGACAGAAATCGATTAAGAGCTCTGTACAAACGAACGAAGCTACAAAATTCCACAGACACAGATAAACAAATTTTTAGGAGAGAGCGAGCTCTTTATAAAAGAAAATTGCAGGGAGCAAGGAGAGACGTCTGGATTAAGTTGTGTCAATCACAGACATTGCCTTATGGCAAAGTAAAAGACTTGGCTTTTAACAAACATGTAGACCATACCCTTTTTGTCGTTTCCAGCGACTGCACTCACATCTTAGATCCTCCAACCAGACTTTCAACATTAAAATCAATAACCACAGCAATCTTTGGTCCATCTACCCCTACAGCGCAAATTCCATTCGTTCCTGTAGATGAAGAACTACTTTTTACAATTCCAGAGTTAAAACAAGCAATATTTAGTTTTAATAAAATAAAGCACCTTGTCCGGATAATTTAGATCACATACTGGTAAGAGCACTTTTTAAAAAATTCACACCTCTTTTTCATTCAATGTACAATATGCTCTTACAATTAAATTACTTCCCAAGTGCCTGGAAAGTAGGCGAACTAGTTTATTTTAAAAAAGAAGGCAAATCTTTGGACCAGCCGTCCTCGTACCGTCTGATTACACTTCTCCCAATATTTGGCAAAATTCTTGAAAAATTAATTCTAAAAAGAAAAAATCATCATCTTAACAATTCTAAAATATTATCCAGAAAGCTACATGGCTTTGTCGAACTTAAATCAACTGAAACAGCTCTGCAGAGGGTAATACGAATTATAAAAAGTAATAAAAGCAACGAATTATACACAGCCTTTATTTCCATAGACTTTAAAGGAGCATTTGATAACCTCCCATGGGACGAATCAATAAAATCTCTCAAAAAACTAAAACTCACAAAACAATATATTAACTTAATCAGTTCATTCCCAAGTAATCGGAGGGTGCAGTACGACTGGACTGTTCCGTAAGCACAACATCAACTCAATAAAGGTTGCCCTCAGGGTTTTTGCCTGGGGCCATTTCTGTGGTTGGCACTGCTGGATGATTTTGCTCAGCTCATGTGTGGCCGATAATTTCACACTGACTGCATACGCTGATGACCTCTCACTTCTAGTTTGGGGACAATCGAGAAGTACACTGGAATGAAATGGTAATCAAGCTCTAGAAAAAATAGCAAATTGGTCAAAATCTAAACGCCTAAAAATATCTAAAGAAAAAAACCCAAATGACTCATTTTGGTAAACCAAAAATCTTAAAACGTCCACCTATTTTCAAAAAATATAATAATAATATAAAATTTGTAAAACAAATAACTTATCTTGGTATAACAATAGACCAATCCCTCTCGTTTCTGCCTCATTTTAAAAACAAACGTTTAGAGGTTCAAAAAATCACGCAAAATTTATACAAATTTTCTTCTAGATCAGGTCGTCTTCCTCAAAATTTTTTCAAAGTGTGGTATGATGCCATTTTGCAGCGCAAATTAGCTTATGCGTGCTCGGTGTGGTTCCCACATATGTGGCAATCACAGGGGAGCAGGCACTTATTATCAGCGCAGAGATAGGCTCTCTTGCTTATCTCAAGAGCATACAATAAAAAATCTACTGTGGCTCTACAGGCAATAACAGGTTCTCTCCCTATAACGTAACAATTGAGAATGGAAGCAGAGTTCTCTCTGGTGACGAGGCACTCAACAACTATTATGAACCATTTCCCACCAGATTACAATACAAAAGTCTCAAAGCACTTAATTAAACCAACATGGAAAGGAATAAGTTTGCTCTCCGAAGAAAAATACAAGGGTGGTCTAAATATTTATACAGACGGCTCAAAAATGGAAAAAGGAACAGTCTTTGCTTTCTGTGTTTTCAATAAAGGAAAGATAATTTATTTTGAAAGTGCCCGTCTATCGGACAGAAACGCCGTCTTTCAAGCAGAGTTGTGCGCAATCAGACAAGCTGTGGAATGGTTTCATTCCTCACAATTTAATTCAACTATAATACTTTCGGATAGTCAATCAGCACTCCTAGCATTAAAGAAACTGGAATCGCAAGACTCACTAATTCTAGAAATTCAACAAAAATTGATATATATAAACAAAGAAATATATTTTGACTGGGTGAAAGGTCATACAGGTTTTCAAGGCAATGAGCTGGCAGATGCATTAGCAAAGGAGGCGGTCGGGAACGAAAGTGCAAAGCAAATATATCAACCAATCCCATTATCATCATTAAAATATGAACTAAAAAATAAACTTATTCAAAATTGCCAAAAAATATGGGAAGAATCAGAGAATGGGAGGTATACATTTAAATTTATTCCAAAAATAAACCACGAATATAATATAATAAATAGACATCTATATATCTTTTTGACAAATCATGGTCCATTCCAAACTTATTTATACAAAATCGGGAAAAGGTCATCTCCAAGCTGTATTTGTGGCAAACTCTCAAACTCTTTGCACTACGTTCTTGATTGCCCTTTAACAGAGATTTACCACCTCAAAATGAACGATAATCAGTCACTCATGAGCTGGTTCAAACATATTACAAAACACATCAGTCTGAGAAACAAAATAATAAATTGTATGAAATATGTTGAAGAAAACGAATTTATTTTTCAAACTACACAACCAGCATTAAATGAAGATCCCTAAAAATATTTTAGTAATTTAAAACTCAAAAACCGAGGCTGAGGCGCTCAAATAGAGATTAAAAACAGTATATTTGTATCCCCCCCTTTTTTTTTTCTTTCTTTCAAATTAAAACTTAATTAACTGCAAAAATAAAAAGAAATGTTGAATGGTTGTAAAGGCAGTTGTGAATCCTATTGAGAACTTACTAAATAAAAAGGTACTATATTTATTAGAAGAAGAACATTCCTACTAATATAGTAAAAACTGTTGGAACAAAACTATCTCTAAAAATTAGAAATGTTCATATTCAACTGTTCACATCTAAATATTATTATAGAAAATCCCCGATCGGTTGTTTTACAGATGGTGGATGGCCATCGCCGGACCATGATTCCTCCCCGATAAGGCGATTAGCTTCGAGCATGGTTCGGAGTCTCTGTATCTCTGTGTTAGATGTTTTTCAAGTAAGATTAAATTTAAGTACACAATATTATTTATAGTGTACATTATTATAGAAAATATAAGGCTACCCAAAATTAAGCTAAATGTTCTTTTTCATTGGATATAATTGATGGAAATGCCCTGCAACATTTTACTAGGTCGACAAACACTGCTCAGGAAGTAGAATTAATTTTTTATACATATACCGTAAACAAAGTATCTTTTGAAATTATCTTTTCTACTTTTTATTTATTTATTTATTTATTTATTTTATGATATCACGTATGGAGGTAAAAAAGTCCGATTTTTAGCGGTTTATGTGCATATATACCTGTTATCAGCGTAACTTCAAAACAACAAACACTGCTCTGAAAAAAAAAAAAAAAAAAAAACAGATCTGATACCATTTTTGCAGATTCTTATGTACAATGACCTCCTGAATCCGAATATGACCACCATTTTGCCCAATCACCCACCGTTTTTTAGATACACCACTTCCCTCATTTTTATCATTGTTTGGTAATTTTATACCCATCAGTTTCATTTGGAGAGCAATGATGATTATTTTAACCGTGAAATGCGTTCTGATCAGAGGAGCTTACGGAGGTAGAAATTTCTAAAACAGGAACATTTGTAGTAAGGAAGGAATTTAAGGGGATTTCTGCCCAGAAAACAAAAGAAATTCAATAAAAACAATCAGTTTTTGTTTCTTTCATTTTGTTTAGCAATATTTCTCTTATTTTTTACATATTTCAGGGTCCAGTTTGCCATTTTCTTACCAAAACACCCGAAATAATAAAAATTATATAGTGAAAATTTTTTCAAAATGTTGGTGAGTGCAGTAAAATCTCAAAACCCTCGCAAGAAAGTTTGACTGATTCACTGTACGACGTTTGCTTTCAATAACTCCCACGTTAAATGTTTTGGGCAGTAAATCATGAACAGTAAAATATCCTCCTTTGACACGTGTTAAAGATCACCACCGTCGAGAACACCATAAACTTCACTCTCTTATCGCAAAACGTGTACAAAAGGTAGATAACGACTGACGACTACAATGATAAAAGCAATGACCTTTAACACGTGTGAAAGCAGAAGATTTTACTGTTCATATTTTACTGCCCAAAACATTTAACGTGGGAGTTATTGAAAGCAAGCATCGTACAGTGAATCAGTCAAACCTTCTTGCGAAGTCTTTGAGACTTCTCTCCACTCACCAACATTTTGAAAAAAAAATTCACTGTATAATTTTTATTATTTGAGGTGTTTTGGTAAAAAAATGGCAAACTGGAAGCTGGAACATGTAAAAAAATAAGAGAAATATTGCGAAAAAAAGAAAGAAACAGAAACTGATTGTTTTTATTGTTTTTCTTTTGTTTTCTGGGCACAAATCCCCTCAAATTTCCTCTTTACTACAAATGTTCGTGTTTTAGAAATGTTCTATCTCTGTAGCTCCTCAGGTCAGAAGACATTTAACGGTTAAAATAAACATCGTTCCTCTCCAAATCAAACTGATGGGTGTAAAATTACCCAACAATGATAAAAATTTTGGAGGGGGTGTATCTAGACAACGGTGGGTGATTAAGCAAAATGGTGGTCATATTCGGAATCACGAGGTCATTTTTACATAAGAATATGCTGAAATGGTGTGAGAGGCAATTTTCATGCCGAGTTGTGTAATTGCAGAAAATTCAAATTCGGTATTTTAAATTTCGTGTTAGGCTGCGACTTAAAAATATGATTAAGATTTGAAAGCTTAAAGGCAAATTAATACAACCTTGATTTATTATTATTATTGTATGCATTATAGTTGAACGGGAGGTTAAGTGGGGCTTTAGCACCCCTCACACAGAATTAGATGTACAAATAAAATTGTTTCAAAATCTGTTTTAGATTTTTTTAAAAGTACATTGAACTTTATCATCTTACACTATTCATTTTAAAGCTAATCACCAGTACGAAGCTATTCATCAGTACGAAGATGGTGTAATTAGTTTAACGGAGGAAAGAAGAGTGTCAAGTATTGGGGAACGAAGTGGACACTCATCTGTTATCACAGATGAATTGTTGCGGTGTGTTGAATTCATTCAAAAGAATCGATGTTACGAAAATTTTTTGCAAACTTGTGTTACAGGAGGAAAAACTTGGTGAGTGACGAAAAGTTTAAGGAAACGATGCTTACTTTTCTGAATAGACTGGTGACGGGGATGTACTATGAATACTTACAAAAATTGTTATAAAGTGTTAGCTCTTTAATTTGCATGGTGTCTATGTGGATTTAAAAAAAAAAAAAAAAAAAAAAAAAAACTAATTTACATACATGTAAAAATACAAAGTTTTATTTATTTATTTTTATTTTTTCGAAATCTTTAGCGGTTACTTTTTATTTATGAAATTTGTACTACTTACCGGATGCCTGCTCTCAGTTCTTTTTTGTGTGTGGTGAGAGAGTGTGTGTGTGTGTACCGTAATCTCCAATCAAATTACTGAAAAATTTAAAAAAAATACAGACAAGTAAAGAAAGTAAGAGCTTCATGTTAACTATGAAAAAATATTAATTATTAAACATTAACTATTTCATATATTTTTGAATGTATGTATGTAGACATTTCGTATAGTAAACCATAAATTTCAAAAAAAAAAAAAAAAAAAAAAAAAAAGAAGATTTTCTTTCTTCCAAAATATACTAAAAATCCAGAACGGCGTACGGGGATAATATATGTATTCCAAACTTTAGGATGATATATAGGAAGTGGGTTGAAACTTGAAAGCGAATTTTGAACTGCAGTTAACGACACGCTCCCTAACCCCCCCCCCCCTTCCTTCTTCTAAGACTCTGTCACTACTTTAACACATATTGTCGTTGAAATTATACAAGTATGCAAAATTTCAGTTCAATCGATATATAGGTTAAAATTACGTTGAAATTTAAAAAGACATTTTGTTCTAAATTTGTGGACCAAAACCCCCAGATCTCCTCCCCAAAGTCCGTTATCACTTAAACATAGAACAAATGACAACATGAAACATTCAATTCTTATATTTAAACCACACACGTAAACAGCATACCAAATACAATAATGTCGTGTTAAAAAGGAATTGAAATAAAAAAACAGCGAATTCTATATAATAAATGATAACAATTTTACTACAGATAAATTACATTGCAAAAATAAACGTTATTTTTTTCGCATTATTATATAATATCATTAAAAGTAAAATAACATTTGAAAAAAAAAAAAAAAAAAAAAAAAAAAAAAAAAAGATTAACACAAGATGAAATTTAATTGTTTAATCTTGTATAATAAATAATTAAAAAAAAAGTTAAAGAAAATAAAAATTTATGTTTGTGAAAAAAAAAAAGTATATGCGAAATATATATATATATATATATATATATCCAAATAACTTTATAGATTATTTTAAGTTAAGGACAGTTTTATAATATTGAATTGGAATAGTGCAAATGACACAATAAATTCTAAAAAAAAAAAAAAAAAAAAAATTAAATTAATGTAATGCTTCCCCTGGGATTTTTATACCACAGCTTAACTAAACATTTAAAGGATTAAATCATTAAAAATGTATGCTTTCACAGTTAAAAAGAAGTAAATGATTTTCCTAAAAATGCAGCTATATTAATTACTATTTATTGCATATGAGCTTGTGAGTGAAAATTGAAATTTTTGAATAAAATATTTACGCATGAATAATTAATAATATAAGCATAATTTTTGAAAAGTAAAACGTTTTGAATTTTACTGAAATTTTCTTCACGATGCATAACCAAATATTTCAATATCTTAAATATTTTATTGCACAAACGTTTAGCAGGGATAAAAATCAAATATTATTATTTGAGAAGTAAGGGAAAATATAGTTTAAGAGAATAATAGAAATGTTACACATAACTGCTACATTATTTTAATTTTAAACTTAAAAAACATAAATATTTATATACCTTTTATAAATTAAATCCTATTTTTACACAGAAAAGTCTCCGTTTTACATGTTAAAAATAAGTGTTTGTTCAGGCAGTTCTGTTTTATCTCTTGTCTCAGAGGATAGGATTTTATTGAAACTTTTTTTTAACTTTTTTTTAACTTTCTTTTTTTTTTTTTTTTTTTTTTTTTTTTTTTTTTAATTGATCTATTTATTATACTTTAAAGTTCTTATAAAATTCTTATGAAAAAATGCAATTTGTTTTAACTAAATATTTCAGTGTATTTATGTAACATGATAAAAATAGTAAGATATTAATTAAGCACTTTGGATACAAATAAATATTTTTTACAAACTCCTTTCATTGGGAAAACATTGTAAAAATGCTAAATACAATTCCAATACAAAATACAATTCCAATATAAACGAATTAAATTGAAATATAATCTATTATTTAAAAGAAATTACTATAAAGCAAATAGAAAAAGAAATATATATATTGCATAAAATATTTAATTCTTAAAATATGCATATAGCACATTAAATATATATATATATATATATATATATGTATAGATATAGATATCGATTCTTATTTTACTCAAAATATTTCTTCTTTAGTATCTTCAAAAGATTTACGAAACCAGTGTCAATGTGAATCGCCTGTCCACTATGATTAAAAAAGCGTGAAATTGAGATGTCCAGGCAAGAATAATTGAATTTTGTATGACCAAATACAATTGTGCAAAAATTGACCCCCAATGTTTAAATTAACGAGCTCACAACTCATACATACGTAGTTGATATCAAACATTGAGCTAATTCTATCAAAATAAATAATGGTAGTTATGACATTTAGCAGAATTTGTTTTCTTCAAGAATCCAGTATTTGTTCATATGTTTACGCAGAAATTTTGTGTCAAATACTATTAAAATAAATATTATTATGTAATAAATTGTTTACCCTCTAAAATTTTTCTACCTAAATATCTCTATCCATATCACGTTATGCGTATGGATTTCCCAAGTAACCCCGTGTGCGGGGTTAGTTAGTATAGTAACAAATAGGAAAAGTGTTTTTTGATTGTTTAAACTGGCACTAAAATGATGAGCTATACATGCTTTTGTAGTCAAAATTTTAAGCTTTTCTCTGCATTGTTTAAAAAGTAAAATAAATAAATAAATAAATAAATAATCGAAAAATTATGCTAACTAGCCTTGATCACCCATATAAAATAACAAAATTGTTTTTACTTACGAAAAATGCTTCCTTAGCCCATAAGGGACTCTGGCTCAATAAATGCCTGGCTCCATATTCATTGTAGTTTATTATTATTATTATTATTATTATTATTATTATTATTATTATTATTATTATTATTATCAAGGGCAAATATTTTTATTTTATTTTATTAATTTATTTATATATTTACGAAAGAAATATTGAACATGGCTGGTGTTTTCTATATTTACTGATATTTTTAAAGTTCTATTTTTTTTCCTACCTACAAAATTCTTGCCTATAGCCTCATCAGACATAAACAAACAACAAGGAAATTGTAAGAAGTAAACGTTAAATTAATATCACTTTATCAGCAAAACAACGAACGATATTTCGCACTAGTTGAGACCAATTCAATTTCATGAGCAATAATTGGAATATCATAAGCCATGTTTTCCTACTTTCCGTACAGTATTTTTTCAACATCAAAGAGATTGTTTTTCCTGTCTTTTTAATATTATCAAATTCAAACTTGATTAAAGCAAACGTCAAATTATAAATAAATCAAAATCCAAGGTTTATTAGTGGAGGAAAAAAAAAAAAAGTCTACTAAAGTTGTTTACAAGATATTTCCCAAACAAATGTTTGATTTTCGAACTGGCGCAACGCATGCACAATAGCAAAATATTAGGTATCGTAACTAACTTAAGGATGTACTAAGGATGCACTAAGATGTTATAGGATCTCTAAAATAACACAACTTCTGGAGACATGAATAACATAGATAACTTTCCTCATGGACATTTGAGCAAATAAATAAATTTCAACTTACAGGGATGGAACACGGGCGCAGAATTCATACCGGATTGTGTTTAAGAAATTTCTCTAGTCATAATATCTTTGATTTAAGAGGTAGAAAATTTTCTTACATTGATAGTGGTATGAATTTTGCGCCCGTGTTCCATCCCTGAACTTAAAAAAACATACATTTACTAAACATGAGCCATGGAAAAAATCTTTCTCTGAAAAAAAAATAAGTATAATAATAATAATTAATAAAATAATAAAAAAATAATCATCTATCAACAACAGCAACAACAACAATAAATAAATATATATATATATATATATATATATATATATATATATATATATATATAAAATAAAACAAAACAAATAAAACAAAATGTAATATAATATAATATAATATAATATAATATAATATAATCAAAATTCGAGACGCACATTTGAGTTTCATCCATTGTCAAATTCGTAGAATGTATATCTATATTTCTATCTATCTATCTATCTATCTATCTATCTATCTATCTATCAGTCTATCTACCAATCTATCTATCTCTCTCTCTATATATATATGCATACATACACGTCTAAAGAGAACCTTTATTTAAAGAACTATTGAATACATAAAATATTTTTTTTTCCTCTACGCCATTTATTAAATTCGATTAAAAATATCATTATAATTAATTCATACCGGAATGTGTTTAAGAAATTTCTCTAGTCATAATATCTTTGATTTAAGAGGTAGAAAATTTTCTTACATTGATAGTGGTATGAATTCTGCGCCCGTGTTCCATCCCTGAACTTAAAAAAAACATACATTTACTAAACATGAGCCATGGAAAAAATTTTTCTCTGAAAAAAAATAAGTATAATAATAATAATTAATAAAATAATAAAAAAATAATCATCTATCAACAACAGCAACAACAACAATAAATAAATATATATATATATATATATATATATATATATATATATATATAAAATAAAACAAAACAAATTAAACAAAATGTAATATAATATAATATAATATAATATAATATAATATAATATAATATAATCAAAATTCGAGACGCACATTTGAGTTTCATCCATTGTCAAATTCGTAGAATTTATATCTATCTATCTATCTATCTATCTATCTATCTATCTATCTATATATATATATATATATATATATATATATATATATATATATATATATATATATATATATCAGTCTATCTACCAATCTATCTCTCTCTCTCTCTATATATATATATATGCATACATACACGTCTAAAGAGAACCTTTTTTTTAAGAACTATTGAATACATAAAATATTTTTTTTTCCTCTACGCCATTTATTAAATTCGATTAAAAATATCATTATAATTAACTCACCAACCTATAGATAAATTAGGTCTATCAGAAAGTTTTCTTATACTTCATAGTACGTAAAAGTTTTCAACTTATTGTAACAGTGATATAAATTAAATTTATTATTTAAATAATCTGGTTTATTATCTAAGTAGATTTTTAAATTTATCAAGAAGTCTTTTTTGTTTCTTGATTCATTATAAACGAGGAATTTGTACACTATTTTTCATTCCTTCACAAAATAAGAGAAATGACAACATTTTACTATTTACCTAAACAAACAAGACACTTTCTAAAAGCACTTAGTGAAGGGATGACACTAATACTAAAGCTATCAATTATTTGCGAGGAAGACAGATTTTATTTGTTTGTTATCTTATATAACAAAGACAAACAATAAACTTATTTTATTTGGTTTTTGAATACTGTAAGGAAAAGGCACAAAAAATGTCTTATTCTTTTGCATAAAACATGATATATGTGTACAGGGATTTATTTGATCCTGCACTATATACCAAAATAGCAAATTACTTATTTAAAAAATTGTCATTATAAATAATTAAAATATTTTTTTTTTATATATTTCCGTATTATTTTAAATTTATCACTATAAACGTATTGAAAAAAATGGAAAATATGAAGTAAAGAGTAAAAATTAAACTTTAAAAATTATATATTAATAAGTTATTATTTATTTTATGATTTAATTATTTAAAATGTTTGACGTACTTTTGCTATTACCATTTAAAGTAGTTTTGCTTAAATAATATACATATACATATTTATTTACAAAAATATTATTTACCAGTTCAGTGAATTGTGCAAAAACAAATTAAGATTATTTACTCAAACATTTTTATTATATTTTTATATCAAAATTATCTTGATTAATTTTCGCGACTGTCTGTATACTTTCATTCGAATATTAATTAATTTTATCTTATATATATATATTTAAGGAAATACTTTTCGAATACCGAATATAAAAAAGAATGTGCTTCCTGAAAAATGTGATAATCCCTAAAAATTTATTAAAACTATTCATTTAATGAATGATCATGTTATCCTACAAAATAAAAATATATAAATAAACAAATAAATAAAAATAATGATATGACATATATATCCGAACGTAGGGTTGCTGAAAAATTAATGCAACATTTGATTAAAAATATCGCTCCACCTCATATTTATAAACACAATTATTTTATTTTTATTTATTTATTTATTCTTTAATATAAATAATAATTGTAAAGAAAATTATGCCTAACACACTTTTTGTAGCCATTCTACAAACCTAAGTTGTTAACCCTCGCTCTCCCTAGATGGGGTCATTTTGACCCCATTTTGAAGTTGAAATTTAGTTATCCCGCCTTATTCAAAAAGTTTGCTAATTCGCCAGAGATAGCAAACGTAACCAGTGGAATGTTGCAACTTCTAAACGATACAAAAAGTCGCTGTATTTTCGCCAAACGTGCCAAGCGGTACCTGAAAGCAATTTTTCTGCAGTAACGCCTTGATTTTGGGAAAGCGAGGATTAATCATTTAAAAACGTAAAAACAAAGTGTGATATATATATATATATATATGTGTGTGTGTGTGTGTGTGTGTGTGTGTGTGTGTGTGTGTGAGTGTGTGTGTGTGCGTGTGTGTGTGTGCGTGTGTGTGTAAGGGAGAACCGTGTATTGACCATCGTATAATACGACCATGAGGAAATTTGTATGTTGAACACTAGATGGTGAAACCATTTCACTGCGTTTAGTGAATATTATTTTTATCTAAAGTAGGAAGTGACTTGTACGTGCGTACCTGTATTTGGACGATAATGAAATTGAGTTTTCGGTTTATATGATCAATGATGTAACAAGTATGTTAAAATGAAAGTATTACTTTCATTGTAATATAATTTTCGCGTTAATAGTAGCAAATGTACTTATTTTATGAACAATTTAGACATGCGTTTCATGGGCATCAATTTGCATAGCGATTTTTGATTGGAAACCACGTTGCTCTGTATACGCGTGTAATATGAACCATGATGTGTTGTGTAATAGGGACCAGTGGTCCATAATAAAAACAGAGAGATTTTTTAAATGTTCGGCGTACATATGTCGCATACTCAAAATATTGAGGAGGCCAGGGAATCAGAGGTAACCAAATTATCACTTCTTTCGCACACTACTCATTGGATATAACATTTAGACCTCCCCGTTTTTTTCGCCCATTAACTATTTTTTTTTCTTCCATTTCTACTATTCCCAAGAGATGAACAAATGTGTGAGGGAACATGCTGTACAATTCGTTTCACAATTCCAAGTGTGTCAACTGTTGGGGAACGGATAGTATCACTATGGACCACTTGGTCCATATTACACATACGTTCGTGTAATATGGACCTCCGATACGTAAGTAAAATAATTATTCTCTGCAATTATTAATAGTTCCCAGAGTACTGTTCCAAGTTTAAACTATGTAACTATGCAATTGTAATGAGCAACCACCAAATTAAATCTTTTTATTTTAATAATTTAAATTTTATGAGTATTCTTGCTTAGGGGGTCCACAATACACGGTTCTCCCCTATTATTTATTTCTCGCGTTTAAGTTGTTTATAATTATAAAAACAATAAACATTTTGATTTTTAATTGAACTAGGAAACTCATAGATTGATATAAAATTTTCTTTACAGGTCATTTCTATACATTGGTCATATATAAAGCCTAAACTCGTATCAGGAGGACATTTTTTTAAATGTTTCAAGAAATAGATCTTTCATGAAATGAAATATGAAATTAGAATTCGTTAATAGAAGGATAAGTTAATTTCGTTTAGTGAATAAATAAATTTAATAATCTAAAACTGCTTAAGTCAATGTGATCCTTAGACCTCTTGATTCAAAGAGAAGAATTGGTACAAAATCGGAGTTATCTTACAAATGTTGAAGACATAATCCATATTACAGTGCTTCTAAAAACTTCTGCTGCCAAAATTTCTCCCAATTTTGTTTGAAAAGTTTTAGAGTTAACAGTTTTACGTGTTTTTAATAATTGGTATTTCATAAAATACGTTAAAATAAATAAGAATTATAGCGTTGTTAGATAACCACAAAATAATGCGAAAGAAATTCTGATAAAATGGTTTAAAGGCTTTTTGGACTGGTACTATGTTATATATTCAAAATGGGCCAGACAAATAGGCCAGAACAGGCATTGTCTGTAACTTTCAGGCGCGTTTGTTTCACCAGTAATTATAGCTTCCATAATTCTCTTCTAACATTGAGCATGAATAATCGATTGACATGAATAATCCATTGATCTTTGGATTTGAGGCATTTTGCACACAAGTTGATGATGGCAGCATTTTTGTTTTTCTCCTGTTTTAGCTTAAGTTCTAGTTATGTTTGCAATAGAGAGAGTATGAAATTATGACGCACATGATACTGTGTAATTCATAATATGTGTTCTCATATACCTGTTGCACCTTATGTTATATTTGTATGTATATACAAGTGTAAGATTGTATATAGAGATTTACGTACATATGTTTCTATAAATACAGCTTCTGCTACTACGGTTAATGATGCTAGAAATCTCACATGATTCTTGATTGTGCTTTGCCAAAGACTGCTTTTATCAATAAAGATGGAAAGGTTATTTTTGTTGACAAATTTAATGTTAAATAGTTTTGGAGAATTTTCCGAATATTCAATATTTAACAATAATTTTAATAAATGATTCCTATGAATGTTTTAGAAAAAATTGATATCAATACTATTAAAATAATCATTTTTATTATTGTTTATTAGTATTATCATCCGCAAAGTCATCATTTTAGAAAAAAGAAATCTCTTAATAATAATTTATTAAATGTATTTATGCTATGATTTAAGATTATGGGATTTACATATTGCTAGATTTATTTTACAGTGAGCCATTTAGTCTTTTATTTTAAATTGTAAACTTAATGCAAGCAGTTGTTAAATGTAGTCCTGAAAATGTGACCCTGGAGATTCATTTTATATATTTTGTTATAAATTTATATTAAACTAACGTTTATAGTGCACATATTTCAAAATAAACAATACTTAAGGGGGAAAAGATTGTGTTAAGATAAAGGAAATTTACGGTTTTGAAGATTTGAGACGAAATATTTATTTATTTAAAATGTAAATTGAGAAGTAATACGTTTTATCAAATATCACTGAAAAGTTTCGTTGTGTTCTTAAAATTTTGGGTTTTAAAAGAAATAAATCCGCAGATGAATAATTTCTAAAAATAGGGGAAACATTGATAATTGTATTTTCATTAAATTAGTATCAGGTTAAATTAAATTAGTATCAGGTTCATTAAATTAGTATCATTAAATTTAAATTAGTATCACATATATTTTAAATTTCTAGCAGCAATGCGGCAGCCGTAAAAGAATCTGAAATATGCCAAGCAAATATTTTGTGTATTATTTTAAATGATAGTGTAAGAAGACTATTTCTTTAAAAGTAACTTTTATTTTCAGTTGTAATTGAACTACATTCTACTAAAAAATCCTTTGTAAATTATTCACTGTTGTAAATTTTAATATTCATATAGTCTTGTACAAATCTCTATTTTAAGCAAATTCTGCATTTTATACAAAAACTGTTTCTAAAAACTTGATTTAATTAAAAGAGTTGTTTCTAGCATAGGTTAGAATATAAGATAAATAATGTAAAATTTCCGCTCCCTAAAAAAGCTAAAAAGTGTTGTGCAGTGAAATGCAATACTATGGGTATCTATCTACCTTTCATTTATATATTATATTACATTTTTAACATGATATCACAAAATTCAAGTTTATTTTAATAACAACTCATATAAAAATTTCAATCGTGTTTTTCTTAAGTTAATTTAAAATTTTTATGTAAAACTACACATAGGTTTTCATTTTTATCGCATTTTATTGAAACATAGAAAAATAGTTTGCATACTCATAGTTGCATAAGCGTACCTTCGCATATCCTTTTATTACAAAAGTGTATATTTTCCCATTCGATAAGAAAAAATACTGTCTATTCACTATCTTTTTACTTTCTTTTTTAACGTATGTTTTTCAGGTTTTAATAAGCAGTTTCTATTCAGATCTTCCCTCTTTTCCTGCTCTCTGAAAGTCACGTGACTGTTCGCTAAGCTTTCTTAAAAATGCAAATGGTGCTGAGGATAATATATCCAACGGGATGGCTGAATATAAAAAGGTCCTTTCTTCCGATATGACTGGGGAGCTCTGTAATTTATTGAATCTTTTGCATTTGCTCGTGGTTAAAGACATAACTCCAAAATACGGAGTTATTCTTAGTAGTTCATTTTTCTTTCTTTTTTTTTTTTTTTTTTTTTTTTTTTTTTTTTTCTTGAGTATTTACTGTTAACGCTACATATTTTCCGCGTCAGAGACTTTTTATTAAAGGTGCTACTTTTGTATAAATTGACAGTCACATTATTCTGGATTACGGAAGAAAATATTATAATAGATAATTTTCCTGAGACATTTAGGTGTAGTTTCAAATTTATTTTTGTACGAATAAATAAAGTTATTTTATAAGAAATAAACAACATTAAATAAATACGTTAGAATATAAAAGAAAAATGAAAGTTGAAATGAAAGAAATTACTTCCTTTGTTTCTTTGCAAACCTTTTTTTTTTTTTTTCTGTCTTCTTTCTTTTATATTTCCCCTTTATTTATTTATTATTTTTAACGATTTAAAATTATTAAGATTGTTGAAAAATTTTAATTTTATTTTCCTTTCTAAGATTGTGCCAAAGAATCGCCAAGGATGAAGTACCTGACAGTCAAAATTCTAAATTTGAATAATATATATATATATATATATATATATATACATATATATATTATTTTAACTACATCTTGGTCTGAAATTCAAAGAAAACAGAAGTACTTTTAATTTACAGTCGGTAACAAAAGTGTCCGAACACTAGCAAAGATTCCTATGTAAAAAAAGTACACTTCATACGATTTTGTTAAATAAATCCTTATCGCATCATGTTCTTACACTGACTAAGAACATGATGCGATAAGGATTTATTTAAGAAAACCGTATGAAGTGTACTTTTTTCTTTTCCTTTTAATAAATCCTTATCGCATCATGTTCTTACACTGACTAACCCTCCCAAAGTCCTACTGTTTGCCTCATCGTGGCGGGAGGGTGTTCCTGGGCGGAATGGGCGAAGTACGTCGGGAGTTTACTCCTGGTAGGGCCACCCAAGGCGTGAAGGCCATTCCATTATGCCCAGATAAATATCAGTAGGCGAAGGAGCCAAGACAGACTTCTACCTCCTGGTGCTCCGGTCCTCGGACTAACAGAAGTTGCACATTCCCTCACCAATGACTTCGTTACCCTCCTCGAAAAGAGAAAACTCTTGTTAGATACTCTAAGTGAAAGGGGGAACAGTGCAAGAACTGAGATAAATCAAATTAATGCCGAAATAAAGTCGAAATATGCCCACCAGAAAAGATCAAGGTGGATTGAAATGTGCAACACATTAGATGCAAGGACTTCAAATTCAAAACTTTGGAAAATTATTAAAGGCATTAACAAAGAGCAAGAGCAATATGAAGAATGTAACTCCGTGAAAGACACATTTGGACAGGCCTTCCCTGATGACAAATCAGCAGCTAATGGTTTAGCTGCCCATTACCAAATGATTAGTAGGCTTGATTTCACAAGTGATAATCGACCGACTTTAATTAAAGCTAGAAATATCATTCATGGCTGTCGCACTTCTGATAGTGGTGACTCGATTTCTACCAAACTCTTCTCTCAACAGGAATTACTCTGTGCAATGGCATTCCTGGATCTGAGTAAAACTCCTGGCCCTGATGGCCTTCATGGACAAATGCTTGAAAATCTTGTTTAGAAAGGGAAAAACAGAATATTCAATCAATCTTGGATTAAGGGTCGACTGCCCACTGAATGGAAAAGAGCCACCATCATCCGAATCAAAAAACCTGGCAAGAAGACTTGTTCTCCTGAGGATTTTCGTCCTATTGCTCTGACTACCATGCCTTGTAAAATCATGGAGAAAATGATTTTAATAAGAGTACAATATTACCTGGATAAAAACAATCTATTGCCCAGTGAGCAATACGGCTTTAGAAAGGGACACAGCACTACAGACCAAATTTTATATTTCTGTCAAACCATTAGGGATACCCAGAATCTCAAACCCACTCACCACACCGTGGCCGCTTTTCTAGACCTCATGAAGGCCTTCGATAGAGTTTGGAAGGATACACTGATTATGAAACTTCACGATTATTTCAAAATATGTGGCAATGCTTTAACGTGGATCTCAGACTTTCTACATCACAGATCTATCAAGGTGAAGGTCAACAAGTCTCTTTCAGGACCATTTAAGCTCAGCCAAGGTGTTCCTAAGGGTTCAGTGCTTAGCCCTACTCTTTTCACCATGTTTATATCTGGCATTGAAAAACTGACTTCTATCAGAGTTAGGATGGGACTATTTGCAGACGACATTGTACAGTGGTGCTCGGGAAACAATATTAATGATATTGAATCGAGACTTAATAATTCTCTTGTAGCTGTATCCAACTTTGCCAAGGAACATAAAATCAGTTTTAATCCTAGCAAATCAATTGCCACCTTCTTCTCAACCAATAAGCATTTATATAATTATCAACCACAACTGAAGTTGGTGGGACAGAGTCTCACTTACGAGAAGCATCCCAAATATCTGAGATTTATTCTGGAATAAGAGTGCACTAGTAACAGGCATCTCGAACACATTGTATTGAAAAGTAGAAAACGTCTTAATATTCTTAAATATATTGCGGGTAGAGACTGGGGAGCCGACGCAACAACCCTTAGAACAATATATATGACTTTCATTAGGCCTATACTTGAGTATGGCTTCCCGGTTTATTGTTGTGCATCCAAAACTAACCTTAACAAGTTAGAACAAGTTCAATTAAGTGCTGCCCGGATTATCACTGGTTTGAGACATAGCTGTCCTTCTGAAATTGTTCTTTTTGAGGTTTACTTACAGCCGCTCCATACTAGAAGACAAGCTGGCCTTGTCTATATATAAGTACTATTGTTTATTATAAGTTTATTATATTACTAATTGTTTATTATAAGTACTATAATAAACAATCTAGTTACGGCCTCTGCAACAAGACCTCCATGTACCTTAACAGCTGGAGTAATCATCAAAGATTAAAGAGGAACAGCCATTTCAGTCAGGCCGCCTCTCTTCAACTACGTAATTGTAATGTTGAATCCAACTCACTACACTGCTGCTTGAATCCTGCAGGGACTCCCCAGGGTTCACTTTCACTTTAACTTAAGCTCTCATGTTAACAAGAAAGACTACATCCCAGAACATCTTAGACAATTGACAATGGAAAACCTAAGCCACATTCCTAATAATGCCATTAAAATCTTCACCGACGGTAGTAAAATTGACAATCTAGCAGGTAGTGGCATATATATTGAAACCCCTCACGCTAACTTGATTCTTTCTCATCGTAATCCAAATTACTGTTCTGTCTTCAGAAGTGAATTGATTACAATAGATCTGGGACTAGAAGGTATTCTCTCTGAAGAGGATTATGGTGACCTATGGATCTTGACTGATAGCCGTAGTTCTCTTTACCATCTTAGTAATTGGATTCTTGTGGGCGACAAGGTCAGCACTTCTATACTGCTTAAATTAAAGCTCATTTCACTTAATCATGACGTTCATTTGCAATGGATAGTGGATACCTTCACACGTGAATCTCCACGGGAATGAAATGGCTGATAATCTTGCTAAGGAGGGTTGCAGGATTTCTTCAACTCCCTCCTCCGCACTTACTTTTCAGGAGTTATACTCCCGGGAAAATTAAAAAATATCGGAGGAGTGGAAAACTCCCCCCACCCATAATTGGTACAAGGGCTCAAAACCGGGTTTGTCCCTTGAACTCCCGTCTGAAAGACGTACCCGAACTGTACTCTCAAGACTCGCTAGCGGTCACATCAAGTGCCTCACTTTCAACGAGGGCAGGAAAACCTTAGCCACCTGCACCAAGTGCCAAAATCATCAGGCTTCTCCTGAGCACCTTTTGGAGTGCAGGGGACTCTCTAAGGAGGATCTTTTTACCAATCCTCTTCTGGTCTTTGACTTCCTAATAGTCAACGAACTCGTCGATCTTGTCTGACTCCGTCTGACAAGGAGGATAAGCAACAACATCAACAACAACACACTGACTAAGAACAGGATTCGACAAGGATTTATTTAATCAAACCGTATGAAGACATAGGAATTTTTGCTAGTGTTCGGACACTTTTGTTACCGACTGTATATAGTCTCGCATTTTTTAAAGATTGATTATTACTTGTTACTTATTTAAAATTTTAATATATTAAAAGGAAAATGAATTAATGCTCACACTGACGTAAGATTTAATCCCCCCACCCTCTCTCTTTTTTTATTTTCCTTTAATGAATGCATATTATATTTTGCCATACAATCTGCAGTTTCTATTACAGTCTAACATAACTTTTCAAGTTTCATTTACAAGTAGTAAAAAAAAAAAAAAAAAAAAAAGACTAAATAAGGATATATTTCGGTAGTGTTTTTATATATTTATTATTTATAATATGTAAATTAATATATAAAAAATGCTGAAATATTCATTAGATATATTTTAAAAGTTATTATTAATCTTCATTATAGTCTTCATTCCAGATAGTTCCTTATCGACACATTTCGTTCAGCGTCGATTTCATCCTTGAACTCTGCGGTTTCTATTCCCGACAAAGGCATTTTTTGCTCGAAATTAAATTATCCCATTTTCAACTAAAAACCTTGTTAATGTTAACCAAATTAATATTAAAAATGTAATATTTGTATCCAACATAATTTTTCTTTTAGGTACACTATAAAAATTCTCTGATTGAAAAAATATCCTCTGTTCTACCAGCCAGGATTGAACCAGAGCTCATCTTATTTTAGGCAATGATATTACTTTTCACCTTAGTATAATTTGTTTTCCTACTTAGCACTTCTCAAACCTGCTTTAGTACAAACTTAGCACATGGAAAAAAAAAAAAAAAAAGAAAAGAAAAGAAACCATCAGATGAAATTTGTATCAATGGTTACATATTTCATTTAGTTACAGAAAAGGTTTCTATTGACAGATTGCGATGTAGTTTTAAACTAAATTTCCTCAGTTAGAACACATAACCTTTATGTAGGAATTTTTATTTTTACAGAAAATTTTTAATATTTAACAGTTTTTTTCATAGCGTAATTTTTCGTGTATGATTTTTAGGTCAAAGGCGTCCATTTTATAGCAAAAAGTTTATTTTGTAAAATTTAATGCTTTTATAACTTGTAAATATATAATTTTCTATGCTAATTAAATTTTCTAATGTTCAACTGATTTATTGGACGGTAACATTTTCTCTTTTACGTACCATTTAAAGCCGAATCTGTACAACTGTGCAAATTCATTATGTTTCAGATGTTTCGATGAAATACAAGTATATGGCAACAGTAGCAAGTCAAGAGTAGTTTTTTTACTTATTTCAAGCGTCCATCTTCTGATAACAAAAGACAAATTTTAAGTACTGTCGGAATTTCTTTAAAATATTATTTTTAATGTTTGCTTAGATTCAGTTTTTATCTTAATATACTGTATTCATTATTTCAGTGGATTTTAGCCTTGATAATATTATTTAGAGTTTTAAAAATTTAGCCTTTTTAGAGTTTTAGCCTTGATAATATTATTTAGAGATTTAAAAAGTTGGAAAAGCTAGAAACCTACACATTTGTGTTAGCCCGGCATTTACCACTTCAAGAATAATTTGCACACGTTACTAATCTTGGGATTTTAGATGGTCTGAAGACAATATTTGACGCATTTGAATTACAATGCATCTACTGGGGGTGTGGACATTTTCAACCAGCAAATGGAGGCATATCGAACCTAATTTAAAATAAAGAAGTGAACCTGGAAAACAACGGCTCCCTTCCTTGACCTGGCAGTGGTAAATTCGTGGTTTTTGTATGTATGAGATGCCAAAACAAACAAATTACGCCGTAAAAACTCACTTGATTTATTATCGTTCCGTCTATGTGTCGCTGAGAGACTGTTAGATGTACGATTACCAAACAAGAGGAGATCGCGGACTGTCCTTAGCAGTGTTGACAGATTTTGCAGATTTTTTTCTTCAGTAATCATCAATAATTTTGAGAAGTGATGTTTGATATACATAATAGATGATTAAACTTCGAAGTGATTAGGCAAACGTTACAATTAAAAATTATTGGTGATTTTTGAGTAAGAAATTCGCCAGATCTGGCAACAATGGTCATCAGATCCAGCGAAGAAGAAGAGATTGAAGATGATGTTGCTCAGTCATGTAGATCAAAGTTTTAAACTCAAAATGCTACCCTCTGAAGAAAACAGGTAAGATGCAAGAAGTCACTGGCCTTGTTTTGATTACCTTAAAACTGATAATAAGTGTGTAAGTTGTAAAACTGTACCAGCCGTAACAGTGTGAGATGTGAAAAATGTGACGTATATTTATGTCTTTCCAAAAAATAAAATATTGTTTCAAACATGTTCATTGTGATGGATGTAAATTATCCTAATAAATAACAGTGGTTTTTCTCAAACTG